>CM032231.1:96362500-96917500 GCA_019009955.1 Riptortus pedestris | reverse complement strand
AGCTTCAAACATTGGAATCCGTAGGACCGAACCCTTAGATTGTTTCACTATTATTACTGTAGTAGCAGATTGTGAACTCTGTTAAAGCGATTATATTTCCTTAATCTCCCGGGGAAGGTCAACAAAAAAAATGAAAACTCAAATGATTATTAAAATTATTTCAGCAGATTTCCCTTAAGGGAAAACAGCATAATATAGATCAAATAAGCATTTTCACCATATTACGATGTAATTACCTGTTTTACACACCTAATTTGCTGTCCGAAAGCTACACTTCGCCGCTCTAGGGCCGAAAATTAATATTTCGCCCTAGGGCCGCAAAATCAGCTGTTTATTATTTTAATTTATTCATTTCATTATATACATTATATTAGTTTGTTTTGCTCGTATTATTGTTCAGTTATTTAGTAATTATCCAACTACGAGTAAAAGTGTGAATGTGTCAAAAAAAAAAAAAACAAGTAATAGAATCTTCAAAGGGTATTATGTTTTCAAACAACGAAAATTGTACTTTTAACATTTCTATAAATCAAAAATAAACGAACTAACTTTTTTTAGCATTTTGAAATATATCAGTTGTATTAAATGAAACACACATATGTTCATCTCTTTTTATTAACTTACATAATAACATAACGTAAAACAATCCATACATTAAACATTCATCATGTCCCCATAACCACAAGATAACTTTCTAACAAAGAGGTACACTTAACCGAAAGAAAATCTTGTTTTTGATTAATGTTATATCGTATTAATATTTATTGTAGTATGGTGAAAAATAGCGTTTGTGCCTCGGGCCAAAGTGCTTTTGCCGGCGCTCGAACTTTTCATGACCTCGACTACGTCTCGGTCAAAAAATATCTCGGGCCGGCAAACGCCCACTTTCGGCCCTTGGTACGAAATATACTATTTCGAGTCAAGACAAAATTATAGCATATCACTTATTCGCATATACCTCACACAGTAATCTATCAATGAGACAATATGTGGTATTTAAGCTCCCATTAAAGTGGCTCACGATATAAAAGCTTATTCTTAAAACGACATGAGTAAGAGTGGGGGTATACTGAAAGCCGAAAACAATAAAATCCAAGTACTTCGGTTAGTAATCAAGATACTGAAAAACTAGATTTCGAAAACTCATATCTGTCTTGTTATAAATCGGATAGAAAACTTGTATAGGAGCAATCTTATAGCAGTTATAATAATTATAAGTATATTTTCACTTATAATTAATGTTGTAATATACATTTATTCTGTACCTTGAATAATAACCAAGATATTTGCATTTTTTAGTTTTCTGACTTCAGTAAACCCCCAATGTTACTAGTGTCATATTAATCACAAGCTGTTATATCATAAACCACTTCATTACAAGCTTAAATACCAAACATTGTTTTATAGAGACCTTTATTATGCAATATCCATTCAAAATCCTTGTAGATTGTCGTCAACAATATATATTTTTCGTTCTTATTTCGAAAATGAACTACATAGTCATTATCTTCAATGAACACTAAAGATCAGATATGTTATTGGAAGAATTAGGACATGGAATAGTGGGGGAATTCGAACACTCAAAATATGTCCGCTATTATGAGTAGTATCGTAAAATGTATTAGTTATAGAACCAATCTTGTTAATCTATTGATGATCTACAGTTGTTGTTCTATGCATTTTTTTGCTAATGTACTAAGCGAGTTATTGGAGCTTCCTTGTTATCAGCCTTCAGTAACCACATCCTCGTTTTCTTCTCATTGGCTTTTTAGCAGATTTCCCTTATGTGAAATCAGCTATTGAGTTCGTACTCATGACGCGATTTTCAAAAAAATGTCTATAAATGTCCATCGATCCTACCCAGGAGATGACGAAAATGAGGTCCATTCAAAATTACACATGGTATAGAGGCAAATGTATATTTGTCTAATAGTCACCAAACTTGATATTTAATTTTGTAAAAAGACAGATAATGTTCGTTAATGCCTGAAATCGGACCAGACCGGATAGGACTATACGTTAGAAATGAAAAATAGTTTAGAACCAATCTTATAGTAAACTGAATGATCAATAAATGTTAATCTATACATATTTTATTTATCATGAATATTAACCAAGATATTTGGGTTTTATAGTTTTCCGCATTAAGTATACCCCCACTCCTACTCATGCAATATTAATAATGAGCTGTTATATCATTAACCACATCATTACAAGATTAATTACAAAATATTGTTTCCATTGAATTTTTATTTCGTGAGATATATACAAATATGTTCTGTTGACCCCCCCCCTCTTTTTCTATTACTAAAGTTTAAGTGATTCAGATTAACATCATTCTGATTAAATATAAATCACAGCACTAGCTACAGCAAATGGTTTTCAATAAAATTTATTTGGGGCTCAGGTTAGCCATGCGAGTTAAAGCGTTGACCTTTATCTCGCATGGCAAACCTAGAGTGGCGAGTTCGATTCTCGCCTGGGCAAAGGAAATTTATTTAGAGACGAAATTCATTAAATAACATCCTAAAATACCACCCTGGCTAGAAAAGGGTGGTAACCTGTAGAAAATCCGTCCCAGTTAGCCTGAGTTGCAAAAAGTGGACGTTAATAAATAATAATAATAAAAATAAAATTTATATGCTATATTCAGATATATTTCATTAATGGTTTTTCTCTCAGGTCTCGAGTAGATCTATTCTGCACTGCGAGGTTAGTTGACTTCACAAGTGAAGAAAGTGAATAATTGCCTTCTTAATTAGTAATAAGTATAAATAAAAAATAATTTGAAGTTGGAAATTAAATGCTTTTAAATGTTTCTTAACATTGTAAGAATTTATTTTAACAATATAAATTGAAATGTGAATGAATTATTGGTGGAAATAATCAATATATTTTAAAATTTAAATATAATAATAATTACCTTCCTTGTTTATAACCTGCACTTGTTTACAACCTGCACTTGTTTACAACCTGCACTACTTCACAATCATCACTAGTTGTTTTATAACTATGCTTATAACCTTTCACAACCATGCTTATAACCTACCAACAACATACCATAATCTTCACAACATCCTAATTTTGTTCATATTCTGGTTAGATCTGATCATGTATTACACGATTACAGCAAAAATTTAATATTACACTCGTGACGAAAGTAGAATTTACAACTCTCGTGAAATTACCACACTCGCTTCGCTCGTGTGGGTAAACGTTTCACTCGAGTTGTAAAATGATCTATTTTCGTCACTTGTATAATAAATAACTGTTTAAGGATCATTTGTAGTTCTCATTATTTTGTTCAACTTCCGCCAAAGATCTGCTAAAGTAAAAATTTGCTGCTAATTCGAAATGTTCAGATTCGTACAGAGCAAGTGAACTGTTCAGTATACTGCTTCAGGATCTGACCTCGAAGATAGATAACACTCGATAAGAAATCGAATTTGTCACCAATTTACATTGCATTCCTTCGTTTAAGAAATTAGCTAGCCGATAACAAGACGTCGCGCATTTCAAACTATTGGACTGCTCGAAAAATGGCAAATGATATACAATCGATAATTACTTATTAGTCACGGAGATCAAATTTCGTTAAACACTGACCTTAGCTACGGTGAATAATACGAAGATAAAGCACACCCTTGGAATAGGACAAGCTTATCTTTTTACCTTGGAATTTAAATGAAATTTCCATATATGCTATTCTGAAATACATTCAACTTTGTTGTGAATCACTCTTTTTTGCACTACCAGATGATGGGATTCTACGAGTGGTGTCAGAGTGGTTTTGTTGCTACTGTAATGGACATTGAAATACAGCAAGGGACACGACAATGGTTTTGGGTACATATATTAAATTTAGGTATTTCTTTTGATAATCACATTCAATATTACGGCATTACCAAGCAAAGGCAACTTTAGTTTTAAAAAAAACGTCCAACACGCAGTTACTTTGTAAACTAAGCAAGTGTTCCACCATTAGAACATTCCGTTCTCTATATCTCCCGTAATAACAAGTCTATATAAACAGAGAAGAGAGTCATGAGACGTTTACATAATGAAAATCAGTTTATCAGCGGGCAGAAGGGGGGGGGGTAACTAAAAACTTGATATCCGTCTTAAAGAAAATATGAGCGCAACAAAAAAAAAAGAAGTCAGTCTCGCAGGGGCTGCGTAAACTAAGCAGATTTCCCTCGTGAATTTCAACAATAGATAAATCTACTAAAAGGTAACACAATAGCTCCGTCAATATCAAGTAATAAACGCATAAGATAATAAGAAACCTCCCCACGGGAAGCGTCTGGAACGTAAACAAACAGATCTGCCAACTTTTCGCTTAGTTCGCATGCTTTTGTAACTTTTGGTACATTTTTAGAAGATTTCCCTTAAGGGAAATCAGATAATGAGGTCGTACTCGTGACGCGATTTTCGACAAATTTATTCAGATGTCCATCGATCCTACCCAGGAGATGACGAAAATAAGGTCCTTTCAAAATTATATATATATATATATATATATATATATATATATATATATATATATATATATTTATATATATATATATATATATATATATATATACTCAACCGCAAAAAAAAAAACCGGACACTTCATTTTTGTCGTATTAAAAGCTAATTTTCAGCAATTTTCTTTATTTGGGTATTCTAGTTATTACAGAGAATTTAGAGTCTAAGTCCATTGAACTAATCCCTTCAGGATTAGTAAACAATTAGATAAAACTCAGATTAGATTTATTTGTCGTGAAGTTGATCTATTCTAAACTGTAAGTAGTTTTTCGCACATTTAAACATCTTTAATTATTAACCAAGCATTTTCTATAATTAAGTTTTATTTTTATTTCGTTCCAGAATAATGGGTCTTTCAAACTTATATGGAAGGCCGGAGATTACGTTACAATGCCGAAACGCTTGGGGTAGCGAAGTCTACCATTCACTGTAATAAAAATGAAGAATAACTTTATTTTAAATGTGTTAATTTATCTTTTTCTTTTTTTTTATTTTGAATTGTTTTGTAAATAATCAATAAAAATTATTCACTTTTGGCAGATTTTGTTTAAATAACCTATAGATTAACCAATTATTTTAATTAAAAAGATTAACATACATATATATTAAGTATTTAACAAAATTATAAGACTAAATCTAAATGTCCGGTTTTTTTTTGAGGTTGAGTATATATCCCAGTTAGCCTAAGTTGCGAATAGTGGACATTAATAAAAAAAATAAAATATATATATATATATATATATATATATATATATATATATATGTGTGTGTGTGTGTGTGTTGTTTTACGTTATGTTATTATGTACGTTAATAAAGAGAGATGAGTGTGTTCTTTTGCTCTCCTATTTATAGATTCTGATATATTATTAGCCATAATTACTAAATAACTAAACAATAATACGAGCAAAACAAACTAATATAATGTATATAATGAAATGAATGAATTAAAATAATAAACAGCTGATTTTGCGGCCCAAGGGCGAAATATTCATTTTCGGCCCTAGGGCGGCGAAGTGTAGCTTTCGGGCCGCAAATTAGGTGTGGAAAACAGGTGATTACATCGTAGTATGGTGAAAACACTCTTTTATTTACTAAACCTCATTATTCGTAGTTTAAATACCATGTATGGTTTTTAAGAGACCTTTAAAATACGGGATACATACAAATATGTTCCGGTTTCCCCCCGCTTTTAAATTCTTGGACTACTAAAACTTGATTGATTGAGATACAAATTATTCTGATCCATTATAAATTACACTGCTAGATATAGTACATAGTTTTCAATAAAACTAATATTTCATATTCTGACATATTTCACTATTTTTTTTTCTTTCCGGTGAAAAAATGACAGATCTGTTTGTTTACGCTTCAGCCTCTTCCCGCCGGGAGGTTTTTTTTTATGATATTTGTATTTATTCACTTGATATTGACGGTGCTATTGTGTTACCATTTAGTATATTTATCTATTGTTGAACTTCACGAGGGAAATCTGCTTAGTTTACGCGGCCGCTGCGTGACGGACTTTTATGGGTTTATTGTAAACGCCAACATTTACATCACTTGTCCTTGTGAAAAACAGAATTCAGGGAAGTAATACTTACAATATTTGATATGACTCCGACACTTTAGTAGGATCTCCCACAAGCAGATCAAAAAGCCTTTCCTATATTTTTTAAAAGATTAATATTTTCACTTTAGAGCACAATATTAGCCCAAATCACTATTTTATAAATTAATATCTGTTCTTCTCGGCATTACGTTTAATTGGAAAAAATATTTGGGGTACATAGTTGCGACTGAACTATTTTTCTTTAATGACTCCTCGTTGCTTCCCTTTAAAATTCAAAATACGTAAATTACACATCTAAAACTAAATTGACAGCACAAATGGACGGACTAGAGAAATTATTCCGATATTATATAACAAGATTTTAGCAATGCAACTTAATAAACTTGGAAAGAGTTTAGACAAGTTAAATAAATGAATTTGAAAAGTGAAAGTAAAATGAAAATTATTTCTATTTGAAGAAGCAAGAAAAGAAATATTTTAACTCCGATAGCAAAAAGTAAATGCTTAAGAGAACTAAATGTAATTTGCATGCTAATTTTTCGTATTATAGCTTTGAATAATTAATATGATTTTTGTTTGTCAAGTTCCTAATTAAAAGTCAGGGTTTAGCTTCCTATGTTTTCAGGCAAATTAGTTCAATTTATTCCTGAGCAAAATTAAGTGATATACATTTATTACGTCTTAAAGAAAAAAAAAAAGTTAATATTCTCTTTGTATTTTTTCTTCATAACTATATAGAAAATAATTATCAAGATGTTCTTTTAGAATTAGTCATTAGCATTCGAATCTAATATTATGTACATTCACAGTTGTTGTTCATTTTTTCTGCTATTGGTTGTAAAAAAAAAATAAATTAATATCAAATCAGGAATTTTTAAGCTCTATCTGGACACTCAATTTATGTAAGAGCATAATTCGATTTTATTTTTTTTCAAACATCCCTTTAGTGGTACCAGTAGCTGGCACAAGCGGCTTGATAGCATACAGTATTTATATGTCCAACCAAAGAGATTAAATATACAGAGAATGACTAAAATTATACTATCCAAAAAAAATACCAAAACGATTTAAAAATATGATGACATAATATTAAAGTGTGTAATACATATAAATCATTTATCACAACTCATTAATAATTTTTAGGGAGATTACTCTTAAATCTATTATTATTCTTACTCTTTCTTCATGAATATTATGAATTAAGATTTGTAAATAAAATGGCTAACGTTTCCAAATTCAATGGGCACATTATGCCCATTTCGTTTTTTTTTTTTTTTTTCTGTTAGGATGAAAGAACTTCATATAATTCTGAATTTGAAATATCTTCATTGTTAAGAGCAGGATTAAAAAATTTTATATAAGTAATACTGTTAAAATGTTCATGTACTATGCATTTTTTCGTAATTCAAATATAAAGCGAGTAATTCGTACCTGGTTTTGAGTCAGAATACGTGGTGTGATGAGATCAACAGTGTGTCATTCCCGCGCGTGGGAAATCTGGTTAGTTTACGCAGACCTTGCGTGACGAACTATTCTCTATTTCCTCCTTTTGAATAATTCCCATTATTGAAAATGACTGAATCCACTCACAAGTTAAGTTAATGGCAACTTAGCATAATAAATAAGAACTGAGTTCCTTCAAACTTATACATCCAATTTGGTTGTTAATGTGGCTATAATAATTTTTGTTATTCTGATTTTTTACTAATTCCTCTAATAACGGGGTTTACGTCTATAGTAACCCCGCCTTACTCTTTTACATTTTTGTATTAAGTTATTTTTCGATTAAACCGCTCATACATAACAGCTTGAATTTCCAGTTCCGTCAAAAAAAGGATCTTAGAAAGGAAGAAATGTACAACAGAAAATGAGATACTATCTTGTGAGCTTTCGGGAAATATGCTAAGCTTACACAGTCCCCTGCTTGCGGGCTATTCTTCTTAGCAACTGAGTCTATCAACCTACTCACAGATTTTAATTACCTTGAAGTGAGTGGAAGTATCTCTGAATTTACAATTAACTTTCTCAACGTGTGTTTGTTACCAGTTTGACCACTATGAGCCTTGATATTCTGCAAACGAACTTCTATATGACTCCTTTTAAAGTCAAGTAAAAGTTGTATAATTACTTCAGATAATATATTGTATACTTTGTCATCATAAATTAACTCAATGGCTTCTCTACTGCCAGTATTAATTTATGTCTCATAATTATTCTGAATAATATATTCGTATCCCAATAATATAGAAAACAGGGAAATTTATTTGTTTAGTTGGACTAGGCAATTACCAAAAAACAAAATTAGGGATATAAACCTTCAATTCTGTGACAGCTCAATACAAAAGCCTTATGGTATTACAGAAACTAATTCTTGGCAGGTTGTAGACTTGAGCTTAAACATAACAGAGTACAATATTTTTTTTCTTTTTTAATAATTTGTTATTTCTTTCGATTTCTTAATTATTTAATTCAGAAATGTTTTAATATTTTTTTTTAAATATCCGCTTGAGCAATAGGAATTTATTTATTAACCAACTCATTAAATATAATCTGTAGTCCCACACTGGCTAGAAAAAGTTGGTAACCTGTAAATAATCCATCCCAATTAGCCATAGTAGCAAAAAGTGGACATTAAAAAATAGTAGTAATAATAAATTCATAAAACATATTAAATAATAATAAATACATTAAAAATCACTACGATTGTTCAGAGCGGTCTCTAAAATAGTCGCCAAACAATTTATTCCACTGAATTCGGAATGTAAGGCTTTTTGGGAATACGCATAAAACGAAATGTATGAAAATTTCTGTGTTTAAGTCTGCAAAATTTGGCATATAAATGTAAAACCAGAGGTAAATGTCTTAACATTCCCGCATTTTTTTAATACGTTAGTCAATATACACATACAATGTAATAAATTCAAATATAAAGCATTTTATTATAATTATTATTATTTATAATCGTCCACTTAGTGACTAATTGGGACATGTTATTTACAGCAATCATTTACTGTTAAATTTATATTCAATGAACTAATACTACTAAAAAAAGGTGAGTGTAAGCTGTGAATAGGTTTGGATAATGGTTTATGGACCACAAACATAAAGGTTATTACGCCCTTGATTTTTGCACTATTTAGTGTTGTATTGTGTCTTTATTTGCTTTTTTATTTTATTTGTCTCTTTTATATTGGAGGTGTCAGTTGTCAGATATTTTCTTTTTATCATTAGTATTTATTAACGTCAATTTTTTTTACTATGGCTAATTGGGACGGTTTATCGACAAGTTACCACCCTCATTTAACCCGGGAGGGACTAAAGATTTTATTTAATATGTATACTTTAACCTATTATACTATTTATTTTTAAATCATTTTATATATTTTTTTTAGCTTAGTTTGCAGTTATTTAAGTTATGTATCTTTGTTGTTTTTTATTTTGGTCCTTCGTTATTCGTTCTGGTTGTAATTTTTGTGTTTTGTGGTACTTCGTTGTTAGCTACTGCTTTTTTTTCATGTATTTGTTGTTCTTTGTTGTTTTCTATTTTTTGCTGCATTTATATTATATAAGTTGTTTTCTATTTTTATCTTATATTTATGATATTTTCTTTCTTTTTTTTTTGTCTAGAGCAATATCGCCCTAGTTGCGAAGCTCCGAAATATATAAATAAAATGAAGTGCAAAGGAGCAAAACAAACGAACATTTAATTTTATATGGTGACATCGGCTTTGTTTTCAGATGGTATTATTATATCATTCAAATATCCTGTGTTATTCTGGTCCCAGAGATTAAATCATAAAATGTCCGAGACTAAAGCTTCTAACATTTAATCCCAACAAATTATAATTAATCCGTTGTGAAAGCATTCAGACAATCATATTAGTAAGTTCAATGGATGTACACTTAGTCGAAGAGTGTTCATCAAAAGCCGGGGCTAAAAGCTTTTGTCGTTGCATTTAGCTTCATGAAGCAGCAATAATGCAGTCAATTAAATGAGTCAAAATGTTTAGAGAGTAAAATGCTTTATTAACAAGCACATATTAATGGAATTTCAGATTTATTTACTTTTCAATGTTTTAATTAAAATAGAATGTGGCTTAAAATTACATAAAATATGTTATAACTTAGGATAATGGGGAAACACCAAAGAAAGTCATAAATTCAGCACAATACCAAATGTGATTGCATATAAATAAAAAATCAGTGATTGACCAAACTTAAAATTTCACAAATTTCCAAACGAATATATATATATATATATATATATATATATATATATATATATATATATGTCGGGGGCACCGGTGACCGTGTGCGGTTAAGGCGTGAGTACATCCTAACACTTTAGTAATGCTGAAATAGGTGCGTGTTCAAGGTTCTCTAGAGGAGAATATTAGTTCACGAGATCGCTACTAGAGCGCGCCAGTGTCGAAACGCGTATGGATGAGCGGGAGTTTAAAATGTAAATACCTCTGGCACCCTTCAGGAAAACTAACGATTATCACTGCCTTAGATCCCGTCCACAGGCGTGCTGCCAGAGTGGACTATCCAGGGGATGGGGCCCGTCAGACAACTCATTACAGGTCCTCATTGGATAACGGAGGTCGCACGTCTAGTTGATCACTCACGGCGTAAAAACTCTGATCACGAATCCCTCGAGTCTAGCTCGGTGGTGGCTAAAGATCTTAAAGGTCTATAATGTCAACCGAGGGGATATATACCCTATATCAACTGGCTACAGACCTTGGAGGATGTGGGTCTCTGCAGATTAGTAGGGAGGTCAAAATATTTTTTAATGTACTCGAAAATGTTTATATTGAGACATCCAAAATATATTTAAAAAGTGCCCCATTTTCATCTAATGGCAAAGATTCATGACCATTTCCTTTAAGAAAATCAATAATTGTACTTCTTGGCTGAAGTTAATAACCCGTTGGCTACCAAAAGGTCCATTATCTAACGTGTAAGCGATGCTTTAGCAGATTTCCCTTAAAGGAAATCAGCTATTGGGGTTGTACTCATGACGCTATTTTCGAAAAATATTCTCAAATATCCATTATTCCTACATAGGAGATGTCGAAAATGAGGTCCGTTCAAACTTTAATTATCTTTAATATTAACCGAGATATTTGCATTTTTTAGTTGTCGGCCTCCAGTAAACCCCTCCCCCCTCCTACTCATGCAATATTAACAATAAGCTGTTGTATTATGACGCACTTTATTTGAAGCCTAAATCACTAGAGATATTTAGATATCTCATTGAACTTTTACATCTTGAGCTAACTGCATTTACGTGTCGCGCGTGGGAAGTTAACGCAGCCCTTGGCGGACTTTTATAATACGTCACAGTTGTACTCCTAAAGAGTTGAGAAATATGCCATAAGAGCAAATAAAAAATATAAAACTACATTGCAGTAATTTATATGTGCAACTATTGATTTAAGAGTAATCAAAAAATATTTGACAATATCAGTTAAATCTAGGGAAGTGATGTTTCATCGATTTAATTATTGCCGTACGTAAAATCTCAAAAACAAATAAGCATTACGGCCAGCAAATAAAATACTGACTACAATTAAGTGGAAAATAGATAACTTCGAAGAAAGGGAAATATGTAAAGATTTTTCTATATCCTAAAGCCAAAAAGAAACTTATTTTCCATCCTTGTTGTAAACATTGTCAAAGTAGTTTAAAAACCGAAGCACAAGCTTGAAAATTATAATTAAGTCCCAATGATAAAATAAATAATTTGGGAATGGGAGTAAAATTGGTGGGTACTGCAACGAAATCAGACTGTAGAATGACTGCGATTTCATTGCAGTACCACCCCATACTCACATTTCCAAACTAATTATTTTATAATTTGGACTCGATGATAATTTTGAAACTTTTGTATCTGTTTTTCAGTCTGCCTTGACAAAGCTAATAAATGCTACCAAAACTTTGGCAAACTGGAGAAATTTCATTTCAACCCACCTGACCGACAACCACATAAAACAAGGATTCTTCTAACAGCGCCCAGCACCGAGGTATTCATCGAGAACTTATTTTCTTTTCCTATTATCTGAAATTTCCGAATATGTCCAAACATATTCCACTTAATCAATCGACTCGAGGAAGTATTAGTGTCTTTTAGTGGTCAAGGAAAGGAATGAACATGGTTGACATTGATCATTGCACCATGTGTTTCTTACATAAACCGACGGTTCAGGGCCTGCGGAGGATGTGGGCATATTGTATAATAAAATAAGTGGGCGACATTTTTACTATATACTAGTTACAAGCAGCATGTCCACGTGGAATGCATACTTCCTACGATTCTAAGAGGAAACCAGGCTCGTATCTTATTGAAATGTATTAATCGCTGGATGGTGAACCTAGTCGCAAGTTAGATTCTCACCTGGACAGAAAGGAGTTCTCTAGTGTTGAACTCAAAAAGAAAATTCTTAGCCACACCCTTGTTAGAACAAAAGTCCGTCAAACAGTGGCTGCGTAAACTAAGCAGATTTTCCACTTGAAGTTTTATAATACAGAATTCTGCAAACTGGTAACACTTAAAACCACCGCGAATATATACAAATGGTAATGAGAAATCTTTTAGTTAATTTTAATAAGCTCCTAGCGGAAACGGCTTTTGAATTGTAAACTAATATGTCTGCCAACCATTCAGAGCTGAACAAATAGATAACATATTCTTCACCGAAAAAAAAAAAATACTGAAAAAGTACTCCAAGAACTAAAGAAGAGGAGGGGATAACAGAAAGTCTTTGAATATATCTCGCAAGCTTGTAAAAGTCTCCAAACCAAGTTCCCGAAAGCCGAAAAGTTACGGAAATAGCCAAACTAATTTTTGACGGAAGCTCACGAATATAACCGACAATAGCTGATCTCATCTTGTCCGTTAACCCCACACACTTAATAAAATTGTAAATATCTTGGTTAATACTCAAGATAGAAAATAAATGTATATCAATATTTATAGTAGATTTCATTTTGAATATGATTGCTTCTATACTAGCTTTCAATCCGACGTGTGGTAATGGACATATTTCGAATTTTCGAAAATCTGGTCCTCTAATCCCCCCTCTCGCTAGTCCGATTCCAGCCATTAACGAACTTGATCTCCCGTTTTACATAAAATGACTAAATATCGAGTTTGGTAACGATTAAGCAATAATTGCGACCGCTAGAGCGGTAACAGACACATACACACACACACACACACACACACACGCACACGCACACACACACACACACACACACACACACACATACATACACACACACACAAACACATACATACACACAAACACACACACACACACACACACTCACACACACACACTCACACACACACAGTTTTGAACGGACCTCCACCTAGGTATGAACCATGGACATTTGAAGAAAAATTTCGCAAAGGAGCACAAAGTAGACCTTTAAAATAACATAAAAGCATAATTATGTTTATGCCTATTTAAACTCCTCTTTATGTATACTCTTTATTAAATTCAGTAGGCATGTTTTGCTAGTTTCACAAAATTAGAAAATTACGTACCCAAAGCTCTATTTTCATTTTGTTGAAAGGAATCAATACAAAAAGAAATTCAAATTCAGAGTTTTAATTTTAATTTATCGAAAATCGCATAATGATTACGACGTCAATAACTGATTTCCCTTAATGGAAATCTGCTAATAGCTTAGTCAACGTTATTGTTATTTATGCTACTAAAGCTAATTGGGTTAGGTTACCATTTTCTAGGCTAGGTGGGACTATGGGTTTTACAATTAGGATGTTTCAATGAGTTTATCACTAAATTCCTATTATCCATGTGAGACTCAAATATTTCCAGGTGAGATTAAGACCAGCGCCTTCTTAACTCACATGGATACGTCAATGTAACTGTGTAAAAATTTCTCAGGTCCACTGTCTTACTAAAACACATCAAATTTGGTTAGGAACAGAGTATTGTTAATGTATTAGTGGGGGTTTGCTGAAGGTTCAAAACTAAAACATGCAAATATCTGGATTAATATTAGAGAGAATAATGAAGAATAAATGTAAATAACAACAGTTATAGTAAATTTAATTTGCAATAAGATTGATTCCATACACTTTTCGATTTGACGTATAGTAACGGACCTCATTTTCGTCCTAGGTAGGATCGATGGACTTTTGAAGAAAAATTTCGAAAATCGCGTCATGAGTACGACCTCAATAGCAGCTTTATCTTAAGGGGAAATCTGCTAAAAGACTGTTCCACTCATTATGTCAAATCTAACTTATTTCATATGATGAAACATGAAACATATTAGTTCAACAACCCTAGAACTCCTTGGGCCTGCCACAAGATATTGTTTGTTTGGACGTTCTCTCTACCGTATTGTGGTGGTATTACAGACCAAATTAAATAAGGTGACTACGAAATTTTATTCAATGTTAAAGTCACAGGTATATATCTGATAACCTTGAGCGAAGATTACAAATGTTCATCTAAGCTCTAACAGAAGCGTTGAATCTAAACTATAAATAACAGACTCGCAAAGTATTATTTAATTTTTATTTCGTTAAAATATTCTTCACAATTATTCTGTTTACAAGCTTATGTTTTGTTGAATCGATCCTGGGACATCGAAAATGATCCTTGATTCACAAGAGGAAACCCCACCTACTAAGTCGTTACGTTATCTAACATGAAACATGGACTGATACACACCTCTTTATAATCGCTATAATATATATTTTAAAGTTTTACATATATTAGCAGACACCTACTAATAAATCTGAAATTTCTCTGAAAAGTTTGGCAAATACATGAATAAACATTAAAGAGTAATGAATAAATACTTCACTCCGATCAAATCACGTCAAGATTGTTTTGTTACTCAAGGTTTTAAGAAATTGTTTCTTTAATAAATGGAAGTATTAAAATAGACAAAACAAGTAGGTAAACATCAAAATATTATAATAATTAAACTAACATTGTTGAATTTAGATCACGAAAATGAGGTACGTTGAAAATTATATATATATATATATATATATATACTAGCGGACTCGACTGTCTTAGTCCTGCATGATATTTCCAGCGATTAGGATATTAAATTTATTAATATTATGTTTAAAACAAAAGCTACTTTTAATAACACAAAAAACAACTTTTGTTATGTGCACGATTTCCTTAAAAACAAATAGAATATGAAATATCGCGAATTTTTTATTCAGGCCTCCTTTATAACCCCCACTCCCGTTCGAATCTAAAAAATTTAATATAGCTTATAATCAAGGAAGAACTAATGCTAATTTATATATAGAGTTTTGTTAAGTTCGTTTCAATCGTTGGTGCCCAATAAAATGTTGGCTCCCACTTTAATTTCTTAGTGTAGGTATATCTCGTTCATACTTTGTTATATGACAAAAGTGAATATAACAAAAGTATAACTCAAAATAACAAAATTAACAACTTTTAACCTGTGGATATTTGCCGAAAAATCAATAGGAAACGAAATGTCGCTATTTTTAATTTTTTGCCTCCCTTACCACCCCCACTCCTGCTCCATTTGCCGGGCTGATTTGTGAACCTAAACCAGCCAGGGCGTCACCCTAAACTATTCAGAAAAAAAATCATTGAAATCGGTCCATCCGTGTAGTTCAGTGACATACACACGTACAGTAGAATTATATTATATATACATATATATATATATCAGTAATTTTTTTTTTTTTCATTCTGGTGAAGAATCTGTCTATTCAGGTCTGAGTAGTTGACAGACCTGTTTGTTTACAATTCAGAAGCCGTTTCTGGGGGGGGGGGGCTTATTAAAATTAACTGAAAGATTTCTCATTACCAATTATATTTACTCACGGTGGTGTTAAGTGTAACCTGTGTGGAGATTTATCTATAGTAAAACTTCACGTGGGAAATCTGCTTAGTTTACGCAGCTCCTGCGTGAAGGACATTTTTTCATCTGAAATGGTACCATAATGAAACCCGAACATCGCGCCCTCCCATACATTTTACAACGAATATTTCATAACATTCCATTTGAAATAATCTGCTCGACGCATTTGCCTTAAACCTAATGCGTTACCTGAAATTATCCCTGTTTATTTCACCTGAATGCTTTAAGACCGAATTCAAAATTGTCCAATCTATAAAGAAGAAGGCATTGCTTTACAAAGCGCAGTGTCTGGAAACGACGTTGAAGCTTTTGATTTGTTTCACGTTGTCAGTAAAACGTCAATACTGAATTTAACAAGCACCACGTACCATAATAAATCCTTGGGTTCCTCGGCTCTTTGTTGATCGTGTGGTTTCGTAAAATAACAACTCCCTCCCTTTGTGAGCGCTATTTGGTTTTATTCCTCACTCCCACATCATTTGAGTACATTCCCTTTATCAGAATGTTATTTATTAATTCTATCCAATTGCTTGAGATTAAAAATCAACCAAAGTCTACATCTTCATTTACCGAAAAAAAGTATTTGGAATTTATCAATATCTATCAACTTAAAATTAATTCAATTTTATGTGTGTATTTTCAGAGACATAGTGTCTTGTCATTATCATATTATAATGGTGATTCTTCGTGTTACTTAATATAAAATAATGAATTGGTTTTCTTAATAATGTTGTAATATTATTACGTTTATTACAAAAATAATAATCGTTATTATTTAGAGCTCTTTTGGATTGCAAAATTAAACACAAAAGCTTTATCTTTTGTGTTTAATTTTGCACAATTTATTAGACAATTCACTAGACACTTGGTAATTAATTCTTAATTACTACTCACATTATGCACTGATAACTTCACTTCTTATTGCACAGTACAATAACTCAGGATCACTGAAGTTCACAAAAACACGGCACTGCACTGGTCTTCAAGAAGAACACAGCACTGCATTGTTCTTTACATAAACACAGCACTACACTGTTCTTTACATAAACACTTTACTGCACTGCTAAAACTAAAATGCACTGTTCACTAAAGCTAAACTGAATGCACCGTTCTTCACTTGAAGAGAGCTGAGAACAAACTAACTCTCTGGGCGAGCTGGGCCCCTCACATAGCCGGGCGGCGTTTATCAAAGAGAAGGCCGAGAATGGGCTAGACGGTGTAGTCAAGACACTTCCGGCGCCAATGTTCCTTCCATCGGTCGGTTTCTTTCATCAACTTGGTACTTTTTAAATATGTGTTTAACTTTCATTTTTTAATGTACGTAGTTTTTGCAACAATATATTATTTGTTCTGACACTTATGTCTTCATAATTTAAAACTGAAAATAATTTTTCCGGGAAACTGTACCTAATAACTGGAAGACTTCTCACCAATTTCTTTATTAAAGCATTCGGTAACAAAACAACAAAATACAAAAAAAGTTTAAAAAAATTCCGTCACGCAGGGGCTGCGTAAACTAAGCAGATTTTCCCTGTGAAGTTTTACAATAGAGAAATCTGCATACTGGTAACACAAAATCACCGTGATTAGATAATGAGAAATCATTCAGTTAATTAAAATAAATTCCCAACTGAAACGGCTTCTGAATTGTAAGAATAATTTATATTTTAATAACTCAAATTTTAGTAGTACAAGAACTAAAGAAGGGGGGTGTGGATGAACAGAAAGTATTTGCATAAATCTCACAAAGTAACGAAGGTAAGGTAAGGTTAGAAACGACAGGCAAGGTTCGAAGAAGCTTCCACCTGAGCCGAGAAATGACGAAGATGGCCGACGTAATTCGAACTATACCCGACCACAGACTTCATAAAAATGCAAATATCTCGGTTTATATTCAAGATAGAGAATAAATGTATATAACAATATTTATAGTAAATTTATTTTGCAATGAGATTAGCTTTATACAATTTTTCGATCCGATGCATAATAACGGAGATATTTTGAATTTTCGAAAATCCCCACTCTAAATCCCTCACTCTGGTCCGATTTCAGCCATTAACGAACTTGATCTGTCTTTTTACATAAAACGGTTAAATATCGAGTTTCGTAACGATCAAAGAAAAATTGCGACCGCTAGAGCGTTAACAGACAAATATATATATATATATATATATATATATATATATATATATAATTTTGAACGGACCTCATTTTCGTCATCTCCTGGGTAGGATCGATGGACATTTGAAGAAATTTTTCGAAACTCGTGTCATGAGTACGACCTCAATAGCTGATTTCCCTAAAGGGAAATCTGCTAAAAAGAACATGTTTAAGGCATTGCGATATATCCAAATAGCTGGTTTTCTTTAAGCTGCTAAAATTACGTTTGAAATGTTTTAGCCTAAATACAATTACTAACATCAGTCTTACAAATATTACTAGTTTAAAAATACTTAAATCAAAGTATATAATGTAAAACTAGTAAATTATAATTTTGAGCAATGAACTAAATTACTGATTAAATTTAACTCTGTTGGCTTGTTTTTCTGTAATTCGTTCGAAATAGAAAAATAATATCTGAACTAACGATTAGCTTCAATAGTGTTTTCCCGTAAGGAATTAAGTAGAATTAGTTTCGGGTCAAACTTACTTTCGGAGACGATGAAAATTATGAGCGAAGTTGGTAACACTCACCACAACATGAATGGAGTACTTCCTTCAAAGGAAGGAAAGATATAAGATAGAAATGCTTCTACAATATGAAACTGGGTAAATGTGCCACTAAGGCACTCAAAAAGTCAATGACACAGGCCAAAAAGTCAAGAGTAAACAATCTGATATATTTCGGATCAATTGAGAAGTTTGTCAAGACTTCCCTCTCTAGTATTTCAGAGTTACCGATTTTGACAAACAAGTTTTGCCCCCTTAAATCCAAGAAAACAACAACACCCCTGGGCATTGACTTATCCTTCGGTTCCAACTTGACTTCGTGACGCACAACCCATGAGCCGTAAAAATAGAGTGAAAAAAAAAAACACAACAATGCCAGTTCGAAAGAAATCGCGAATCGGAAGACTATCGTTTTTAGCAGATTTCCCTTAAATTTCCTCAAATGTCCATCGATCCTACCTAGGATATGGTTATATAAGTATATATATATATAAATTTGAACGGACCTCATTTTCGTCAACTCCTAGGTAGATCGATGCCATATTATCAATAAAGTGTTGTATTATGAAGCTTTTTTTTTTAAGCTAAAATAACAAATATTGTTCTCCTTGAACTCTTTGAGATGAATGCAAATGCGTGGCGCCCGTGGGACATCTTATTAGTTAACGCAGCCCCTGTGTGACGGACATTTTGGGATATATTAGATGTGCCTAAATCATAATGAGTAAAATGTAGCCAAAAGACCCTAATATCGAACAAATAAAAATTTCCAGTTTTAAAGGCTATATGTTCTCATGATGACAGGAGAATTCTTGTATGAAAGGAACACAAAAGTTTTGGGTAAGATCAATTTTTACCCCATATTTTTATATGTATATATATGAGGGTGGCACTCAAAGACCAGTGGTAAAACGTTCAATACAAATCACCGTAGTTAAAGAAAGTCCGTCATGAACTGTACTTCTATGGATGACACCCAGATACTCTAGATATATATTTAGATGCCACCCACACATGCATATCGCGAAGGCTGGAGGGTGGCACTCAAAGACCAGTGGTAAAACGTTCAATACAAATCACCGTAGTTAAAGAAAGTCCGTCATGAACTGTACTTCTATGGATGACACCCAGATACTCTAGATATATATTTAGATCACTACCCGAAAAAAATAGCGCAAGGTAAGAAGCGGGATACTAGGAGCACGTAATGAGTGAAGTTGCGATAGCTTATATTATGAAGTTTAGATTTAGAATAAATTTCGTACATGTAAAATTAAACAGAATTAATCACATATTTAAGAAGTACAAAGTAGATCAAAGGAGCCGACGGATGGTCTAGATCGTTCTTGGCAATAGGCGTCCTGGATCTAGACGTTGTCTGGACGCGTCTCCTTTGATGTAAGCCGATGAGCTATAAAAGAGAAACAGCCCACCCCGAGAGTTAGTTTGATCTCAGCTCTCTTCAAGTGATCAATAGTGCGTTCAGATCAGCTTTAGTGAAGAGTACGTTTTAGTTACAGTGCGGTAAAGTGTTTACGTGAAGAACTGTTTAGTACCGTTTCTGTAAAGAACAGTATAGTGCCGTGTTTAAGTAAAGGACAGTGCAGTGCCGTTAGCTTTGCGAAGATCAGTGCAGTGCCGTGTTTTGTGAACTTCAGTGATCGTGAGTGAGTTATTGGACTGCGTAATAAGAAGAACAGCGAAGCTATCAGTACATACTATGAGTAGTAGTTAAGAATAATTAACCAAGAGTGTAATGCATTGTTAAATAAATTGGGCAGTGATAAAAACTCTCTCTCTTGTGTGTTTAATTTTGGAATCCAAAAGAACTCTAATAAACAACGTTTATTACTGATTTTGTCATAAACATAACAATATATATATATATATATATATATATATATATATAATAATAATAATTTTTACTGGAAATTAGCGATGAATTTCCATATTCTGAAGGAAATATTGTCTCCCATAACATTATCCATTGTTTTCTAGTTTATCCAATACAAACTTGTATGGCTCCTCACAATATTTTATAAGCGCTTAGCGCATTCAGTTATTTTATGCTCATTATCAGAGCTATAAACAACAGTATCTATAATAAATTAGGAGTAAACAATTAAATTCGCCTAATAATTACAATTGTCAATTACTAGACATTACATTAGAAGTTATTAAAAACTCAGTCTTCAGCTATAGGATATTCGAAAAACCAACAATTTTTAATGTAATATAATAATAATAAAAAAAAATTCATTGTCTTATTAATAAATCTATTATTTATGTAAAAATGATTCCCTAGCTCGATCCTTAAAAACTTCGAATATGATTAAAGTAAACACCATCAGTTAAAAATTACCATTAGAGCATAGAGGTCTGTCCAAGTTCGATTTAGTTGTACTTGTAGCTATTGTTGTAATATTATCTTCTGAGATGCTTTTATGATCTACTAACGTTTGAGAGCAAACAATAAATATGTTTAACAGTAATAAATGACCTAAATTAAGATTAATTACAGTGGATGAAGGAGTTATGGTGTAAGCACCTAGTAATTCTTAGGAAACGTTTGATAAATAATATGGCTGCCACGAGCTTATCACTGACGGACCGACCCATTGATATGCGGGTCTCGCTCGCAAAAACCTGACAAAATTTTACGATTCCCCTTTAACCCCCCTCCGGCTATCGCATCTATAGAATGTCTGAACAGATTGATAAATTGCTATATGCCCTTGGCATAGTATGCTAAAGAAGAAAATAGACGAAGCTTTTACCCCCCCCCTCCCCAACCCCTCTCTTAACCCCCTTAAAAATTCAGCTGCTTAAGATCCTTTTGGGAGTATAAATCCAATTAACTAGAAGTAGAAGTAATAAAAAAAAAACATAATGGTTGTTAATTTGAACGAACAATCGTAAAAGAAAGATAAACGTCAAGTGGTTTCCCGTTGCCTGCTGTCTCAGATTATACATAAATAAAGATATCAGGTGCAGACAAGGAAATCCCACTCGAGGAGCGAGTTGTTAGAGTGCCATTTCAACGTAGGCCGCCTGCATATCATGATCAGACAACACACAGATACAACTTTTTGGTACTTTCTAGTTTTGCCCCACTGGCACGATGTGAGAACTTTGTCAGGTGAAAATGCATATAATATAGAGACTTTATTTCATAGACTTCTGTCAATCTCACTTCGATATTGCAGGTTGATTAAAAACGGCCTCAGTCAAAATTGATTCAAGCGACAGAGCGCTTTCGACGCAGTCCGTCATCGTCAATGCTCTGTTGACACACAAAAAAGACATTACTGCATCTACTTCATTAGTCTAAAAAAATATTACAAGATCAAATAGTTTAACAATCATAAAACAATAAAGCATATCATTCCTAAAACTAAGTAAAAGCACATTAAAAACCCTTCACAAAATCAACAGGCAAGTTTATTAAATAAAGAAAACCTTAAGCCAACCACTCAAAAATAAAAACATTAAAAGTACTTAACTTAGACAATGAAATATAGAATAATAATATAAGCAAATTCTTAACTGTATTATAATAAGAGTGGAGAAGAGATAAAGGGAACCTACCTATCGTCCTGGATGTTGACTAGAAGGACCTGACGTAAGACGGCTATTGGCACGAACCTGAGCGGCCTCCGTCACCTTTGATATTAATGTTTCTCTTCGATGTTAATTGACCCAATCTAATTTCAATCAAATCTCCTGTAGTAACGAACCTTAACCGTGCTTTTCCGTCATCTGGTGCTTTTTCATTTTACTTGAAATGCTCTTTGACCTTGGTCTTTATCTTCTGACCACTTTGACCAACATATGTAGATAACCGGTAGACACCTGACCTCTCCAGAGTGCGAACACTGGCGATGATGCACTGCGTCGAAACAGCTCTGTTGCTTCAATGAACCTGTACTGTGGAAGTGTGGTCATTTTTAACCAACCTGAAGTATAATTTACTTCCATCTGACAGAAAACCTTTCTCCATTAATTTCGTAGAGGGACATTTCACTCGCTAATTAGAGAGAGAGGTGTATTGAGGTCGTATAAAATTGACATTCTTTTGTATGTAAGTAAATAGATATTAAAATATACTATGTTCATCAAATGATCAATACATGAGTAATAATGTATAAATTATTAAATATTTTTCCCGATTGCGGTAATCGAGTACCACTTTATTGGTATACAAGAGACATAATAAAGAACTTATATTTATAGCTTAGCGAAGACATACTAAAGTTGTTAAAACTTTAACCAAAACTTTGAAGGGCCTAAAGAAAAAACTAAATAATAAGGGAAACTGAGATCAAGAACTTTAACTCAGTGGGGAGAAAGGAAGTTTTTACAAGAAAATTTCCTTATAATAAGATCCAAGCAAGCATAAAATAATTTAGCCTTGTAGTTCATTTTTTTTCAACAACCGAGCTTGCAATAAGCAGCTTTTTTCTATCATAGAAAAGTAAATTGTGAAAACTTACACAATTTCAAGCATACTACACTAATTACTTGCAATATACTTTTTAATTTGTTCACATTATCATTTTTTTTCTTCTTTTTAATTATGAGATTATAAAGGAAATCTGTTATTTCTACCAAATTATACCTTTGGCGGAATTTTACTCCAATGTATATTGATACTATTTAAGAGTTGTTGAAAAAATTCTCTAGCAGTAACTGTGTAAACTTGAAAAGTTTCTAATAAGCGTGCAGTAGATCGCCCATGAAAATCTCACATAGTCTAGTCCGATGTTTTTTAAGACATTTTGTATATATATTAAAAATTGTATTATATTGTTTGGGATAAGTATTACAATATTTTAGTTAAGTACTTTGGTATTAGTTATTTATTGCAAATTGCTAATTGTTCGAATGTGGGTGTGTGTATATATATATCTATATAAATCTATATATATATATATCTATATATATGTATATATATATATATAATATTATATAATATATATATAAATTGTAACCTCTCTGTCTGTACATTGAATTTTTTTCGCGAAATTTCACGATAACTTTTCGTTTTCACATGTCATAGACACCTTAACTGCATTTTGTTCTTTGGTGTCTGTTTGTTTGTTTTGTTTATTTGTTTGTTTGTTTGTTACCTTTTCACGCATAAACGGCTGAACCGAATTTTATGAAACTTGGTATGTATATTACTACTAGCCCCGCAACTTAGACTTTAGGCTTATTATTATTCTCTAAAACAAATAGGAGTGGGGGTTATAAGGGAGGCCTGAAATTACAAATAGCGATATTTCGTTTCATATTGCTTTTTCAACAAATATGCCCATAACAAAAGTTGTTTATTTTTGTTTATTTGCAGTAACTTTTGTTATATACACTTTTGCCGTATACGGAAGTATAAATGAGTTTATACGCTAAAAACTATAGCGGGAGTCCACAATTTTTATTTGGCACAAAAAAGACTCAACCGAACTAAATCAAACTCGGTATGTGAATTAGGACTAACGCCTTCCTTAATAATAAGCCATACTAACATTTCTAGGAACGGCCAGGAGTGGGGTTTTGATAAGGAAGGCCCAGAAATTAATAATAGTGGTATTTCGTTTCCTATTGCTTTTTCGGCAAATATTCACATAACAAAAAGTTGTTTATTTTGTTATTTGCAGTAACTTTTGTTGATATACACTATTTGCCGGTATACGGAAGTATAAATGGAGTTATACGCTAAAAAACTATAGCGGGAGTCCACAATTTTATTTGGCACAAAAGACTCAACCGAACCTAAACCAAACTCGGTATGTGAATTAAGGACTAACCGCCTTCCTTATAATAAGCCCATACTAACATTTCTAGGAACGGGCAGGAGTGGGGGTTTATAAGGAAGGCCAGAAAATTAATAATAGTGGTATTTCGTTTCCTATTGCTTTTTCGGCAAATATGCACATAACAAAAGTTGTTCATTTTGTTATTTAGAGAAACTTTTTTTATATACACTATTGTCGTATACTGAAGTATAAAGGCGTTATACGCTAAAAATTAATAGCGGGAGTCAACAATTTGGAGACAGTAAAAGACTTACATCAAAAATTAATTTTATATTAACAAATGCCAACAACGGGTATTAACCCTAAAACCAGTGGGATGGTGTAAATGTCAAAATATTTTGCAAAGTAAAGCCTTGCCAAAAAAATACCATCACCATTCATAAAATCAATTCCCGGGCGAAGCTGGGTATCTGAGCTAGTAAATATTATAAAAATATTAGGAAATTTATAAAAAAATAAATAAAAAAAAATTATATATATATATATATATTAATATATATAGAATATATATATATATATAAATATATATTTATATACATATATATATTTATATATATATATATATATTTAAATTGAAGTTATTGTTTGTATTATACTGCTTAGGATTAGTATTACTTTATTTCAGTTAACTACTTTAGTAATAGCTATTTATTGTGAACAATGATAATAGTCGGTAATCCGCTGTCATGGGTAACCAGGCTAGTGATTGACAGAAAGTTCTCTCTAATTTATAATATTTAGAAAAAATTAAATTGTCAAATATTTACTGACCATACTGATCGTCTTTTACAGCAGTAAGCTTTACTGAAAGAGTCATTGTTTTCTTATTTTCACAGCTGGTCGATATCGGATTAACAATGATTACCCTATCCATCTTTCTTGTAACCGCGAAATAAATTTATCCAGGACAAAATTACATAGAAAACCAGGCAAAACTTATAACTTAATTTATATAGATGACTCATTAATTTCCACCTGATTCTATTTATTGCATTAAACTACAGGGATATATTAAGTAGTAGGCTGGCTTCACCATTATATCAAATGAACAGCCAGCTGTAGCTGCATCAGACTTGCCAATAGTACATAGATATCTTTATATCCGAAAGAAGCTGGTATTTTTCTTCTGAGTTTATTTATTTTTCAGCGTATGATAAATTTTCTGCTGCAATTTTTTTCTAAAAAAGTTTTATATATATATATATATTGTTTATTTGCATTATTCCGTATTGATGGAGTAGTTAAGTCCATTTTTCCTAGCTATAGTCTACAAAAACTAACAAATTCTATTTCGCTGGATTACTTAAAATGAGTAAACATTCATTATATATTTCAAAATAAAATGTCCGTCACGCAGGGACTGCGTAAACTATGCAGATTTATACAATAGAGAAATCTCCATACGAGTTTCGAACAGTCACGGAAACGGCCGAACTAGCTTCGGCGGGAACGAATTGAGGCGACCATAACTCGTCCGTTACTCTTAATAAAAATACAAATACCTCGGTTAATATACAAGTTAGAGAATCAATGTATATAAGAATATTTCTAGTAGATTTAATTTGCAATAAAATTGGTTCTATACAATTTTTCAATCCGACGTATATTAACGGAGATATTTTGAATTTTCGAAATCCCCCCTCCTACTTGTCCGATTTCAGCCGTTAAAGAACTTGATCATTCTTTTTACATAAAACGATTAAATACCAAGTTTGGTGACGATTAAACAAAAATTGAGACCACTAGAGTGTTAACAGACACACACACACACACACACACACACACACACACACACACACACACACATGTATATATATATATATATATATATATATATATATATATATATATATATAGTTTTGAACGAACCTCATTTTTGTCATCTCCTGGGTAGGGTCGATGGACATTTGAAGAAATTTGTTGAAAATCGCTTCACGAGTACGACCTCAATAGCTGATTTCCCTTAAAGGAAAATCTACTCAAATTATGCTTTGATAATCCTTTCAGACCAGAACTTTGGGGTCAAATAGGAAATTTGGTTCCAAAAAGGAACTATGGAGTTGTACTATGCCGAAGGTTCATAATCTGAATATGCTATTCTCAAATCACATGTATTGAAGGTGCATTGACTTGAGCATCAGGAAACAATCAGATCTCATCATTGATAAAATCAATCAAGATAACCCAGTGAGTCTTTAACTGAAACCGTAAGAGTAGCTAGGTAACAATAACCTGTTACTGCCCCGTCATTCATTGGTTTCGTTCTACTCTTGGGGTTTAAATATTAGCAGATTTCCCTTAAGCTTTAATACTAAATATTGTTTTCATTAAACTATAGATAGGCGAGATACGTATGTGCAAATATTTTCGGTGTGTCCAGATCATTTAAGATTTAACGTCCTTAGCTACAATATTTAGACTATGGAATGTGATTTTCAATACGAATCTGAATATAACGTTCTAAATTTGAAAGAGTCAAATTCTAATTGTTATAATCCATTTATGATTAATAAAATATAAAATAGAATACTCAATTTCTTTAAGATATGAATTCGAAATTGTTTGATAGTAAAGTAATCGTTGGCAATTCAAAAGGAACGTTGTATTTAATTTTTTTCCCCTTACGACTGTTTTAAACTTTACCTGTTATGACTTCAGGAAATAGTCCTATAAATATTTTTTTTAAATAAAGTGAAGCTAACTTGTTGCTGTCTTACAATTCGGTAATTAATTAATTGTTATTACTGAGTGACGGGAGCTCAGGCTAGCCATGTGACCTAAGGCGTGGATTTTAATCTCAATAGGTAAAAGTAGAGCCGTGGTTCGATTCTTCTTGGCCCATAGGAAATATATTTAGGTAGATCTCATTAACTTAAAGTCCGACACGGAGGGGCTGCGATAACAATGCAGATTTCTCATGTGTACCATGTATTTTCATGTATCCCAAAAAGTAAAAGTTCAATGAGAACAATATTTGGTATTTAAGCACCAAATAATATGTTTATTATTTACATTTTGTTAGTATGTCATGAGTAGGAGTCGGGGTTTACTGAAGGCCGAAACTAAAAAAGTCCGTCACACAGGGGCTGCGTAAACTAAGCAGATTTCCCAAGGGAAGTTTTACTCTCATCCGTTATACGCCCCGATTTCATAAAAATGCAAATATCTCGGTTGATATTCAATATAGAGAATAAATGTATATAACAATATATATAGTAAATTTAATTTTCAATAAGATTGATTCTATACTATTTTTCGATCCGACGTATAGTAACGGAAATATTTCGAATTTTAGAAAATCCTCCCCTCTAAACTCCCCCTCCCACTGATCCGATTTGAGCCATTATCAAACTTCATCTTTTTTTTTACATAAAACGACTAAATATCGAGTTTGTTAACAATCAAACAAGAATTGCGACCGCTAGAGCGGTAACAGGCAAATATATATATATATATATATATATAAATATATATATATATATAAAGGTTTTGAATGGACCTCATTATTCGTCATCTACTAGGTAGGATCGATGGACATTTGAAGAAAAATTTCGAAAATTCCGTCATGAGTACAACCTCAATAGCTGATTTCCTTTAAGGGAAATCTGCTAAAATGCAAATATCTCGGTTCATAATCAAGATATCGAAAAAAAAGTACATAACAACGTATTTAGGACATTCCATTTTCAATAAGATCGTTTCAAAATATTTTTTCGATCTGACACATAATAACGGCGATATTTCGAATTTTCGATACTTTCCCCTCTAAGCTCCCCTCCAATTTCAGCAGTTAACGAACTTGATCTTTATTTTCACAAAAAAACGTATAAATATCCACTTTGGTAGGGATCAAACAAAAATTACGATCGATAGAGCGTTAAACGACAAATATATATATCTCTCTCTCTCTCTCTCTCTCTCTCTCTCTCTCTCTCTCTCTCTGTATATATATATATATATATATATATATATATATATATATATATAAATATATATACTGGGCCCCCGCTACCATATGTGCAAAGTGTGAAATGCACACAGGCGCCATCCTTTAGGGGCGCCAAAACCAAGGGCCCAAAAAAAAAATTTAGATTTTATTCTGTTTATTTCATTTTGATATTTTATTCTACAAATACATATGACTTTTTAAGTACAGTTCTTTGCTTTATTTCAAGCACCTACCCACCATAAAGAAAAAAGATAGTTCAAAATGCCTTACGGGGCGCCAAAATCCTTTTTTTTTCACACAGACGCCAGTAGCCCTATATATATAGTAGTATATATATATACTAGCTCAGATGCCCGGCTTCGCCCGGGAATTGATTTGAGGCTGAATGATGATGGTACTATTTTAGCAAGGCTTTATTTTGCACACTATTTTAACATTTACCCATCCCAGTGTTTACGGTTTATACCAGTTGTTGGCATTTGTTAATAATAAAATTAATTTTTTATGTAAGACTTCACTGTCCTCCATATTGTCATATTTCCCGTCTCTTGTGCATTATACATAGATTTCAGTTATTAAAGACAAAATATTAACGTAGATTTGAATTAATTTTTACAGGTGAGGTACCTGATAGTAAAAATTGGAATGAATTGTTGAGCAAAATATTACTTGCTCCACACATTGTTCCTGGAGAAATCCATAAAACAAAAGTTAATCTAAATAACAAAGTACTTTAGTTATTTGCATGTTTGTCGAAAAACAAATAGACAATGAAATATCGCGAATTTTTATTTCAGGCCCCGCTTATAACCCCCACTCCCTGTTTCTAACCCTAAACGTTTTGTAATATAGCTTATAATCATGGAAGAATTAATGCTAATTGACATACCGAGTTTTGTTAAGTTCGGTTCAATCTTTAGCTCCCAATAAAATAGTTGACTCCCGCTTTAGTTTATAGTGTATATCTCGTTTATAGTCGGTTAAAAGACAAAAATAAATATTACAAAAGTTACTCTAAATAACAAAATAAACAACTTTTGTTATGCTCATATTTGCCGAAAAACGAATAGAAATAAAAATATTACTATTTTTAAATTCAGGCCTCCCTTACAATCCCCAATCCTGCCCGTCCCGAGAAATGTTGGTATAGCTTATTATAATGAATGCGTTAATGCTAATACACAAACCGAGTTTTATTTCTTTCGGTTGGGTCTTTTGTACCAAATAAAGTTGTTCACTTCCGCTATAGATTTTAGCGTATATCTCGTTTATAATTCAGTATACGAAAAAAAAGTAAATAACAAACGTTACTCTAAATAACAAAATAAACAACTTTTGTTATGTTCATATTTGCCGAAAAACCAATAGGAAACGAAAATAACGCTATTTTCAATTTCAGGCTCCTTTATAACCCCCACTCCTGTTCGTCTCAGAGGATATTAAAATATCCTAAAGTCTAAGTTAGGTTAGTAGTTAATATATCATACTAAGTTTCATAAAAATTCGGTTCAGCCGTTTATGCGTGAAAGGGTAACAAACCAAACAAACAAACAAATAAACAAACACACACCAAAGAAACAAAAAATGCAGTTATGGGTGTCTATGACATGTGAAACGAAAAAGTTATCGTGAAATTTCGCGAAAAAAATTCAATGTACAGACAGAGGTTACAATTTTATATATATACTAGCTCAGATACCCGGGTTCGCCCGGGAATTTATTTGAGGCTGAATGGTTATGGTATTTTTTTGGGCAAAACTTTACTTTGCACAATATTTTGACGATTTACCAGTCTCCATTGTTTTAGGGTTAATTATCCGTTGTTGGCATTTGTTAATAACTAAAATTAAATTTTATTATGTAAGTCTGACTGTCCTCCAAATTGTCCATATTTCATATTTTGTAATAATTGCCATTATTACCCCGTCTCCCCTGTGCATAAAATGCATAGATTTCAGTTACTAAGGACAAAATATTAACATAGATTTGAATTAAATTTTTTCCAGGTGAGGTACCTCCTAGTTCAAATTAGAATGATTTGTTGAGCGACCAATAATATCTACGCAAATTACTTGCTCCACACATTGTTCCTGGAGAAATGTATAAAACAAAAGTTTAATCTAAATAACAAAGTTAAACAACTTTTGTTTATGTGCATGTTTGTCAAAAAACAAATAGACAATGAAATATCACGAATTTTTATTCTTTGGGGTTCAGGCTCCTTATAAACCCCCACTCCCGTTCTTAACCTAAAAATTTTAATATAGCGTATAATCATGGAAGAATTAATGCTAATTGACATACCGAGTTTTTAAGTTCGGTTTAATCGTTAGTGCCTTAATGAAATAAGTTTGACTCCCGCTTTAAGTTTATAGTGTTATCTCGTTTATAAAATCGATATAACAAAAAAGTATATATACAAATGTTACTCTAAATTACAAAATTAAACAACTTTTGTTCTGTTCATTTTTTGCCGAAAACCTAATAGGAAACAAAATATCGCTTATTTTTAATTTCTGGCTTCCCTCATAACCCCACTGCTGCCCGTCCCCCCTAGAAATGTTGGTATGGCTTGTTATAATGAAAGCGTATAAGTGATAATACATATACCGAGTTTTATTTATTTCGGTTGGGTCTTTTTTATTTTAATTTTTTGTCCCAAATAAAATTGTTACACTTCCGCTATAGGTTTCAGCGTATAACTCGTTTATAATTCGGAAATACGAAAAAAGTGTATATAACAACAAGTTACTCTAACATAACAAATAAACAACTTTTTGTTATGTTCATATTTGCCGAAAAACCAATAGGAAACGAAATATCGCTATTTTTAATTTTTTTTTTTTTTTCTGGCTTTTCTTATAACCCCCACTCCTGTTTTCGTCCGAGAAGATATTAATATAGCCTAAAGTCTAAGTTGGGTTTAGTAGTAATATACATACTAAGTTTCATAAAATTCGGTGTCCAGCCCGTTTATGCGTGAAAAGGTAACAAACAAAAACAAACAAACAAACAAACAAATAGACACCAAAGAAATACAAAATGCAAGTTATGGTGTCTATGACCATGTGAAGACGAAAAGTTATCGTGAAATTTCGCGAAAAAAATCAATGTACAGACAGAGATTATACAATTTTTATATAAATATATATATATAAATATATATATATATATATATATATATATATTAGTATATATTATATCTATATATATATAAAATTGTAACCTCAGTCTGTACATTGATTTTTTTTGCGAAATTTCACGATAACTTTTCGTTTCACATGTCATAGACACCATAACTGCATTTTGTTTCTTTGGTGTCTGTTTGTTTGTTTGTTTGTTTATTTGTTTGTTTGGTTATTTGTTTGTTTGTTTGTTTGTTACCTTTTCACGCATAAGCGGCTGAACCGAATTTTATAAAACTTGGTATGTATATTAATACTAGCCCAACTTTAGACTTTAGCTATATTAATATTCTCTAAGACGAAACAGGAGATGGGGGTTATAAGGGAGGCCTGAAATTAAAAATAGCGTATATTTCGTTTTCCTATTGTTTTTATTCAGCAATATGCACATAACAAAAGTTGTTTATTTTGTAATTTAGAGTAACTTTGTATATGCACTTTTGCCGTATACGGAAGTATAAATGAGTTATACGCTAAAAACTATAGCGGGAGTCCACAATTTTATTTGGCCACAAAAGACTCACCGGACTAAACCAAACTCGCTATAGTGAATTCAATACTAACGATTTCCTTATAATAAGCCATACTAAACATTTCTAGTGACCAGCAGGCAGGAGTGGGGGTTATAAGGTGAGGCCCTGAAATTAAAAATAGCGAAATTTCGTTTCTTATTGCTTTTTCAGATAATATGCACATAACAAAAGTTGTTTATTTTGTTATTTAGAGAAATTTGCTCAAAATTTCGTTTCGATACCAGGTACCTGACCTGAAAAAATTATGCCAAATGTATGTCAATATTTTCTCCTTAATAATTCAAATCTACGCATAATGCACAGGAGACGGGAAATATGACAATATGCAGGACAGTGAAGTCTTACATAAAAAAATAATTTTATTATTAACAAATGCCAACAACGGGTATTAACCCTAAACACTGGAACGGGTAAATGTCATATTATTGTGCAAAGTAAAGCCTTGCCAAAAATATACCATCACCATTCAGCCTCAAATGAATTCCCGAGCGAAGCCGGGTATCTGAGCTAGTATATATATATATATATATATAGAGAGAGAGAGAGAGAGAGATAGAGAGGAGGAGAGAGAGAGAGGTGGATAGGTCGATAGATAGATACATAAATACAAAATTTTGAACGAATCTTATTTTCTTCATCTCCTATGTAGGATATTTCACATAAGGGAAATCTGCTGAAACCCTTAATCCCAGCCTGGCTAGAGAAGGTTCGCAATCCATAGATAACTGGCCCCAATTAGTAGAAAGTGGAAGTATAAATAACGTTGTTTTATTGCGTTACGGTTGTTCTTAAATGTTTTAGGAAAATCTTATACACATGTATCAAGTGTGAGTTCAATCGTGCAGGTATCTTTACAGACATTAGATCAGATATAGTATTTAGTAACGCCTTGAAAACAAGTTTAAAAAAATAAATACACGAAACAGACTTTTGGGACACTTAAAAAAAAAGCGAAACTAATTGTGTGCTATATCCTTATTTGTTTCCAATTGCAACTTGAGACTCATTACCACCGTTCACCATAGCATTAAGGCCGACCCGGCTATTAAGACTCCAATTTACCTTGTCAATTGAAAAATAAAGACAACAAAGTAGGAAATAAGCGTGACCTTTTCTTTTCAGCACGAGCCCCGAAATCCTTCGTCGAGCGTCTGATGAACACTACACAGGAAACATCACAAACACAATCACACTCAAGATAAACACCGAGGCACATGAACTACGGCTGTTGCCGACGCAAGACTGAAGCTGGCTAGTCTCCCGCCCTCCCACCATCTCGTATCTCAGGGACTCGCCGTCTATCACACTACTAGCTAGCTCCTAGTTTGGCATTATTAAAGGCAAAGCAGGTGTCGAGTATTAATTAACCTATTGTATTACATTTTTCGGGAAATTTAAGGGATATCAGCTGTTCAGGTTACACTTTTGACACAATTTCCTAAACAATGTTCTACAATGTCCATCAATCCTACCTAAGAGATGATCAAATTCCAACCAAAGACACTGTTAATATATATATATATATATATATATATATATATATATATATATATATATATATATATATATGTTTAGAGGACGGAAAAATAAACTTAGAAAGACTACATTCATATGAGTTCGGTAGAAAGTGCATTTTAATACAAATCTACTACACAACACCCCCATACCTTGACACAATAATGCAAAATCTCCAACAGACACATATTTTTACTATAATCTAACTGCACACATAAATTTTGAGCTACATATTAAAAGAACTGCTATTATTTCACTGGACAAAACATAACGGTGTTTTCTAAACTCTTTTTTTTCGAAATTTGTGTTTCAAAGTTAGTTGTTCATCAAAAGAATTTCCAATAATTGTGGCCAATAATTGCCAATCCAACATATCTATGTTAATTTAAAATTTATAGTCTAGTATTTAAAACTATAAAATAAATTTGCATTTCGGAGAGTCATTTTAACAAGTCTTGTGGTAGTTCTTACATTTTTTAGCACATTTTCCTTAGGGGAAACTAAAACCGCGACATATAGACTATATATATATATATATATATATATATATATATATATATATATATATATATATATCCGTTATTATACGTCGGATCGACAACTTGTATAGAAGCAACCTTATTGCAAATTTAGTTGTCTATAATTGTTTTTATATACCTACATTTGTTCTATATCTTAAATATTAACCGAGCTATTTGATTTTTATTAGTTTTTGCCATCAGAAAACCCCCACTCTTGCTCATATCAGAATAGCAATATGCTGTCATATCAGTAACCAATTTATTCTGAGCTTAAATACCAAATATTGTTTACAAGAAACCTTTATTATGCGAGATACATGCAAATTCGTTGAGTGATAACATCACTTATGATTTTACCTTCTCGTTTCAAAAATGTTTATTTAATCTATACCATACTTGTAATTTAACCGTTTCAGGCAACCCTAAAAATCATATTTCTTATTGTCGAAATTTGTTATCGGACATGGGAGTGGAGGTATAGAGAGGGAAATTCGAAAATTTTCCGTTACAATGAGTGAGATCGTAAAGTGTTAGAGAACCAATCTTGTGAATTTATTGATAATCTACAAATCGTAGTCCTTTTTTATCTTTTCGTAACTTAAGTACTAAGCGAGTTATTTGTGCTATCTTGTCTTCCGTCTTCAGTAGCCCCCTCCCCCTACTACTAAACGATTTTATAGACATAGAAATACGGAATGGGTAAAGAAATGAGATCACAGATGAGTAATACCAGCAAGAGGGAAATTTTAGCTTTTATATATGTTAATGTTAAAATGATACATCGAATTCTGAGTTGTATGCAACAGTGAACATAATAGAGGAGTTTCAGGCGACATACATTTCAACATAAGAAGTTTAAAATAAATACATACATTGTGCTGTAGTGATGTCATCACATGATGTTTATCCGGGAGGATAGAATAATTTCAACTCCCGAATAGAATAGTTAGTTATTCGCGGATCGAGATTTCGTTGAAACCCTTCCAAACTCAAGGCAAACAAGACCCACTTAGTTTCCTTGTTTAAAAGCTTATTCTAGTAGTTCTGTTGAACTAACACAAGCCACAATGAGACTTGACAATTGCAAATCCTCCTTACAAACTCGGCATAAATCAATGGAATTGGTCGTCCTGCTTTTTAAACCATAACAGACAGACAAGATTACCTACTTAATTGGATGAATGGCGGGAGGAACACAAATGATAATTTTGTATAAATAATTAGCCAAAGAAGCCCACCAACAACAATTACAACTACAAAGCTCAAATATTCATAAAAACTGGCAACAAATGTGGAACGAAACCCAGAACAATAAACTAAAAACTATTAAAACCTCCAGCTTTCCATGAAAATATTCAACAAGAGACAACGGAAGATGAAGTTATATTAGGAAGACTTCGAACAGGGCACGCAAGATTTACGCATGGTTATGTTATGACAAAAGATCAGCATCCTATGTGTAGGAATTGAAACACAACTATCTACCACATATTCATGGAATGCCATAAATATAAAAATATTCGAAACGAATGCAATATTTCCAATAGCATAGCAGTGGCCCTTGGAGATGGCCCCAAAGAGATAGATAAATTCTTTAATTCTGTGAAAATTACAAATTTCTATAAAGAAATTTAAATCACAAGTTTTTTGTATCCTCGTTTAATTTTAAATGGCGATATGGCTTGGGGGTATAATTTAATTTACAAAAGTCCGTCACGCAGGGGCTGCGTAAACTAAGCAGATTTCCCACGTGATGTTTTACAACAGCCAAACTAGCTTTTGGCGGGAAAGCCACTCGTTCGTTAGGCGCCCAAATTTAATAAAAATGCAAATATCTCGGTTAATATTCAAGATAGAGAATAAATGTATAGAAAAATATTTATAGTAAATTTAATTTTCAATAAGATTGATTTTGTACAATTTTTCGATCCGACGTATAGTAACGGAAATATTTCGAATTATTGAAAATCCTCCCCTCTAAACCGCCCCCCCCCCTGGTCCGATTTCACCCGTTAACGAACTTGATCTTTCTTTTTACATAAAACGACTAAATATCGAGTTTGGTAACGATCAAACAAAAATCAAAAATTGCGACCACTAGAGCGGTAACAGACAAATACATATATATATATATATATATATATATATATATATATATATATATATATATACATACATACAGTTTTGAACGGACCTCATTTTCGTCATCTAAAAGGTAGGATCGATGGGCATTTGAAGAAAAATTTCAAAAATTCCGTCATGAGTACAACCTCAATAGCTGAAACTATTATAAAACTGATTTCCCTTAAGGGAAATCTGCTAAAAATTACAATATTCACAATTCACATAAACACAGTTTACTCTCAATATGCAGGTACTTAACCAAAACGAGGGTTATAGATATTACTGGGTGATGATAACCTAGTAGTTTCTCCCCCTAAAACCTCATGAAACCAACAAACAAATAATTAGTTAGTTTATAATTAAACAAACTGCTGTCTTGAATATGTTTATTATGATCAACGTGGTTTATGCTCTCTGGCACTTACTCACTTAAGGACAAAAACTCCGTCACGCAGGGGCTTCGTAAACTAAGCAGATTCCTGAAATTAAATATTGCAATAGATAAATCTACATACTCGTTACACTTAACACCACCGTGAACATTAAGTGAATAAACACAAACGGTAATGAGAGATCTTTCAGTCAATTTTATTGACCTCTCAAAGGAGAGCGTCTGAATTGCAACCATAAAGGTCTGCCATCCGCTTAGAGATATAAATATGTTTCACCGGAAAGAAAAAAATACTGTATAATATATCAAAATATAACGTCAATTTTATTGAAAACTATTTAATAGTCCTGCAATTTAAAATGAATCAGAGTAATTTATATCTCACAAATGAGGTTGTACTCAAATACTAAGCGAATTATTCGTACTTTCTCTTTTTCAATTTTCATTAAACCACCTTTTCTACTCATCGGTTTTTTACATAGAAGATAGAGAATATACGGTCAGATGAGATCACAAGTGCGTCGAAAATCTGCTTAGTTTACGAAGCCCCTGACTTTGATAAATATCAAATTAAAGTTTTGGCCCGTATATATATAAATATATACAAATTTCCCCGACACGTTTCATGTTTTGGTTCTTTTTCAATGGGTAAAATCCAAAATATTTATCAAATTCCGAAGCAATTATTAGAACTAATTTGAGATTATATATACATTTATCATAGGTACTAGTCCCTATTAGCAGATTTCCCTTAAGGGAAATCAGCTATTGAGGTTGTACTCATGACGCGATTTTCGAAATTTATCTTCAAATGTCCATCGATCCTACCCAGGAGATGACGAAAATGAGGTCCGTTCAAAACTGTGTATATATATATTTGTATAGCGGTCACAATTATTGTTTAATCGTTAGCAAACTCGATATTTAGTCGTTTTATGTAAAAAGAACGATCAAGTTCGTCAACGGCTGAAATCGGACCAGGGGGAGAGGGGTTTAGAGGGGTGGGTTTTGAAAATTCGAAATATCTCCGTTACCATGCGTCGGATCAAACAATTGTATAGAACCAATCTTATTGCAAATTAAATTTACTATAAATATTGTTCTATACATTTATTCTCTATCTTGAATATTAACCAAGATATTTGCATTTTTATTAAATGTAGGCCGATAACGAACGTTTCCCGCCAAAAGCTAGTTCGCCCGTAACTATTCGGCTATAGTAGATTTCTCTATTGTATAGCTTCACGTAGGAAATCTGCTTAGTTTACGCAGCCCCTGCGTGACGGACTTTTTTGCAGAGTGGAAATCTGCTATTACTATATGTGCATTTTTAGAAAAATAAACTTCCCAGTAGCCATTAGTGAAATAAGCTATAATGCTGTTTGATATCATTTTATAGTCATACACATGCAAATCAGATAGTAGAGAAAAATACCAACTGATGAATATTAATTTTTGTAGCACCGTAACACTCGAAAAACATGAAAATAGTAGCAGATGGTTATATTAATAAACAGATAAAAGGAGAGGGGGAGGGGCGAAGGAATCCAACTTTGCATATTTCTTCGCCCGCATTATGGCTCAGAAAATATTTATTCTGCGTCGAAATTCCTGTAAACGTTTCCATCCTATGCATAGAAAGGAACATATTGCCGATAAATGATATTTCACCTCCTCCATAGGTCTCCTTCAGAAAGGACCCAATTTGGAAAGAAAACCTTCGTACAATTTAGTTGACGACGCACTATACATGTTTACTAATCACAATAAGCAATGTCAACTTCACTTCTTATTGCACATCACAATAACTCACGATCACACGAAACACGGCACTGCATTGATGTTCACCAAACACTGCACTGAACGCACTGTTATTCACTAGTAAGACAACTGAGAACTGACTTGTTAGCAGAATTCCCTTAAGGGAAATCAGCTATTGAAGTCGTACTCATAACGCGATTTTCGAAAATTTTCTTCAAATGTCCATCGATCCTACCCAGGAGATGACGAAAATGAGGTCCGTTCAAAATTATATATATATATATATATATATATATATATATATATATATATATATATATATATTTGTCTGTTAACGCTCTAGCTGTCACAATTTTTGTTTGATCGTTACCAAACTCGATATTTAAACGTTTTATGCAAAAAGACAGATCAAGTTCGTTAATGGGTGAAATCGGACCAGTGGATATCTCCGTTACCAAACGTCGGATCAATAAATTGTATAGAACCAATCTTATTGTACATTAAATTTACTATAAATATTGTTCTATATATTTATTCTCTATCTTGAATATTAACCGAGATATATAGATTTTATTAAATTTTGGCGGATAACGGATAAAGGGTGAGTTTCCCGCCAAAAGCTAGTTCGGCCCTTTGCCATAACTGTTCGGCTCTCGTATGGAGATTACTCTATATTTTTTTTTTTTTTTTTTTTTTTTTTTGCGGAACCTCTATAAGAAAGGAAAGAAAACTAAAACGTCCATCACGCAAGCGCTGCGTAAACTATGCAGATTTCCCTCTTGAAGTTTTTTGCGATCCGGCTACGGCGATAAGCAGTGGAAGCTGAAAGTGATTAAAAATCCCACAACCTAACCACTAACAAGAATTTAGAAAGGGCCCACCAACAATCGACTCAAGTCAAAAATCAAATGAAGAAAAGTCCGTCACGCAGGGGCTGCGTAAACTAAGCAGATTTCCCACGTGAAGTTTTACAATAAAGAAATCTGCCTAATAATAACAGTAGTAGGAAGGTATCTCTAGACCTATTCACGAGGGACGAATAGTTACAGAAACGTCCGCACTATCTCTTGGCGGATAGTCCTGAACATAGCCTATTCCTGCCGAACACACACACATTACAAATGCAAATAATAATATTCAATAATATATGTATAGAACAATATTTATAGTAAATTTAATTGGCAATAAGATTGATTCTATACAATTTTTCGATCCGACGCATAATAACGGAGATATTTCGAATTTTCAAAAATCCCCCCTCTAAACCTCCCTCCCACTGGTCCGATTTCAGCCATTAACGAACTTGATCTTTCTTTTTACATAAAACGCTTAAATATGAAATTTGGTAACGATCAAACAAAAATTGCGACCGTTAGAGCGTCAACAGACATATATATATATAATTTTGAACGGACCTCATTTTCGTTGTCTCCTGGGTAGGATCGATGGACATTAGAGGAAATTTTTCAAAACTCGCGTCATGAGTACGACCTTAATATATATAAAAATTTATTTATAATAAAAATATTCACCAATAATTATCATTAATAAAAATGAAGAGGAAGAGGCACTTTTAAAAATATAATGGGGGACACTTTATTTTACTTATAATATATTACAATTAAAACACTTAGCTGTTTTTAATAGAAGTGCCGACTTAGCCGTGAGAGGTAGTACAGGCGAGAAGTAGGCTGGCTCAGGCAGGCCGGATCTGGCAAAAGGATTAGCGATGTCTCACCAACAAGGGTCTCCCCTCCAGAGATTGCCGAATATGACTGATCTTAATCCGTCACGAGGGTTCCTTATATATGCCTAATCCAGCGGTGAACTTTGAACTGCCGATCGAAATACGCTCAAAAAGTGCATTTAACGGGCATTTATTATCGAAATTCATCCGTATTATTACTTAGTGTACCGACGTTAAGAGCTGTGAATGTTATAAAAATCCATCGGCGTTATCCACGAAAATGCTAGAGCACATGGTGACAACTGCAAATTGGATATAACTCTTATTTAAAGGTAAAACTACACATTTAAGCATTCATAAATAATAATCTTAATGTGCTCTGTGCTGGGAATACTCACATAAAATATATGGTCATTTATAATGGGTTTATGTAATGCAATGGCAATTTCATTACATCACACCCTCCCCCGGGACCAAAAGTCTATTGATCAAACATCAAGTCAAACTCAATAATAAATAATCATAATAAATCATAAATATAACACAGGAAGCAATGGAATGTATACCCAATGGTGAACATATAGAAAAAAGTCCGTCACGCAGGGGCTGCGTAAACTAAGCAGATTTCCCTCGTGAAGTTTAGTAATAGATAAATATACATACTGCTAACACAACACCGTGAATAAATACAAACGGAAATAAGAAATGTTTCATCCAATTTCAATAGCCTGCCGACAGGAAGCGTTAGGTTAGAAATGTAAGCAAACGGGTCCCGTCTCACACCGGAAAGAAAAACAATTACTGAAATATATCAGAATATAACACATTAATTTTATTGAGAACTATTTACTATATCTACTAGTGTAATTAATAATGAGTCAGAATAATTGTTATCTCAATCAATAAAATTTTAGTAGTCCAAAACTTTAAGATGGGGGGGGGGAGTCACCAGTGCATATTTGCATGTATATCGTATAATAAAGGTCTCTTGAATACAATTTTTGGTATTTAAACTTCCCATAATGTGATTTATTATGTATCAGAGTATTGTTTACGTAACATGTGTAGAAGTTGCGGTTTAGTGAAAACTGAAAAATGCAAATATCTCGGTTAATATTCAAGATAGAGAATAAATGTATATAACAATATTAATAGTAAATTTAATTTGTAATAAGATTGATTCTGTATAATTTTTCGATCCGACGTATAGTAACGGAGATATTTCGAATTTTCGAAAATCCTCCCCTCTAAACCCCCCCTCCCACTGATCCGATTTCAGCCGTTAACGAACTTGATCTTTATTTTTACATAAAACGCTTAAATGTGAAGTTTGGTAAGGATTAAACAAAAATTGCGACCGCTAGAGCGGTAACAGACAAATATATATATATATATATATATATATATATATATATATATATATATATATATATATATAGTTTTATATATATATATATATATATATATATATATGTATATATATAGATATATATATATACAGTTTTGAACGGACTTCATTTTCGTCATCTACTAGGTAGGATCGATGGACATTTGAAGAAAAATGTCGAAAATTCCGTCATGAGTACAACCTCAATAGCTGATTTCCCTTAAGGGAAATCTGCTAATATCGAGTTATTATTGATATGCATATTTCCTACACTAATAAGTTTAAGTCTTTGTCTGGTGTGAAATAAATAAATAGTGTAAGCCAATATATACTAGTTGGAGGTAGGGCATCCCGAACGGCTTACAGTGATGCTCAACGCAATCACAATAGTGGTCCAAAACCAAAAAGTCCGTCACGCAGGGGCTCCGTAAACTAAGCATATTTCCCACGTGAAGTTTTACAATAGAGACATTTCAGAATAGACAGCCGAACAGTTACAGGAACGGCCCGAACTAGCTCTTGACGGAAACTCGCACCTAGACCCGAAGTTAGCCGATCTCATCTCTGAAGCTGAAAACATAAAAATGCAAATATCTCGGTATACATGTTACAACACTATTTATAGTAAATTTAATTTGCAATAAGATTGATTCTATATATTTTTTCGATCCGACGTATAGTAACGGAGATATTTCGAATTTTCGAAAATCCTCCCCTTTAAACCCCCCCTCTCACTGGTCCTATTTCAGGAATTAACGAACTTGATCTTTATTTTTACATAGAACGTTTAAATATCGAGTTTGGTAACGATCAAGCGAAAATTGCGACCGCTAGAGCGGTAACAGACAAATATGTATATATATATATATATATATACTAGCTCAGATACCCGGCTTCGCCCGGGAATTGATTTGAGGCTGAATGGTGATGGTATTTTTTTGGCAACGCTTTAATTTGCCAATATTTTGACATTTACCCGTCCCAGTGTTTAGGGTTAATACCCGTTGTTGGCATTTGTTAATAATAAAATTAATTTTTTATGTTAAGTCTTCACTGTCCTCCAAATTGTCATATTTTCCGTCTCTTGTGCATTATGCGTTGATTTCAGTTATTCCCGCTTTAGTTTATAGTGTATATCTCGTTTATACTTTGTTAAAAGACAAAGGTGAATATGGCAAAAGTTACTCTAAATAACAAAATAAACAACTTTTGTTATGTTCATATTTGCCGAAAAACGAATAGAAACCGAAATACTGCTATTTTTAAATTCAGGCATCCCTTACAACCCCCACTCCTGCCCGTCCCTAGAAATGATGGTATGGCTTTTTATAATGAAAGCGTTAGTGGTAATACACATACCGAGTTTTATTTATTTTGGTTGGGTCTTTTGTCCCAGATAAAATTGTTCACTTCCGCTATAGGTTTTAGCGTATATCTCGTTTATTATTCGGTATACGAAAAAAGTGTATATAACAAAAGTTACTCTAAATAACAAAATAAACAACTTTTGTTATGTTTATATTTGCCAAAAAACAATAGGAAACGAAATACCGCTATATTTATTTTCTGGCCTCCCTTACAACCCCCACTCCTGCCCGTCCCTAGAAATGTTGGTATGGCTTGTTATAATAAAGGCCTTAGTCCTAATACACGTACCGAGTTTTATTTAGTTCGGTTGATTCTTTTGTGCCAAATAAAATTAATGACTCCCGCTATAATTTTTAGCGTATAACTCATTTATATTTAGGTATTACACGAAAGTGTACATAACAAAAGTTACTCTAAATTATAAAATAAATAACTTTTGTTATGTGCATATTTGCCGAAAAAACAATAGGAAACGAAATATCGCTATTTTTAATTTCAGGTCTCCCTTATAACCCCCACTCCTGTTCGTCTTAGAGAATATTAGTATAGCCTAAAGTCTAAGTTGGGCTAGTAGTAATATACATATCAAGTTTCATAAAATTCGGTTCAGCCGTTTATGCGTGAAAAGGTAACAAACAAACAAACAAACAAACATACACGAAAGAAACAAAATGCAGATATGGTGTCTATGACATGTGAAACGAAAAGTTATCTTGAAATTTCGTGAAAAAAATCAATGTACAGACAGAGGTTACAATTTTATAATCTCATTTTCGTCATCTCCTGGGTTGGATCGATGGACATTTGAAGAAATTTTTCGAAACTCGCGTCATGAGTACGACCTTAATAGCTGATTTCCCCTAAGGGAAATCTGCTAAAACCAAACAATGGGATCCCAAAAATAACGGCTCCAACGTCTGAGGACCCAACAGGAACTGCCCACTACAAAAGGGCACATATATGTGCATAAATAATAAATAAGAAAATGACTAATCATAGTCAGGGTCCCCAGTTACACCAAGACATGATAGCATGATCTAGAATATATATGTAGAGCCTCAGCTCATGTTCAATAAAATTTTGCCCATATTGGCATATGTAGGAAATATCAGTGTAAATTGTGATGTGCAAATATAAAATAGTGTTGACAAGGCACACCCTAATCTAATTTATAAAGTTTATGCCTACATATATATTCATATGTGTTAGTTCACCAATATGCATATATATATATATATATATATATATATATATATATATATATATATATATATATATATTAAATACAAAAATATGTTTCCATGTGTATCCATTCCAAAGAAGGGATAGGAAAAGTTTAAATATGATGATGATCAATCCAGATAAATCAAATCTGTAAGACGTTTCTAACTCAGGACCAATAAATTATCAAAAAAAAAATTTGATCAAAAAATCTAAAACTATTCCCAACAAATTCAAAATTTGGCCCGGGAGGGATTACATCAGAGACTTACCTTAAAAAGGCCTACTTACAAAATTGTATGGGATTCATAATATAAATCAATATTTACATATTACAAAAATATATACCAATTGCTTTACAATAATAAAAAACAGGACAGGTGCCTTGTGACAAGGAAGAACTAATACAGGGGGGGGGATTAAAGTCTTCCCAACTGATCTTAAATCAAAAACTACAATTGGGAACTAAGCCCTAATAAAAAAAATTAAAGAAAATCCCTTGTGAATGCATAAACCAAAAAAAAAAATTACCCCTATACTTCTTGTCACTAAAATGGATCCTCATACTATAAAAAAGACAGGACAAATTTTTCCCTAACAAAATACAATATAAGGGGGAAAATATATAAAAATAAAATAGTATACTACGTAAATACTGTTTCGATGTCTTCTCCCTCTTCTGGGACGTTGAAGATGAAGTAGAGAGGATGATGTCTTCATCTCCTTGAGAAGTTGCATCTCTGGAAGGGGAGTTCAGGACATCTATTCCAGCTGTATACTGTCCTATCAGCTAATATGCAGAGTGCTCTCTGCATTCAATGTCTCTGAAATCTTTTTCAAATGGATCAGTGTCCGTTCTATAAATTCAAGTCAGCCCTCCATAGATTTAGAACAATTATCCTCTCTATCAAAATTAAAAGGTTTTAGTCCTCTTTTTTTTTTTTTTTCTTTCTTTTTTTTAGGAAACAAATTCACAATTAGATGATTATAAGTAATGAAATATTCTATTAATCATTAGAGGAAATATAAAAACCTAAGGTGCCTTCTCAGAAAATTAGGCTCATATATAAGAGTCTCTAAGAAATTAACAACAAAGTGATTGTTGGTTGACCCTGTGTTAAGGAACATACATGCTATTAAACATTAAATCGATATTGCATTTTTCATAATAACATTACCATTGACATCTAATTATTATGATGATACACATTTGTTTCAATATCATCAAGATATCGGAAATAAGATAATATATTAGCAGAACCAAAGAGTTTGATCCCTATAACTTCCGCTATCGCTCCTTGTGCCAATGCAGCGTGACTTTGTTTAAATAATACATTCTACAAATTAAATAACGGATATGCTCTTATAGTTTACATTTCTATTGGAAATAAATAACAAAGTTATTTTCTAGAAAAAATAAATAAATTCGAAGGGGGCGACGGAGATATATATAACCACACTAATCCGAATCATATTTAGAGTTATCATATGTGGCTAAAACATAAAATCATTTGTCATAATATGAATCCATTAAAAACACTTAAATAAACACTAATAAAATTAATGACTCCCGCTATAGTTTTAGCGTATATCCCGTGTTTACTTCATTTTACCAAAAAGTGAATGCAACAAAAGTTACTCTAAATAATAAAATAAGCAACGTTTGTTATGTGCATGTTTGCCGAGAACCTAATAGGAAACGAAGTATCACAATTTTTCATTTCAGGCCTCCTTCATAGCCCCCACTCCCGTTTGGACCTAAAAATTTTAATATAGCTTATAATCATCGAAGAATTAATGATAATTCACATACCGAGTTTTGTTAAGTTCGGTTAAATCGTTAGTGCCTAACAAAATTGTTGGCTCCGTTTTAGTTTTTAATGTATATCTCGTTTATACTTTGTTATACGACAAAAGTGAACATAACTAATGTTACTTTAAATAACAAAATAAACAACTTTTGCCATGAGCATATTTGCAGAAAAACCAGTAGAAAACTAAATACCGCTATTTTTAATTTCATGTCTCCCCTACAACCCCCACGCCTGTTCGTCTAAGAGAAAATTAATATAGCCTAAAGTCTATGTTGGGATAGTAGTAATATACATACCAAGTTTCATAAAATTCGGTTCAGCTGTTTATGCGTGAAAAGGTAACAAACAAAGAGACACCAAAGAAACAAATTGCAGTTATGGTGTCTATGACATGTGATACGAAAAGTTATCCTGAAATTTCGAGGAAAAAAAAATCAGAGTTTACAATTTTTTATATATATATATATATATATATATATATATATATATATATATATATATACAGTTTTCAACGGACCCCATGTTCGTCATCTCCTGTGTAGGATCGATAGACATTTGAAGAAAAATTTCGAAAATCGCGTCATGAGTACGACGTCAATAGCCTTTAAGGGAAATCGGCTAAAACCCAAAAGATTTTTCTCAATTATCCACGATGAGTAAATTTGTGACGTAATTTAATCCCGTAAACTATCCAATGATTTAAATATTTGTTGACTTTTATTAGGAATTGAAGTTTGGCCAATATATACTTCTTCGCTTAAACTCAGACTTCTCCGAGAGTTGGTAGTCGCCATGTTATATGAGACAAGTTGGGACTACTACTTTAATACAAGTCTTGGAAGTCAAATAAAAGTTTCATACAACTCCTTTATTACGTCACTGTATTTCTTGTTCGGTTTCCTCTGGGTATTTAGTTTTAGTCTGTGCTGTTTAAACACGATAATTAAGACATTAAAATTACACAGGACTAATGTTTTAGCGAGTATAATTTCAATAAACTTCTCTGTTTTGTTTCTGTAAGGGCGTGCGGTTAGCTTTTGCGGTAATAATAATAATAGAGGTATTTCCGCACCAAAATGTCGGGGCGGGGAAGCTTTTTTCCCGGGTTTCGGCACCAAAATGTAATGGCGGGAAGCATTTTAAAGGCAAGAATGAGAGAGCATTAGACTGAAATATTTACTATTTTTATGGAAAGATGAGGGGAAATAACACAAGACACTATTTGAGTTCTCCAAAGAATCAAGTATATTGAATTGATTAAGTAACATATAATACACTTTATAGATATAGACGTTGAACAAGAAACAAAAGGAACTTAACTTTATAAAATAATTTAGCGGCAATATATACACATAGAATGATCGATCGGTCCTATATTGTGAGTACTCATTTGATAATTTGCGTAGATAATGCTAGCATTATGAGAAATAGGTACCTGCGGGAAACATATACTTTTCTTGAAGTGGAGTCTTCTTCCGTAGTTATTTTCTGTGTTCCCTATAAGAGTCTGTTGTACTTGAGTCCTTTTTCCAGTAGTTTGGTCTCGTTTTCCGTGAACGAAGTATCCATGAGATTGACTACCCTGTTGTGAAAATGAGAAACTCTGTTGGGTTTAGCTGTGCCGTTTGTCTGTTTGTTCGTGAGTGTTTCCATCTTTCTGTGCATTTTATCGTATTTGGCTGTCATTGTCCGTTAGACTTTCTCGTGTAAGTAAGTCGAGAATGACTGGAAATAGTGGTATAGGTTCAAGCGAGTTAGTAAGTCAGTAGCTTGTAGGTGTAATTTGTAGATGTCGTGGTTCAGTCGGTCTTTCTTAATATACAGTGATCGTATCTCTGTCCTGATCCAGCGTTTTTGTGCGTCAGTTTTAGTCTTGTGTGCGGCGTAAGTGTTAGTCTTGATCTGTACGGTTGCGTATCGTGGGGTGACGTGGTTAGTTAGGCACTTTTGTTGAAACGTATGTTGGCAATTGTCTTGTGTAATTGTATGGTTTTATTAGTAAGTCTCGTCAACTATACCTTAGCCTAACTGGCTGTGTCTGGTATTTCAAAAAAACTCATGGATAAACATCAAATTACAAGATATTTCAGATTCGTAGATGACACCTTTTGCATCGTGGAAACAGATGACATCAACGGGATTTTGAAGACCTCAATAAACTCCACCCCAACATAAGCTACACCATGGAAACTGAAAACGAAGGGACACTAAACTTCCTTGATCTCACGATTACCAGGAAAACTGACAGATTGGAGTACGGCATATATAGAAAACCTACATCCACGTATACAACAATACACGCCACTTCAAACCATCCAACTCAACACAAACTAGCTGCATTTCGCCACATGCTACACAGACTACATACCCTTCCGCTCTCAAAGGAAAACTACGACAAGGAGTTGAATAGAATACACGAAATAGCCTACAATAACGGCTACAAACGACACACGATCGATAAGTTACTCAAAAAATAACTAGTAACGCCAAGCAAGACGCGAGCACTTTGGCTGAACCAATTACCAAACGCCACGCAATTACATACACGGGTCCTGATACATATAAAATCACAAACGCACTTCGGAAAGAAGGACTTCACACTACGTTCAGAACCAACAACAACCTACGACAGAAGCTCACAAATGACATCGAGAACAAGGACATCTTCAATATGAACGGAGTATATAAACTCACGTGCAGCTGTAACAACACATACATTGGACAAACTGGAAGGAGATTGAAAACGCGATACACCGAACATATCCGCTCGTTCAGACTTAACAAACGAGATTCCAATTTCGCCAACCACCTGAACGACCATTGCCACGACCCGACGAGTATAGCCGACAGCATGAAACTTCTACACCGACAAACGAAAGGCCGACGATTGGACATACTAGAGAATATGGAGATATACAAACAACGGACATTCAACGGAGACATCATCAATGAACAGCTCAACACTAGCTCGGACACGATCTTCAGACCACTACAACTTCTTAAAAGGAATAATAAACGGAAGACGCCAACAGACGGACTCACGCAGGATTACCAACAGGTAAAGCGACGACGCAGGTAGTTCCATATAGTATTTAATCATTTATTTATTCATTTTTCTATGATACATAATTTTTAATGTATAATAACAATGACACAAATATCACATTATACCCGTATCTACATATCATACGTATTACACCAGACCACCACACACATTAACACTAGAAACGTAAACACCCATACGGATGAGGACAATGACCCACTACACGATAACAATTTACCTGAACACTAGTTTAAACGCACCTCGTTTGTCAGTTCTGAATGGTAAGTAAACAGATCTAATAAAACGTTAACAACCCACCACACATAACAATTTACCTGAACACTAACACAACCCGTTGACAGATCTGAGTGGTAAGTAAACAGATCTCGATTTAAAACGTAAACAACCCACCACACGAAAACAATTTACCTGAACATCAACATCCCTCGTTTGAAAGATCTTAATGGTAAGTAAACAGATCTGGACTAAACGTAAACAACTAATACGGTGAACAGAGCATAAAACCCACTGACTGACGGACAAGCAACTCAGTACAACTATCAACAGGCTTGAAGATGCCATCGCATCGAAAGCGCCAGCGGTACTCAACCATCAGCCAATGACGACGGTCTCCACCGAGAGGTATGACAATAGTATAATAAGTATTCTTTCAACCCTAAAAATAAATGGTTTGATCTAGAGTGTCGCCTGTTGAAACGCAATGTACAGCAGAAATATAGAATAATGACTAAAAACAAGTATTCGGACAGTGCAATGGACGATTACCTAAATGCAAAAAAGGTTTACAGGGCAATCATACAGTTAAAGAAATGTCAATATAGGGCCGTTGTCATTGAAAAACTAAGAAATGTGAGAAACAGTGCCGAGTTTTGGGAAACTGTAAAATCACTTAAACCTGCAACTTTACATACTAATGAAATTCATATAGACCTTTGGGCTGCTCATTATAAATCTCTTTATGGGCAAAAAATTAAATCAGACAAATTGTTTTTTTCTGTCACTCACCCTATACTTGACCAGCCATTTTCATTTGAGTAATTACAGTACTGCATTAAACGGTCAAAAAACAAGAAATCTCCTGGGTTTGATAACATGATATATGAGGTTTTTAAGAATCTAACCCCAGAATGGGAACATTATATATATTGAATCTGTTCAATACCATAATTGACTCGGAAAATCCACCAGAGGCTTGGTCAAAATCCAAACTGCGATTAATGCACAAAAAGGGAGATAAGAAAGATGTCGACAACTACCGAGGAATCTGTTTAATAAATAATATAGCAAAGTTGTTTACAGCTATACTAGCTCGCAGAATTCTTGATTGGGCCGAGAGCGAGCAGTTGATCCCTGAAGAACAGGCAGGTTTTAGGGAAGGAAGAGGTTGCATTCAGCATGTCTTCTCACTGACTGCATTAGTTGGTATGCATTTTAAAGGGAAGGGAACCTACATATATGCAACATTTGTCGATTTCAAGAAAGCATTCGACTCTATAAACCAGGAGCTACTCTGGCAAAAATTGTTTACTCTTGGGCTCAGCGGGAAAATAATACGAATTCTAAAAGCACTTTATGACAAGGCTTCCATGTTTATTAAAATTGGTTCCGAACTCTCAGATGAAATACCTATAAGTTATGGATTATTGCAAGGGGAAAGTCTCAGTCCAATCCTTTTCATTTGTTTTCTATGCGACATAATTTCTTTTTTTTATAATAGTGGTGCGACAGGAATCGCAATAGATAGCGCAAATGAAATCATAATGCTCTTATTTGCAGATGACATTATACTTCTAAGTACTTCATGGCATGAAGCTCATAAAAAAACTTAAAATATTAGAAACATATTGTAACAAAATTCACTCGTGTTGAATCCGAACAAATCCAAAACACTTGTATTCCACAAATCCCCGCGAACTAAAAAACTGAAACCTCTGTACTGGCAGGATAAAGAATTGGAGTAGATTAAAACCCACACATACCTTGGAGTGCCTTTTTCCTCATCAGGAAGATTTTCCAAAGCTGCAGAACATTTCAGCCACAGATCAAATGCGGCAAGTGCAAAGGTTAGAGAAATACTGGGAAGAGGAAAGAGTGATTCCTGGGAAGCAAGAATAGCCATATTTGATCCAATGGTGTCATCTACTCTTCTTTATGGAGCAGAGATTTGGGCTCCAAATTACCTGGACCCTGTGGAATCGGTACAGTTGAGGTTCTGGAAGTATTTGTATTCTTGGCCAAGAAGTACCCCGAATTACATAGTCCGTTTGGAAACTGGGCGAGCGCACTTAAATGTAGTTATATTTAAGAAAATTATTTATTTCTGTGTTAAACTGCTCTCAATGCCTGGCCACTGACTTCCGATAAAATGTTTTCTTAAGCTGCTTAGTTTGCACAATAGGAAAAGCGACATTAAACATAATTGGGTGTCACAAGTAAAATTTATAGCAGGAAATAATTATGTTGAAGAATATTTTTTCGAATCTTTAGACCAACAAACTTTGCTAGCCAACAAGATCACAATCATTGAAACAATTGTAAACAATCTCCATTCCGTAGATAGAGTTCTTAACTCAAGTTACAGCCGAATATATAGAAGTATTTGTAGTTTTAACCATTCTCTCCCTGAAAATTATTTAACGGTCCACACAAACATAAATAAAATCAAACTTATCAGTCAAATAAGGATTTCCTCTAGCGAGTATTTAAAATTATCCTATAGAAACATGACTCAAATTATAAAAACGGGAGAGGTATGTAAATGGTGCCAAAAATATATTTACCTACATTTGAATCATTTACTGCTGTATTGCCCCGCTTTTACATCACACAGAGTAAAATTCCTTGACAAATATATAGTGCCTCAAAGAGAATACCTATCATTGGTAAACATTCTGGATTACAACAATGAAAGTAAAGTTAATGATATTTTTGTTTCTTATCAAAAGTTTTTGAAAGTTAACAATATAGAAGAAAGAATTGTATTATTTTTTTATGGGGGTGCTTATTCAATAATAATCGGCAAATTATTTATTATATGCAGTTATACTTATTATTAGAAGAGTTATACTTATCTTAGATAATAGTCATGTTAATCTGATATGTTAGAAAACTGATCTTTATTTAGACATTAAAAAAGAATGAATTAATCTACATTTACATTAAATTATAACCTATTGAATTCAGTATTATAATCATTTAGATTAATATTAATATTGTATTACGTGCCAATGTATATGCTGTTCAGTTGTAATTCTAGGAATTATTATTATTTTATTTACACATACTTTAAGAAGTATAATATATCAATAACCATACTAACACTAATTGGCCAGACTCTTGGCAACATGTTGTAAACAGAAGCCAATAAAATATCTATCTATCTAGTCAATTTAACAATTAAATTGATTCAATTCAGACCTAGGGCAACAATTACAATTGAATGTTATTTATTAACGTCCAGTTTTAGTCTTGTGTGCGGCGTAAGTGTTAGTCTTGATCTGTACGGTTGCGTATCGTGGGGTGACGTGGTTAGTTAGGCACTGTTTGTTGAAACGTATGTTGGCAATTGTCTTGTGTAATTGTATGGTTTTATTAGTAAGTCTCGTCAACTATACCTTAGCCTTACTGGCTGTGTCTGGTAATTCAAAAAAACTCATGGATAAACATCAAATTACAAGATATTTCAGATTCGTAGATGACACCTTTTGCATCGTGGAAACAGATGACATCAACGGGATTTTGAAAGACCTCAATAAACTCCACCCCAACATAAGCTACACCATGGAGACTGAAAACGAAGGGACACTAAACTTCCTTGATCTCACGATTACCAGGAAAACTGATAGATTGGAGTACGGCATATATAGAAAACCTACATCCACGGATACAACAATACACGCCACTTCAAACCATCCAACTCAACACAAACTAGCTGACATGAAGCAAACACACTCCTTTGGTGAGCCTACCCCTTCTTTTGTTTTGAATGGCTCGCCGAAGTTTCTTGAGAGTCTCGCAGTAGCTTTCTGAGTTGATTGTTGTTCCTTTTGGCATGAAATCAACCAACAGAACCCCGTTCCGGTCCCAGAAAACGGTGGCCATAACCTTTCCCGCTGACTTCTCCGTCTTGAAAAGCAGTCGTCAGTTGGCTTCGTGACGCGGCGGGAGAGTGGTGCGGCACCGGCATTAAAAAGCTGGTAAACAGAATGCAAAAAGTTATTGATCGTCAAGGCGAATATGTAGAAAAATAGGTAAATATTCAACCCTTCCAACGATGTAACCAAAGTTGTAAATAAATTAAATTTTCTATGAAAAAATAAATAGGAGACCTTACTTTTCAATACGCCCTAGTATAATCAATTTATACTAATACACTATCCTACGCCATATTTGTTGTTAAATCTTTCAACACCATACAATTGAAACTCTTTGTCATAATGATTGTTGTCCTAGAGTATTTAGAGGACATGGGAATGCCGTAAACCCGGTCGGAGCGAAGCGAAGGATTATGTATTGGCTGAACAATTTGTTGAACTAACGGGAGAACAAAGGGAAGTGAGAGTTGTTGTACATATCGATTGAGCAGCGGTTTGAGACTAGTGAAATCTTGTTGACAGCATCATTAGTGACCTCACGCCGATTGGAGCGCCCTCAACAGCTCAAAGCGACAACTACCATCCAAGCCCTCTCCACTCCCGCCAAGTCTAATTCACCAATTAGCTACTACTCAAGCCTTTTACCACATTTCTCTAAAATTAAATTGTTATTGAGGTTTCCGAATATTTCTTGGTATCTCATAGGGGAAATCAGCTATTGAAGTGGTTCTCATAATGGGATTTTCGAAACATTTCTTCAAATGTCCATCGATCCTCCCAGGAGATAACGAAAATGAGGTCCGTTCAATATTCTCTCTCTCTCTCTCTCTCTCTCTCTCTCTCTCTCTCTCTCTCTCTCTCTCTCTCTCTCCCTCCCCTTAAGGCTGCCCTTTAAACAAGCGGTTCTTTCCAATTTCTTTTTTAAATTTTTAAACCCGAATTTTAATAGGTCACAGTAGCTCGTCCTTACTACTCAGAAAAGGAGCAGTGAGGTCAAGCCTAAATTCAATAAAATGTGGAGTGGTGAGCAAATATTTAAAAATCGGCAAAAGTCTTAGGGCGCCCGCAATTGGAATGCCGCTGCCTCTGCACAGCGGGACTCCAATAAAATCTTAAACTATACTAAATTTGCTATTTATATTAAATTGCAACACTTTATATAATTTCTAACTTACATTTATAACATAATTTACCTATTGTTTTTTTAGTTTAAATACTTCTGCAGCATATGATTTAAATGCGCAGAAAATGTCTTCTGTTTCCACCAGTTTGTTCAGGGTAGAGGGAGGCCATTCAAGAAAAGAATATTCTCCTGCTAATTTTCTTCTCTTGTTATGATAGAGATGGCAATGAAAAATAATATGCTCAACATTTTCTTCTTCACCGCATTCGCAATTCGAATCTGCTCTTCTCTTGATCCTGTTGAGGTATTTATTCAGATTGCCGTGTCCCGAAATAAGCTGTGTTGACCAAAAGTCAGGTTTGAACCAGGTTGCGTTGAGTCTCTTTTCCACATTGGGAAAGAAAGCATGAGTGAGTCGCCCTTTGTCAGATTGGTCCCACCTTCGTTGCCACTCTTCAATTGCAGCATTTCGCATTCTGTTTTTCAATTCCTTGTCTATTTTTGTCGCTGTAAAAACTGCTCTACCAATTTTAGCAGGTAAGCCTCTTTTTATATTATAGTTTGCAATTTTTAACTCTAAATCTAAATCTATGGGCAATACGCCTCCAATGACTTGAAGGGCTTCAGAAGAAACAGTGCAGTAAGCTCTAGTTATTAATATTAGTGCTTGTCTTTGAATACCAGCAAGTAAGGAACGCTCTTTTTTGCTCAGACTATTTCCCCAGGCCGGTGAAGCATATGCTGTTATAGGGATGAAAATGAATTTACAGAAAATGAGTGATCGTTTATTAATTTAGGATTTACCCACAACTGCAGAAGATGCCGATAATTTTCTTCAATCAAAAGGGTTTTCGCCTGTTAAAAAATAGTGTCAGAAAGGCCATGAAATGCGGTTATATCTCACGGAAGATAAACCATTTTGTCATTTTAATATTAGTCAATGCCGTAAAAAACTAAGGATTCATAGTTATAATTGGTTCCTTTGTTATTAAATCTTAAAGGAAAGAACCTGGACTTAATTTATTTCAAATTTTATTGGTAAATTCCAAATCCGTTCGTTTGGGTGATGGGGGAGTCAATTATTTGGTGGTCTATCTCGATTCTGTTATCGAAGCACACTTGGAAATTGTTCTCGCAGCTGGTAGGGTCAGCTGTAGAACATCTCCATTGATCTAGGGAGATATTTAAGATATGACAGGCCAATTCTTGGTGGCCTACACTATTAGCGGTGGATATCGTGGAATAAGGTGTTTCATGGAGCAGATCTCAGATTAAATACGTCGACACATCAATCACTTACTCCCATCTTTTAATCGTTTTTCCACCACTAAGTTATTAAAATGTAATAGTTTTAACAACAAACCTTATATTAACATCATTTTTTCTCAACATACTCAACCTACAACACATATGATCTCTCCAAACATCTGTAAAACTCAACATCTGATCTACATCTGCCCCCTTAGATGATCCCCTTCATCTGCCAGTACCTTCCTTCTCTTTTGCTGATCCGTGTGTTTTTCTTCATGAGCCCTCCTTCTACTTCAACTAGTCAAGTGTTCTGTCCGAGTATCTTCTGGATCGGCCCGTGCTTCCAGAACGCTTTCCCTTGCCTGTAGTCTAGCGCGTAGACTAACTCCTTCGGCTTGAAATATTTCACGGCATTTGGTCTTCCTTCTTCACTGATTTCCTCTGGTTCCCTTTCATATTCTTGTTTGCTTCTTTTTGTGCCGGACATAGAAAATCCATCTGACACCTGAGTCTCCTCCCTAAAAGGTTTTTGCTGATTTGCTTAATGATACTGGCATTGGAGTTCCAAGAAAGAGCCGCTATCATAGATTTCCATCTGTTTACCAAGCATATTGAAATGAATATTCCCAACCGGCAAAAACAAATTCGACCACGAGAAGTAAAAACGTATGCTGCGCAGCCGGTGAGGAAAGCGGCTCATAGTATTACTACCAGGTACTTTGTTTTTGAGAAAATAAGTTGTGGCTGTGATTTCTTCGCAGTTTCTACTTTTATTTTTTCTTCAAGTTCTTTTTCCCTTTATTAAACATTCCTTATTTCATTTTCGTTTGTACTAAGCAACGTTTTATACTGTTCTAACAAATATAGTAAGGACTATGTTTATGGAAAATTCTCCAAGAAGAAAATCCCTTAAGGGAAATCAGCTGTTTATGTTGTACTCTTCCATCCTGCCTAGTAAATGAGGTGCGTTCAAATCTAACATATATCTGTTATCGTTCTAGCTGTCATAATTTTTGTTTGACCGTTGCCAAACTGGATATATGGAAGCGTTTCGCGCACAACTAAAGGTCAAGTTACTTAGTGGGTGAAATCGGACAAGTGAGTGGGATGAATTTAGAAAATTCGAAATATCTCTGCTATTGTAAATTGAGTCGACAAATTGTGTAAAGGTAATCTTATTCTGTATTTTTGTGTTCCATTTCTGTTTTTGTTTCCCATTTTGGTTTTGTGTTCCATTTCTGTTTTTGTTCTATTTCTGTTTTTGTGTTCCATTTCTGTTTTTGTGTCCCATTTTGGTTTTACGTTCCATTTCTATATTTTGTTTTTGTGTTCCATTTCTGTTTTTGTTTTTCCATTTTGTTTTTGTGTCCCATTTCTGGTTTGTGTTTTCCATTTTGCTTTTGATTTCCATTTCTGTGTTTTGTTTTTCCATTTGGTATTGTGATCCATTCCAGTCCTGTTTTTCGTTTCAGTTATGTTTGTCTGTTTCTGTTCCATTCCTGTTTTTGTATTCCATTTCTGTTTCGTGTTACGTTTCTATTTTTCATGTTAAATTTCTGTTATGTTGTTTTATGTTCGTTTAAATTAATTTTGTTTCGTTTCGTGTTTTTTTTAATTTTATACAGTTTTTTTTTTCCCCGAGCAACATCGCCACAGCTGCGAAGCTCCAAATAAATAAATAAATTATTCTAAACTACTTAAATGTACTATAAATATTGTTATATACATTAATTTTCTATTTTGAATATTAACTCCTACTCATGTCTCATAAAAATACTCTGTTATACAATAAAACAATTTATTCAGAGCTTAAATACCAAATATTGTTTTCAAGAGAATTTTATTACGTGAGATCCATGTAAACGCAATGTGTGATCACGTCATCAATTGACATTTTACGTTCTAGTCTCGAAAATGGATATTTGATTTGAATGAAATTTTCGATTTTTAATGTTTCAGTCAACACTAATGATCATATCTGTTATTGAGTGAAATCGAACCTGGAGTAGTCGGAGTTTAGAGGGCGGAATCGGAAAATTAGAAATATCTCCGTTATAATGAGTCGGATCATAAAATGTTATAGAACCATTCTTGCTAAACTATTGTTGGTCTACAATTGTTGTTCTATGCATTTTTTAGTGACTCAAGTATTAAACGAGCTATTCGTACTTTCTTATTTTCACCTTCAGTAATCCCCACCCCACCCCCTACTACTCATCGGTGTTTTTCTTAGATCCAGAGAATATGCAGTGAGATGAGATCACAAGTGCGATATACCACCACGTGGGAAATGTGCTTAGTTTACGCACTATTATTCGTGAAGGCTTTCCCATTCATCTTCATCAGCCAAAGGTTAAATGTACATTAATGATCAAAGTGTATACGCCCATAGAAGGACACGGTTATCCTAAGAATAATATCTGGACATAGATAAGCCCTTGGATAAGCCAGATGTGGTAAATCTGATAGAGCAAGTCGTGTTAGCCCGATGGCTAATTAGTGCATTACACCCTGTCAAGCTAATCGCATACACTAACCAGTTTAGGCAACCACCCGCTCCAGTAGATCACTGTCTACTATCAGCTGGGATACAGATCAGCTGACCTTGTCTGGCCACTGACACCGGACCTACACCCCTCCCGATTCCCTCAACACCTGCTGAAAAAGTTCCATTGAACTAAACTCAATTAGCCGAAAAATCCGTTTGGTAGAGACTGATTTGCACTGAACAAATTTCCTAAGAGCAAAAATGACATTTTATTCTTTGCTCTATTTCCCCCCTCAGTTAGGAACCCAAGTAACAAAAGTCCGCCACGTAGGGGCTGCATAAACGTATCAGATTTCCCAAGGAAACGGAGACGCACTAACTTTCGGCGGAATATCACGAACATAATTGACAATAGCCTATCTCATTTCGTCCGTTATTCCCACACACTTAATAAAAATTCAAATATCTGGGTTAATATTCAAGTTGTAGAATAAATGTATATGACAATATTTATAATAAATGTAATTTGCAATAATATTGATTCCATACAAGTTTTTGATTAGACGTGCAGTAGCGGAGATATTTCGAATTTTCTAATATCCCCCTCTTAACCCCCCCCCCTCTAACTGGTCCGATTTCAGCCATTAACGAACTAAATCTTTCTCTTTGCAGAAAATTAGTAAATAACGAGTTTGGTAACAATCAAATAAAAATTATGACCGCTAGAGCGTTAACAGACACACATATATATATATAGAAATTATATGAAGACATTTTTCGAAAATCGCGTCATTAATACGACCTCAAAAGCTGATTTCTCCTAAAGGAGATCTGCTAAAAACCGATGAGCAAGGACAGGGGAGGCACTGAAGGCTGAAAATAAGAAAGTATAAATAACTCGCTAAATATGTGAGTTACGAAAAAATGTAGAGCACATATTCCAGCTCCGAATTCAGTAAATAACAAACATGATCAACGTTGACTGAAACGGTTAAATATCGAATATGGTATAGACCAAATAAACACTTTGGAGACAAGAATTAATATTGTTGCGAAAATTAAATACATGAATAATCCTTCAGAGAGAGAGAGAGTCGCGTATTTGGAAAGTGTGACGTAGATCAAAGAGGCCGATAGAATGTTCTAGGTCCTACCAGTACCTTCCAGCCAGACGTCGATGGGCCCAGACAATTCCCCTTTGATGTATGCCGACAAGCTATATGAAGAAGGGCCTGCCGCGAGCGAGTCAGTTTTATTCTCACCTGTCTTGATGTTCACATCAGTGCTACAGTGCGAGTACAGTGCGGTAAAGTGTTTTTATAAGAAGAACAGTGTTGTGCCATGACTGTAACAGTTTAGTGCCGTGTTTAAGACAGTGCAGTGCCACAAAGTAAAGGACAGTGCAGTGCCGCGAAGTAGAAGACAGTGCAGTGCCGCGAAGCAAAGGACAGTGCAGTGCCGTCTTTCTGTGAATTTCAGTGACCGTGAGTGAATTAATGGTCTGTGTAATCTGAAGAACAGTGATGCTATCAGTCTATACTGTGAGTAAAAATTAAGAATAATTACCAAGTTTATTTTGCATTATCCAAATAAATTGTGCAGTGATAAAAACTGTGAAACTTGCGAGTATTTAATTTTGCAATCCAAAAGAACTCTTATTAAAAACGTTTATTACTGGTTTTGGTAATAAAAACGTAACAATATCTTAGTTCACACAACGAATATGCATATATCTCTCAATATGAAAATTCAATGTAGCCCAGATTTCGTATTTAGCTTTGAAATGAAGTAGTTCATGGTATAACAATTTGTCGTTAATATGGCATGAGTAGGAGTGGCATTTACGAAAGAGTGAAAACTAAAATATGGAAATATCTCGGTTAATATTAAATATTAAATATAGAGAAAACAAGTACATGTCAATATTTATAGAACATTACATTTGGAAAGGTAAACCTAGAGTGGCGAGTTCGATCCTTGCCTGGGAAAAGGAAATTATTTAGTGACGAAATTCATTAAATAACATCCTAAAATCCCACCCTGGCTAGAAAAGGGTGGTAACCTGTAGATACCCGTCCCGATTAGCCTGAGTTGCCAAAAGTGGACGTTAATAAATGATAATAATAATAACATTTGGAATAAGATTATTATATAAAATTAATAATATATAATTTTTCAATCCGTCGGAAAATAACGGAGATATTCCGAATATTCGAAATTCCCCCTGTAAAAAAATTAATAAACTTGGCCTTTAGTTTTCATGAAGCGCTTATATATCTAGTTTGGTCACGATCAAACGTCGGTGTGTCTTAGTTAGATCTAAGAGTTTGGTAACAGGTAAGTATATATATATATATATATATATATATATATATATATATATAATTTTTAAAGGACCTCATTTTCGTCCTCTAAAAGATTGAGTTGATGAACATTATGGAAAATTTTCCAAAAATCGCCTCAATAGCTGATTTCCCCTAAGGGAAGCAGATAGATAAACATGCGCATAAAAATTTGAATGTGCCTCGTGTTCGTCATCTTCTAAGTAGCATCGGTGGGTACTAGAGGAAATGTTTCGAAAATCGTGCCAACATGAGTGCAGACAGTAAAATAAGTTCATTGCGTTTATCAATATTTCAATTTAATCCTCGCTGTGCTTATAAAATCATGTTTACTTGGTCAATAATGTTTACATATTCTATAAAGGGATTAGTTAAGGCCAGTTGGATCAATTAAAGACAGCGGCTGAGCAAAAGATTCCATCATTGGCTAGTTTTCCATCAGATAATGCGCGTCCTCACGTGTCTTTGCAGACCCGGCAGAAGTTGTTGGTCTTTGGCTGGGATGTGATCCCCACCCACCCTATTCACCAGACCTTGCGCCAACAGATGTTTATTTATTTCGGGCTTTTCAAAACTCTCTTAACGGGAAACACTTTAAGCCGCTCGAGAACTGAAAAACGCGCATAGAGGAGTTCATAACGCAAAAATATGAGAAATTCAGGTAGGATGGAATTAAAAAATTACCTGAAATATGGCAATATGTAATAGATCAAAATGTGTCACATATAATTGATTAACAAAGTTTCCAAGAATCTGAAGTTTTTATTGAAATCACCAGTAAAAAAAGTTACGAACTTATTTTACAACCCAATACATTAGATTACATTCATCAACAACTGATCAGAACCAATGGACATTAATAGAAAAACGCGTCTTGAACACAAACTGAATAGCAGACTTTTGTAAAGGAAAATCAAGCAATGAAGCAGAGCTAAATCGGCACGTTAACTAGGAATGCTGAGTAGAAAGCAGGAATTGCTGAGATTAAATGATCGAATCATTCAAAAGCAAATCGGTCATGCAATGTTGTCATTAAATGACCAGTCAAGGGCAGTAACATTAAGTGGTATCTGTATCAATCAGCCCCACGAATACCTCAATGTTCACAACACTACATTAATACCACATCTCCATTAGAGAGGCTACATAAATACCACCATTATAATAGAAAACAATCAGCCAAATGCTAATTGAACAATTAGTTTATTCAAAACACCTCACATCCTACATATTTGATATTAATTAATAGCAATTAAATACTTCATATTGAAGTTTATAAATAGCTTTTGAATTGAATAAGATAATGGCGCCACAGTTTTAAATTTCTAAGGAATGTTACCGAGACTTGGAATAAAAATGTTAAGACAACTCAGAAATAAGGAATTCTGGTCCCCCATTCCCAGCTGTTTCGAGACAGTCATTCCCAATACAAGAGATCTTTGTCTTTTCAGTTTCAAATGAGTAATTAATGTTCGTAGCAGTTTGATCTGGCTTAGCTTTATGATGATGCATACGAACCGATAATGTAGCCTATTGCTTTAATGGTTGCCTTCATTGAGACAGGGACCACTCTCAGCTCTTTGACTTGCAAATCAGTGTGTCTCAGTTTGATCAGCCTTTGATTTATTACAGTGAATAGGAACAGATAATATGTCTATTCTTGTGCCGGTCTGCCATCATTGAAACAAGAACCACTCTCAACTCTTGTTAGTCAGTGTGTCTCAGTTTGATCTGCCTTTGCTTAACTACCGTGAATACAACTGATAATATGGTCTATACTTGTATCGGTCAGACATCTTTGAGACAATGACCGCTGTAAGCTCTTGTTAATCAGTGTGTCTCAGTTTGATCTGCCTTTGCTTAATTACCGATAATATGGTCAATACATGTGTCGGTCTGCCATCGATGACACAGGGACACCTCTAAGCTCTTGTTAATCAGTGTATCTCCGTTTGATCTGCCTTTTCTTAATGTAGTGAATAGCATCCGATAATATGGTCTATACTTGTGTCGGTCAAACATCATTGAGACAAGAACCGCTCTAAGCTCTTGTTAATCAGTGTGTCTCATTTTGATCTAACTTTGCTTCATTACCGTAAATACGAACTGATAATATGGTCAATTCTTGTGCCGGTCTGCCATCATTGAGAGAATGACTACTCTATGCTTTTGTTAATCAGTGTATCTCAGTTTGATCTGCCTTTGCTTAATTACCGTGAATAGCATCCGACAATATAGTCTATGCTTGTGTCGGTCTGCCATCTTTAAGACAGGGACTGCTCTCAGCTATTGTTAATCTGTGTGTCTCAGTTTGATTTGCCTTTGTTTAATTACCATGAATAGCATCCGACAATATTGTCTATGCTTGTGTCGGTCTGCCATCTTTAAGACAGGGACTGCTCTCAGCTATTGTTAATCTGTGTGTCTCAGTTTGATTTGCCTTTGCTTAATTACCATGAATAGCATCCGACAATATAGTCTATGCTTGTGTCGGTCTGCCATCTTTAAGACAGGGACTGCTCTCAGCTATTGTTAATCTGTGTGTCTCAGTTTGATTTGCCTTTGTTTAATTACCATGAATAGCATCCGACAATATAGTCTATGCTTGTGTCGGTCTGCCATCTTTAAGACAGGGACTGCTCTCAGCTATTGTTAATCTGTGTGTCTCAGTTTGATTTGCCTTTGTTTAATTACCATGAATAGCATCCGACAATATAGTCTATGCTTGTGTCGGTCTGCCATCTTTAAGACAGGGACTGCTCTCAGCTATTGTTAATCTGTGTGTCTCAGTTTGATTTGCCTTTGTTTAATTACCATGAATAGCATCCGACAATATAGTCTATGCTTGTGTCGGTCTGCCATCTTTAAGACAGGGACTGCTCTCAGCTATTGTTAATCTGTGTGTCTCAGTTTGATTTGCCTTTGTTTAATTACCATGAATAGCATCCGACAATATTGTCTATGCTTGGGTTTTTCAGCCACCTTTAAGACAGGAACCGCTTTAAGCTCTTGTTAATCTTTGTGACTCAAGTTGATCTGCCTTACCTTAGCTAAATTATATATATATATATATATATATATATATATATATATATATATATAAATTACGAGTACAACATCAATAGCTGATTTCCCTTAAGGAAAAAAAAAATCAGCTACTTACAAGTCTAGTGGAACATAACACCTCTTTCTGATATATCATTTACACATTTATATTTATTAAGATGCCTTTAGGATACAATACTACCCAATACGAAGTAACTTATCGGTGTAAAATACAAAATACACTTAGTAATTGAATAAAAAAAAGTGTTCAAAAAGCTAAATCCTCTCGATAAGGAATCATACGTCAAGGCTTCATGAATTTTATCACTGCCTCCCGAATGGTTCAGGGACAAACGCGAGAGCTACTCCACCGTATCCCGATTTATTTATCCCAGAAAAATAAGAACTTAAAAATATAACTAAATTTGCAAATTCTGAAAATTTGAAATACGTAGAATTCTCGGAGAAATATATCGCATAAATAATGTACCAAACAAAATTCTGTTTGAGGCTTATGTGGGAAAGAATTAATTGGATTTAACATAAATTAAATACTTTTAGTACACTAAGCATTTCAAAAAACTACAACAAATTGGCTTCAAGACATCCCTTAGTAAATAGTTATGTAAATGTTTTCCAGAAATGACATTAAAATTATTTCAGGAATACATAATAATTTACAAAGTCCTTGGAATATACACTTAGCACGAGTGACGTATGTTACAGTACATAATAAAACATTCTTCAATATAAACATTTAAAATAAGATTATAATAAAAATGTGTGGAGATTTGCTTAATATTGATGTTGGATAAAAAATAATAGGAACAGTAGTAATGTTTCCGTTATGTAGGATCATAAAATAACAAGTGGAGTTATATATTCAACCAAAAACAAGTCTGCGATATTTATCAAGTAAATGTAATCTCCTCCGTTCAGGATGGCTATTACTTGATCCCTGCTGAGAGTAATTCTACCAAATGTTGGAAGGCGGAACTCCCGTAGAATGGGACAAACAGCGAGGAAGTGGTACGTGTCTTCAGGTTCCTGGAGGTTCCACAGTCGGCAGGTGGCAGTGACATACCTTAATTGAAGGCTTCTTGCTCAAGTTGAGATTTTCTTTCCTGGTTCAGGCTATTGCTCTGACACAGTGGAGACCACTTACTTTTGTACATTCTAGTGCTTGGGAGTGAAATGAGAGTTATATGTATAAAAACATGGAATTGTGCATCGGCAAGGCTTTGTTTAAATCTATTAACTTCTACTGACATTAAATGCAATAGTAATTTCTTTACAATTCTGTTCTTCTCACTGATAGGAGTTTTGAAAAATTCGTCTGTAGGAAGATTTATTGTTTGGCAAATTTCAGCTACGTCGTTCTACCAGAATGTTTTTTCTTTATAATTTTTAAAACCAGTTTCTTTGTTAGCCTATCATCGCTCGAGTTCATGACATTAACTATGTGTTTCAAGTTTTCTAAAGAGTAAAATATGAATAATAGTGCTTCGTGACTCCAGTTATAGATCATAATTAGGCGTATTTTGGGTGATGCTAAATAATCTCTTAATAAAATGTCTTAATAAAGTGTTCTTTACATAAACAGTAAAGAACAGTGCAGTGCCGTGTTTTTGTGAACTTCAATGACCGTGAGTTATTGTACTGTGAAATAAGAAGAACAGTGAAGTTATCAATGCATAATGTGAGTAATAGTTAAGAATTATTTACTAAGTGTGGTAGTGCATTGTCAAATAAATTGTGCTTTGATGCAGCTTGTGTGTTTAATTTTGCATATTGTTGACATATATATATATATATATATATATATATATATATATATATATATATATATATATATATATATAACTTTGAAAGAACCTCATTTTCTTCATCACCGGGACAGGATCGATGGACATTAGAGGAAATTGTTTAAAAATCTTGTCAAGACTACTACCTCAATAGCAGATTTCCTATAAGGGAATTCTGCTAATATATAATAATTCTAATCACTCACCATATAAAATTTATTTTTATAATCGATTATTCAAAGCTTGCAACTATCTGCTCAAAACAGCTGGTAGCATTGACCCGTTTGATATTCCCAAGCTATGCTCTCCAAGGATCCTAAGAAGGAGCATAATTATGAAAGATGGAAATGAAACAGAATTACTAAAAACCTCTCGCAGCCTTAACTAGAAATTTCGTCTAATTGTTACTAATCCCGAGAACTAGAATTATGCTTTCAGAGAAAGTGAGACTCAAGTCCATCCACTCAGTTCTAATTCTATTAAGCACAACTTGTAAGTTGCGAGAAACTAAGAGTAACTAGGTCATGGGCAGTAATGTTTTTCTCCTCCGTGGCAATAAAAGCTCTATGCATTAAGTACATAATAACCTTACACTACAGCTGAGCCCTATGCCCAGTGTAAATTACCTTCTCAAGAAAAAGGTGGAATTAAAGGAGTATAAGCGGATTAACGTAAAATAAAACCGGGACAGTGAGAGAAAAACGAAATTAATTTATTTTATTACATTTACCAGTTCCATTCCCGGCTTGCATTTATAATACTACTAACTGAGATACCCTGGGCACAGAAATATAGAAGCTCATAAACGGGGAAAAAGATGTATTTTTATTTAAACTCGACTGGAATAGACATTTTTATTTCCCTGTCAGATCATTTTTACTACAGACATCGAAATTGTAATTCTTCTTGTTCTTCCTCCCCGTACTAAAAAGCTATTCATTTATTTCTTTGACAGTATTGAAAAAGTATTCTGAAATACATAAAATTCTCTCAGGGATTGACGAAAATGTAATGAATGCATGATATAAAAGCTTTATATTCCTCTTCACACAAGATCAGACATTTAGGCTCCCGTCTCACAGTGGTGCGAAGCCGGCAAAAACCTATTTCAGCAAAAGTGTGTTTGGGTGGCCTTTTTAATTAATATAATTTCAATTGCCAATAGATTACATTTAAATTTACATTCATGTTTTTCACAAAATAATCTAACTTCTAAGCCAAATTTAAAAGATAAATTCTGACCCTTAAGACTGTCTATATGACAAATTTTTATTTGGCGGGGGGGGGGGGGCAACGGGGGTTAATTACTGTATGTTTCAAGTTTTTTGTTGGTTTCTAATTTGTTTTTAATTCGTTACGTATAAGCCGTTAAAACGAGTTCTAACAAAATAGAGATAAATTCCTAAATTTCTTTCTTCGTATAAAGTTTCAAAAAAAGCTCCACAAAGCTCCAGGCTCTAACTTATATTTTCTTCAAGATTAATCCTATGAGTAACTATTTTATAAATATCTCATCCACCTTCGTCCACTTTTGTGAGAAATTGAGGTTTAACCCTAGAATACTAAACCTCAATTCAAGTACTTTATTACTAAACCTTCGTCATTGCGACTACTGGAACAAAAATTGCAATTTTGGGAGCTGTAAAGGAATCATGATTAATTTAACCTTTTATTGTTTAAATATTAAAATATCGTACATATACAAAAAAATGAAAACAATATGCACAAAAGAAAACATGAAAAAAAAAGTATTACAAAGCTGAATTACGTAAAAATTCTTTCTGATACAAACGAGAATATGATAACGAACAACTGAATCTATGTAACTAAAGCTGTCTAAATTAAAACTAATACAAAGACAAAGATCACTCATAATAAATAATATTAAAAATTTATAATTACTTGTCAATTTTGTGAACATATTTGACACAACACGACTTGATGTTCACCACAAATGGCCGATGAACATTTCACGCACGATACCTTGGTCATCCTACGCAATTTGTAGTCGCACTTTTTTTATATTGTGTTTGGGACCACTTCCACCCCTAAAACAGAAGGCAAAGGACCTATGACTGCATCGATCCTTTCTTTCACATTCCGGTGTTGTCCTGGCAATTCTCTCTTTTTTTTCAGCCAACTTTCATTTAATTTGTCCGATAATTCGCATATAAAATCAATAAAAACCTTTTTGTATTACTGAACCGACGTACATTCATTATTACTAATCCTTCGACGAAACGTCGAACAAATTTCTACTTTTAATCCTAAACCTTAGTCTAACTGACGATGTAAATTTTGTTTAAACTTACCTGGTTATAATCAAACTCAAGCAGTGATCCTTTCACTAGTACGGTTCAAGGGCTACTGAGTGGGGGGAAGCACTGCTGAGTGTTGAACCTCCTACCGCTACCTGAAAGGTTTTTACCAAGAATTGTTTGATCTTAGTCGTCAAACCGACGAAGGTTTAGTATTCTAGGGTTAAAGAAAATTTACCAATAATAAATACCGGGCATTAGGCGCTCTGTTTATTTAGGATGTATACTAAATGGAATTATAGGATCGAGGAAATATTTATTACTCGTATTTTACTTTTTCAGTTCATGTTTCGAAGTGCTTGGGCGAACTTATAAAGTAATTTTTAAGGTGTTTAAAATGTCGGATTTTACAGTTCCTTACAGTGTTTTATGTAATGTGCTTTTTAAAACGAGCCAATCTTTAGACCTCTTCGTTCAGAAAAAGTACCAGCATTTGCCCGACGAAGTTATTTATAATTATAGCTGAAATTAAAAAAAGATTCATACCTCATTTTCAACAGCGACTGAGGCAAGTACATAACAAGAAGTCGACATTTTTAGAAAAATGTAGCTCCTGGTTAAAGGGTGAGATTAATATTTCTTTCATTTTTATTCATTATTATTATTCAGATTTTTATCCGTTCATTTTTTGTTGCATATATGTTATAACACTTTGGGCAGGATATGCTACTATGTAAATTGATTTGAATATGTATTTATGTTTATTATGTTTATTCAAATTTAAATAAAATAATTTATTGATTTATTTATTTAATGAATTATGAATTTCAATAAATAAAATAATTGAATAAGAAAATGAAAATAAAATGTTCATATTGAAGGAAGAATGTTTTTATTTTTTCATTCGAAATAAATTTTTGTGTAAATTTTACTTGGATGTTTTTTGATTATAATTTAATCAATTTCGTTTAATTTTAGCGATATCTGAAAATCTTTACATCGTCCCTTAACGGTTTAGAGTTTTGGAAAACGTATTCCATGTTTAGTTTCTTTGTTTAATTTTCATATTACAAAAACAATATTTTCAACAACGTCAACATATATTATAAATATTACAAACATTTTTTAAAGTAGTTTCAAAGTTAATAAGTTTTTGCCGCTTATTGTGGCTTTTGGACCACTGTGCGTCTGGAGGCGAATTCACTAACTTTCCCGTCAAATTATGAACACAAATACATTTGAGTTAGCACTTGCAATGGAGTAGTGTGAGTGAAGCTACACCATCTTGTGAAAAAAAACTTTAATGTCTGAAAATAAAAAAATCCGTCACGTAGACCTCTAGGCAGATTTCCCACCTGTTGGTACAACACACGTGTTATGCCATCTCACCAAGTGTCTCAAGTTCGCGTGCCTCCCCACCCTTAAAATCTGCCATTGTTTTAATACAAAGCTGAAACTTGGTGTGGATAATTGTTACCCATGAAGAATCTTTTCAGTCTATTCAACCTTGTAACCTTCTCCAGCACTTCTCCAGTGACCATATCTTTGGAAATTCCAGTGGAAAGCCATACTTTTTATAATGGATTCTTGTAGAAAATAAATTCTAAAACGAGTTTATATCGGTGAATTTTTCGATTTCTCGAATCTTTTAAACCCAGAAGTACCAAGGGGGGGGGGCTCCTTGAGCCCACAACTTTTTGTTTTTGTTCCCTATCACCCAATTGTAATGGGATATTTTTGATATTTTATGTATTCCTCAGAAAAACATCCTAGAATGAGGCCATAACAACAAAATGAAATAAAAAAATTTCTATGTTCAGAAATACTCGAGGTGTATGTTGGTAATGCAAGGGGTACTTATACACTTAAGTACCAAGGGGGGGGGGACTCCTCGAGCCCACTGATATTTAATACTACTTTTAACTAGGAATTCAAGTGTTTTTAATTATATTGCTATTTTTATACACTGATCCAAAAACAAACAAACCCCATGTAACACTTCAATCGTATATAACCCGAACTAGACCTACTAGAAATTTACTGCTTCTATCCACTCAACATCAATAGTATTTTATAATAATACTAAGGGAGGAATAGATACAATCGATTCCATGGTGAGACAATAATCTTGTAAAAGGGGGACAAGAAGGTGGCCATTATCACTTTTCTACTCCCTCTTGGACATAACAGCCCTCAATTCTTATACAGTATTTACTTTTAAAAACACAACATGGAGAAGAAATAGTGCTGGCCGACGAAAGTACTTTTTATTTGAACTATCTGAGAGTTTAGTAAAATTGTGTGTTGCTGAAAGGAGTGAAAATCTTGTGGGCATTCCTAGATCTTCAGTGAGGATGAGAACATGGAGCATGTTCTAGGGCGAGAACTGACTTTTCCCCAATTGGAGGAACAAGGTTCATCAAGTGGAAGGCTAAGGTGTTACACTTGTGTTAGAGAAGCTAAATCAAAAAAAAGAAAAATACAACAACCTATCAAAATCTAAGTAGCGTTGCTTCAAATGTAAACGTTCAGTGTGTAACAAACACTCGGAAAAGAAATTATTGTGCAAAAGCACCAATAACTGCCATTGCGAATCTGATAATTAGATTTTCTTAAATTATTATTCTATTATAATGTCATAGTAACTTAGATATAGGTAACTTTTTATTCTAACAATGTTTAGATATGTTCCTCTAGTAGAATAAAATTATTTTTAATTTAAAGTCATCCTGTTTCCCCATCCAAACTTTTTTTTTTTAATCTTTTTTTATTTTTTATGTATTTTTTTTTCCCCACAGGAGTCATAAGAAACGTTCATTAAACATAATCCAATAGAAATAAAAATTTTAAGAAAATTATAGAACCAAAGTAAAAGGTTTTTAAGGTTGTGGGCTCAAGAAGCTCCCCCCCTCCCCTTGGTAATCCATGCGACCTGGGAGAGGTCGGTAATACTAGGGTTAACCTTAAAATGCCCAAAACAAATCTTTATTCCCCCAGAAATGATTTCATTGAAAAGTGTTGCAACATCAAAAGTTGTAGCCAAAAAAAGTTTATTTGAAACAAGACAACGGGAAAAGGAATGGATTCTGAAGTCACCCCCTCCTCCTCCTAACCCTGGTCCGATTTCAGCCATTACCTGATATAGCCCTTAGTGTTGAATGAAACAGTCATATATTCAGTATGGCAAAGAAGAAATAAGTATTTTCGACTGACGACCTCCAAATCCACCAAATTAATGACGTCAACAACCACGTATTCGGATGTATCTGCAACAATAAATGTTTAATGAAAATAATATTTGGTATTTGAGCTTCAAATAAAGTGCTTCATTATATATCAGCTTATTGTTGATATGACATGAGCAGGAGCTGGGGTTTACTAAAGGCCGAAAACTAAAAAATGCAAATATCTCGGTTAATATTCAAGATAGTGAATAAATGAATATCAATATTTATAGAAAATTTAATTTTCAATAAGATTTGTTCTATACATATTCTATCCGACGTATGGTAACGGGAAGGATATTTCAAATTTTCGAAAATCACCTCACTACCCCCCCACCTGGTCCGATTTCTGACCTTAACAAACTTGATGTTTATTTTTTGTATAAAACAATAACGATAAAACAAAAAATAACGACCACTAGAGCGTTAACAGACAAATATATAAATCTCTCTCTCAATATATATATATATATATTTTATATATATATATATATATATATGTGTGTATATAAGTATATAATTGTGTTGATGTTTTCGTCCAAGGTATATTTGTATATGGTGTGTTAGTGTTTTCGGAGTATCGGTCAATGTGTGGTGAAATAAATCTAAGTTAATGCTGATATTTCGAGAATCTTTAGTATCTCTTCTTCAGCGCTGTAAAATTACAGGTACTACTTTATAATATTGCACATTGTTATTACAGATTATTTTAAAAGAGTTTTTTTTCTTATTATTACAGACCTAGACTAGAGATACCTACAAACTATTATACATTGTTATTGCACTATTACTAGGGTTATAGTTACCTTCCTTGTTTTGTTTACACAACAGGGACAGATCCTTTTGTATGTTTTGTATATAGACATATATATATATAGAGAAATAGAGAGAGAGAGAAATATATATACGTGAATAGAGAGAGAGAGAGAGAGAGAGAGAGAGAGAGAGCATTTTGAACGGACCTCATTTTCGTCATCTCCTAGGTAGGTTCCATAGAAATTTCACGTAAATATTTCGAAAATCGCGTCATGAGTACGACCTCCATAGTTCATTTCCCATAGGGGAAGTCTGCTAAAAAGTATATATGCATTCATGAATGAGTATTTGCATATAAGGAAGCATGTATGAGTGATGGGGGGATAACGGGCTATGAAGTTCCAAAAAGATATTTTCAAAAAAAAAAATAAAAACAGAGCAAAAAATGATAATTTGTATATAAAACGCTATGTAAATGACAATTTGCATATAAAATGCTATCGTTGTGAGTAACGCCTCAAGCCCCACTTAAGTTCCAAACAATATGAAATGTATAAAACTTTTTGTAGCCTTGATTAATAACGGGAGAAGCTAACTTCCAGGCACCACTAATTCAAAAGGATTTTTCATTGGAAAAAGTATAATAATAAAATGATGAATGATTCGTTTTATTATATTTTTGAATGAGGCATTGTCTAACTTTCCACCATTATTAAAATGAAGATTTTATTTTTCTCTGTTTCATTGCAGACCGGAGACTTTCTTTGTTTAATAAAAACCAACTCTAGGGCCCTCACACATGCGTGCACGCATATAATTTAAAATTATTTGAAAAAGTCCGTCACGATGGAGCTGCGTAAACTAAGCAGATTTCTTATGTACTGGTCTCATTTTCTATTCCTAAAATCCGGACATATTCTGATTTTAGCAGATTTCCCTTAAGGGGAATCAGCTACTGAGGTTGTACTCGTGACGCGATTTTCGAAATTTTTCTTCACATGTCCATCGATCCTACCTAGTAGATGACGAAAATGAGGTCCGTTCCAAACAGTACACACACACACATATATATATATATATATATATATATATACACACATGTGTGTGTGTGTGTGTGTGTGTGTTTAAAACGAAATAACGCAAAAGTAGTCTTGAGAGAATCCAAAAAAATATTTAATTAAAAGAACATCAATACAGCAAAAGACATTCATAGAATTAATTTATTTTAGACAAATTACGTAAAAAATTTTACTTAATACTATTAACAATTAAAATACTTTTGGTTATTTAGTTTTAAATATATATATATATATATATATATATATATAAATATTATATATATCAGGGGTGTACAGAAAGTTCTAAGCCTGGTTGTAACTTATGGATACCTTTTATATCAAACAGATAAGCTGAGTGGTGTTACAAGTCATTGTTTATAAATCTATATTAAGTTAATATTAGCTTCCTAATTACCTCCTTTCAATTCTGACAGTTTCTTTCAGACTGTTGTGAGTTACCAGGTCGATTTTAGAAAATGTCTAATTTTGAGCATCGTGCAGTAATAAAATATTTCGTAAAAAAGGGGATAGAGGCCGAAAGGAAAATTTTTGAAAGACATGTCCTGCAACTTTGAGGGACTACTGACCACCCCATCGTATGTGCCAACCACCGCGCCGACCGTCTAAAAAAGTGGGAAAGTGGGGGCCGCCTACTCTCTTCAAAAAAGTGTGTGGCCGAGTAAAACCTTGAAGATGATATGACCGATCTGGGCGTGGGCCTTCAACATCATTACTTACTGAAGACAAAAACCAATATCCAAAAGTTGAAAAATGTTTGGTGATAGGCGGATCGTCGTTCTATACAGTCAGGTACTTATGCAGCATGACTAAAAAAAGGTGGTGGGGGGCATTAAGCGCTTAGCTTCGGTAGGAAACGATTTTCAGTACCAGCAATATTTTGAGATCTGAACAAGGTTTCCTTCTGCCTCGTTGGGTTGGCCAAGAAATGCTTTCCCTCCTCCTTTCTCAGAAAACATGAAAGGGATAGAGTCTCGAACGCACTCTTCTTAGAAAGCATTAAACGAAGACCCAATCCACACTTCAATGGATCGTCTAGTCCACGACAAAGATGAAACATGGGTACCACCCCACCCTACCCCATTTTTTGACCTCAGAAACAAAAGCAGAGTCGATGCAATGTGAAACACACAGACTCCCCATCCACCAAGAAAGTTCTAACAGGCGGCCAAGTCAGATAGGGAAAATACATGACAACGATTTTCTGGGACTCAGAGGGGTAACTTTTGCTGAGGTCGATTTTTTCTGCAGCATGGCAATGACAATAAACAAGGGCAATACTATGCAGAAACCTTCTCGTCTCAAATTGCGAGAGGCCATCAAAGAGAACCGCCTATGAAAGTATCACCATATAAGGTGATGCTCGTGTCTGCTTAAGCAGGACCAATGCTCCCGCTCCACAAAATCAAGATTTTCCATTGGAGACGGGCCACGTCTTGTCTGGGCTTTTGAGCTGCTCCCGCACCCGACCTACCTTTACCGTCCAGAATCTGGCCCCCTCAGACTTCTACCGGTCTTACACCTAATATGAAAAAACATTTGCGGTGGGCGAGTGTTTTTCGTCAGACGATGAGGTCAGATCTGTTCAAGCTGTACAAAGGTTGTTTTGGAAGGTTTTGACTACAATTTTTTTTTTATGAACGGGTTACAGCTTGTTGGAGAAAGCGGTGGAATAAGTGCGTTGCTGTTGAGGGGGACTATATTGAAAAATAAAAATATGTAAGTTGAAAATATATATATATATATATATATTTATATATATATATATACATATATATATATATATATATATATATATATATATATATATATTCAAATAAAGGCTTAGAACCAATATAAATGATACTATTGTCATACCTATCAGTGGAGACCGTCATCACTGGCTGATGGTTTAGTACCGCCTGGCAAGCGCTTTCCGATGCGATTAGGGCATACATATTCAAACCCACAACCCACCACACGAAAAACACAATTTCTCCTGAACATCAACACCCTCTCGTTTTGACAGATCTTAGTGGTAAGTCTAAACAGATCCTGGACTAAACGTAAACAACTAATACGAGTGAACAGAGTCCATAAAACCCACTGACTGACGGACAACCAACTAAAGTACAACTATTTGACCGGCTTGAAGATGATGCCATTTCGCATCGAAAGCGGTTGCAAGCGGTACTCAACCATCAGCCAGTGATGACGGTCTCCACCGATAGGTATGACAATAATATATATTTTCCTTTGCACATTACCTATGCACAAAGGGCGTTTATTTACTACATGTACCATACTATTACAGTATATAACATGTATGTTCATAATACATCGTGTTTTGTATACAAGGAATGATGCTCATAAATGTGTTCTTAAAATAAAATAATATAAAAGAGAAGAAAAAAAAATCTTGTAGATGACGAAAATGAGGTCCTTTAAAAATTAAATATATATATATACACACACTAAAAATTTTGTCCTTAGCATTTTTCAATAAAATGTGCCGTTCCTGAAATAAAGATTTGTCCATTTTACGGCTAAAGGATGTGTCAAATCGAAAAAATCACTGATGTAAACTCGTTTTAGAATTTCATTTTTTACAAGAATCCGCCATAAAAAGTAGGGCATTAGAGTACTGGAGAAGGTTAGGAGGTTACATATGGACTGAAAGGATTCTTCAGGGGTTCCAATTTGGCACACCAAGTCTCAGCCATTTATTAAAATAACTCATTTTCGTCATCGCCTGGTTATGATCGATGGACGTTGGAGGATATTTTTCGAATATCGCGTCATAAGCACAACCTCAATAGCTGATTTCCCTTAAGGGGGTTCTGCTAATACGGGAAGGAGTTAGAACCAGTCGATAGAAGGTCTAAAACACACAGAATGATAAAGGGCCCGCTAATAGGCGTTAGAAGTTAGGCTTGGCTTGGACTTTGCCTTGAGATTATAGGGCAGGAGCAGGTAGGTTGCTGGACTGGAGCGGGACAACTATTGATGCGTATCGCCAAACTAAACTTGGAGAATATAGTTGGAGAAGGGAAGCCATCTTAGCATCACCATCAAATTCACTTTGGCCTTGTATAATGAACCACTAAGCAGCAGCATACAATAACAAATGGGACCAACAAACTGTAACGAATAGAATATGTCTGTCAGGCGGGGCCGCGTAAACTAAGCAGATGCCCCACGTGCTGCTACTTGTGGTCTTCGCTCACCTCACATCCTCAATGTCTATGTAGAAGCCAGCGAGCTGAGGGAGGGACACTAAAGGCTCTCAAAACGAGAAAGCACAAGTAACAGGCTTCATACTTAAGTTACGAAAAAATGCATAGAACAAAAGTCCGCAACGCAGCAGATTTCCCACGTGAAGTTATACAATAGAGAAATCTCAATACGAGAGCCGAAAATTTACGGAAACGGCCGAACTAGCTTTCAGCGGTAACGAATAGAACCGACCTTAGCCGATCTCATCTCGTCCGTTGTTTGTTTGTTACCTTTTTCACGCATAAACGGCTGAACCGAATTTTATGAAACTTGGTATGTATATTACTACTAACCCAACTTAGACTTCAGGCTATATTAATATTCTCTGAGACGAACTGGAGTGGGGGTTATAAGGAAAGCCTGAAATTAAGAATAGCGATATTTTGTTTCCTATTGGGTTTTCGGCAAATATGAAACATAACAAAAGTTGTTTATTTTGTTATTTAGAGTAACATTTGTGTTATATATTTTTAGTCTTTTACCGAATTATAAACGAGATATACGCTATAAACTAAAGCGGGAGTGAACATTTTTATTGGGCACTAACAATGGAACCGAAATTAACAAAACTTGGTATGTCAATTAGCATTAATTCTTCCATAATTATAAGCTATATTAAAATTTTTACGTCCTAACGGGAGTGGGGGTTATGAGGGAGGTCTGAAATGAAAAATTGTGATATTTCGTTTCCTAAAAGATTCTCGGCAAACATGCACATAAAAGTTGTTTATTTTATTATTTAGTGTAACTTTTGTTTTATACATTTCTCCAGGAACAATGTGTAGAGCGAGTAATTTGCGTAGAAATATTGATATGCTCAACAATTCTTTCCAATTTGAACTACCAGGTACCTCATCTGGAAAAATAAATTCAAATCTATGTTAATAATCGTCATCTCTTGGGTAGGATCGATGGACATTTGAGGATATTTTTCGAAAATCGCGTCATGACTACGACCTCAATAGCTGATTTCCTTTAAGGGAAATATGCTAAAAATTGTACTTCATCAAAGGATTAAGATTGGTTCTATAACATTTTACGATACCATAATAACGAAAATACTTTGAATTTTCGAATTCCACCCCCTCTATACCCCCACTATTCCATTACCGATTACTGCCAATAGAAAAACATGACTTTTAGTGTTGACAGAAACGTTTAAATTTCGAGTATGGTTAGATCAAATAAGCATTTTCGGCCCAAGAACCTAAAATCTTCATTAATGACATCATCAGGACGAACTTTCACGTATCTCGCATAACAAAGGTCTCTTGAAAACAATATTTAGTATTATATTAAAGTGGTTACTGATATAACAGCTTATTGTTAAAATGATATGAGTAGGAGTGGGGGTTTACTGAAGTCTAAAAACTAAATTCAATTAGCGTATCAGTGAAGTATCGCTAATTTTAATCGCTAAATCGTAATTTCTCGTTCCACCACTTTAAGGAAAGTGGCAGAAATCTGATTTGTTAATATAATTTAATGTATTACAGAATTGATATCCTAAAGGAGTTGGCAGCACTGAGGCTAGGGAGGTGTCGAGCTACTTCCTTTGTCCTATCAGTTCTGCCTCTTCCCTGCCGACCACATGTCTATGTTTACATGATAATTAATGCTTACACTTTTAGCAATGTAGTGTTATACACAGGAATGTGAATTTGTTTAATAATCATAAATAAATAATTTAAACGGATGAACGCTGGGGATGTGCACCCACTTATTTCTGGTATTTATTAACTCTGCTCCGTTAATGTATGATATACTTTACTAAATACCAATATAAATATACAGTTTACAATCCGGACTTACAAAAGAGTATTTTTAATAGCGGTTATGACTTACCTAAAATATCAAAAGTCCGTCAATCAGGGGCTTGCAGGGGGCTGCGTAAACTAAGCAGATTTCCCACGTGAAGTTATACAATAGAGAAATTTCAGAATAGAGAGCCGAACAGTTATGGAAAACGGCCCGAACTAGCTCTTGACGGAAACTCACGACTAGACCCGAAGTTATGCTGATCTCATCTCAGAAGCTTAAAACAGATAAAATTACAAATATCTCGGTTAATATTCAAGATACGGAATAAATGTATATTAAACACTATTTATAGTAAATTACATTTGCAAATAAGATCGATTCTATATAATTTTTTCGATCCGACGTATAGTAACGGATATATTTCGAATTTTCGAAAATCCTCCTCTAATAACCCCCTCCTCCCACTGGTCCGATTTTCAGCGGTTAACGATACTTGATCTTTCTTTTTACATAAAACGTCTTAATATCGAGGTTTGGTAACGATCAAACAAAAATCGCGACCGCTAGAGCGTTAACAGACAAATATATATATATATATATATATAAGTATATATATATATAGTATTGAATGGACCTCATTTCCCGTCATCTTACAAGGTAGGAATCGATGGGACATTTGAAGAAATAATTCGAAAATTTCGTCATGAGTACAACCCTCAATAGCTGATTTCCCTTAAGGGAAATCTGCTAAAAAAAAAGTCCGTCACGCAGGCGCCTGCGTAAAACTAAAGCAGATTTCCCACGTGAAATTTTACAATAGAGAAATCTGCCCTAATAACAACTGTAGTTAGTAAGAAACCTCTAAACCTAAAAAAACACATTATTTAGGGCGTAATAACCCAGTAGTTATCTAGCCCCAAAAAACAGTTTAACCTTAATCTCTAAATAATATTCACGAGGGACGAATAGTTTATGGAATACGGCCCGCTAGAGTCTCTCGGCGGAAAGTCCGAACATGCTTACAGGTGACCACACGCAGAATACAAATGCAAATATCTCGGTTAAATATCCAAGATAGAGAATAAATGTATATAACAATATTTTATAGTACATTTAATTTGCTAATAAGATTGATTACGTACCCCAATTTATTTCGGTCCGACGTATAGTAACGGAAATATTTCAAATTTTTGATAAATCCTCCCCTCTAAACCTCCCCCTCCCACTGGTCCGATTTCAGCCGTTAAACGAACCTTGATCTTTCTTTTTTACATAAAAACGACTAAATATTCGAGTTTGGTAAACGATCTCAAACAATAATTGCGACCGCTAGAGCGGTAACAGACCAAATAATAAAAATATAATATATATATATATTATTATTATTATATATATATATAATATAATATATTTTTTTATATTTATATAATAATAACAGTTTTGAACGGACATCATTTTCGTCATCTCCTGGGTACGATCGATGGACATTTGAAGAAAAATTTCAAAAATTCCGTCATGAGTACAACCTCAATAGCTTGATTTCCCCTAAGGGAAATCTGCTAAAAACGACATGCACAGGAGACGGGAAATATAAAAAATATATGAGGAGAGGAAAGTTCCTTAAATAACATAAAATTTTATTTTTGGAAACAAATCCACAGCAACGACGGGTATGAACCCTAAAGAGTGTGACGGGGAAATGTCAAAATATCGTGGAAAGTAAAGACTTGCTAAAAAAAATACCATCTTTATTCAAGCTCAAATGAATTCCCGAGCGAAGCCGGGTACCTTAGCTAGAAGATACGTATATAAAATTGTAGCCTTATATATGTGAGATATAACAGCTTATTGTTAAAATGATATGAGTAGGAGTGGGGGTTTACTGAAAGCTAAAAACTAAATTCAATTAGCGTATCAGTGAAATATCACTAATTTTAATCGCTAAATCCTAATTCCTCGTTCCACCACTTTAAGCAAAAATTAGCAATTTTCTCACTTATACGCTAATCGATTTTCGACATTTCAGAAAACATTGAGAATTTTTTTTGAAAATTGGATCAAGATTACGATCTCAATAGCTGATTTCTCTTACTGGAAATATCCTTAATCCGAATTTTCGGAAAATCACCCCTCTAAACCCCCCCCCCACTGGTCCGATTTCAGCTAATTAACGTACTTGTGAAATCTGTCTTTTTGCATAAAACGTTTAAAATATCCAGTCACGATCAAACAAAAAGTGCGGATCCGCAAGAAGCGTTAACAGACAAGTATATATGGGTATATATATATATATATATATATATATATATAAAAATATATATATATATATATATCTATAAATATATATATAAAATATATATATATATATATATATAAATAAATATATTTATATATATATATATATATATATATATATAATAATATATATATATATATATATTATATTTTTATAGATATAAATAATATATATAGTATATATTATTATATATATATATATATACTAATATATATAAAGATATATAATTTTGAACGGACCTCATTTTCGTCATCTTCTGGGTAGGATCGATGGACATTTGAAGAAAAGTTTCGAAAATCGCGTCATGAGTACGGCCTCAATAGCTGATTTCCCTTCAAGGGAAATATCCTAAAAACTGCTTAGCTTTAGGAGCTTCTGCATGGCAAAGTTTTAAATAAGACACCCCAACCTAGATCATTTTGCGTCATACCTACATCTTAAACATTCTTCGTTATGTCCAATAATACACTTATCAGCTTACATGACTTTCGATAAAATCTCCTTAAGACTGAATCGATACGTAACTGTTGACAAGGACCTGTCACATTAAGTATTAAAGAGTTTGAATACACAGAGAAAATGTGCGATGTGATGTAATTTTTATGTTTGCACCTCTATTCACGTGCTTCAACTAATGGATATCTCGCTCACCTCTCTACATACACACTTCGAAAAAATATTTTTTCAGTAATCGTTGAATAATGGTAACATTACTAAACTGAAAATGGAGATGAAGAAAGTGAAAACATTTTTGCAATAGAGTGAAGAAAAGTAATCACTTTCTTCCCAAGTGAGTGAAAGAAAGTGAATTGCCTTCTTAATTAGTAATAAGTATTAATTAAAAAAATAATTTGTAAGTTGGAAATTAAATGCTTTTTAAAATATTTCTTAACATTGTAAGAAATTTTATTTTAACAAAAATAAATTGAAATGAGAATGAATTATGGTGGAAATAATCAATATATTTTAAAATTTAAATATAATAATAATTACCTTCCTTGTTTATAACCTGCACTTGTTTATAACTGCACTACTTCACAATCATCACTAGTTGTTTTTTATAAACTATGCTTAAAACCTACCATAACAACATACATACCATAATCTTCACAAACATCCTAATAAAGTTCATATTTTTTCTGGTTAGATCTGATCATGTATTACGCGATTACAGAAAAAATTTAATATTACACTCGTGACGAAAGTAGAATTATTACAACTCTCGTGAAATTGTAAAGGTAAACGTTTCACTCGAGTTGTAAAATGATCTACTTTCGTCACTTGTGTAATAAATAACTATTCCATGAAGCTTTTCGAGTAAGATTTTAAAAAAAAAAGTCTGTCACGCAGGGGCGGCATAAACTAAGACGATTTCCCCACGTGATGTTTTACAATAGAGAAATTACACGAGAGCCGAGCAGTTAAGGAAACGGCCGAAACTAGCTTTTGGCGGGAAAGTCACTCATCCGTTAGCCGCCCAGATTTTAGTGCCGAAGCAAAGCAGTTAAGGGAAAACGGCCGCCGCCGAAACTGCTTTTTTGGCGGGAAAGTCACTCATTCGTTAGCCGCCCAGATTTAATAAAAATACAAATATCTCGGGTTAATATTCCAAGATAGGAATAAATGTATATAAAAAGAGTATAGATAAATTTAATTTGCAATAAGGATTTATTTCTGTACTCAATTTTTCATCCGACGTATAGTAAACGGAGGATATTTCGAATTTCGTAAATCCACCCCTCTAACCCCCCCATTTTCGAAAATCCACCCCTCAACCCCCCCCCACCCACTGGTCCGATTAAGCCGATAACGAAACTTGATCTTTAATTTTGCATAAAACGACTAAATATCGAGTTTGGTAACGATCAAATAAATATTGCGACCGCTAGAGCGGTAACACATACATGCATATATATATATATATATATAGTTTATGAACGGACGTCATTTTCGTCATCTCCTTGTTAGGATCGGTGGACATTTGAAGAAAAAATTTTCGAAAATTGCATCATGAGTACAACCTCAATAGCCGATTTCCCTCAAGAGAGGGCAATCTGCTAAAACAATTACTGAAATATATCAGAATATAACATATTGATTTGATTGAAAACTATTTACTATCTCTAGAAATGAATTTATAATGAATCAATAATTTTTTCTCAATCAGTAAAATTTTAGTACCCCAAGATCTTAGGACGGGGGGGGGGGGAGGGATCAACAAAAGATATTTGCTTCTATCTCGTATAATAAAGGTCTCTTGTAAACAATATTTGGTATTTAAACATCAAATAAAGTGGTTTATTTTATAACAGAGTATTGTTTATGTTACATGAGTAGAAGTGGGGGTTTGCTGGAGGCTGAAAAACGGAAATATCTCGGCGGATATTCAAGATGGAGATTAAATGTATATTACAATATTTACAGCACATTCAATTTGCAAAAACATTGGTAGTACAGCATTTTTCAATCCGACGTATAGTAACGGAGATATTTCGAATTTTCAGAATTCCCCCCTCTAAACACCTGGTGAGATATTAACCGTTAAAGAACTTGATCTTTAGTTATACATGAAAAGCTTTTATATCGAGTTTCGTGAAGATAAAACAATAATTGCGACAGCCAGAGCGGTAGCAGAATAAATATATATACAATCCCCCCCCCCCATTGTTTTGTTCTTGGATTACTACAATTTGAGTGATTGAAATAAAAATGATTCTGATTCATTATAAATTACAGTTCTAGACGTAGGAAGTAGTTTTCAATAAAATTAGTGTTATATTCAGATGTATTTCATTAATTTTTCTTATTTCCGGTCTACAATAGCTCTATCGAACTATTCAGCGCTGTGAGGTTGGCTGGCCTGTTCATTACATTTCAGACTCTTTCCGTAGCAGAGATTATTGACTTGTAAATTTACTGAAAGATTTCTCACAAACGTTTCTATTTATTTACTTAACATTCACGGTAGTTTACTAGTATTTTATCTATAGTAAACCTTCGCGTGGGAAATCTGCTTAGTTTACGCAGCACCAGCGTGACTGACTTTATTTAGTCATCGCCTTGGTAGGATCGATGGACATTTGGAGGAACTTTTCAAAAATCGCGTCATGAATTCGACCTCAATAGCTGATTTCCCTCATGGGAAAAACTGCTAATATAACCCAATTAGAAGGTAAGATTTGGTTATGTTGTAAAAGTTGGCATTGGAAAGTAGGGCTAGATAGTTGGGCGATTCGGGATTCCAGGCCGAACAATCAGTAACTCACCTAACAAGCTCCGGCCTCAAACCGAATGAAAATTAACTAAGGCACTCGAAGCAAGCTTTGAATCAAACTAGTCACACTGTATCCTCCACTCCTGCCTGTTTGCTTAAATTCCAATTATTTACAGCTGGCGAAGCGTCCGGGGCTCGATAAGCCCAGCAGACTATCCTCCAATGGATACATGATAGATGACGTAGCGTAATACATTCTATATTTATACCTTGATAAATATATCCATTTTAGCAGATTTCCATTAAGGGAAATCAGCGATTGAGACAATATTCATGGCGCAGTTTTTCGAAAAATTCCCTCAAATAGCCATCGATCCTACCCAGAAAAGTCCGTCGCGCTGCGTATTTGCATTTTTCTTAAAAATTAAAATTTCAATCAGAATAATATTTGGTATTTAACTTTTAAATAAAGTGTTTCAATATATAACAGAGTGTTTTTTATGTAACATGAGTATAAGTGGGGGTTTACTGAAGAAAGAAAACTAAAAAATGCAAATATCTCGGTTAATATTCAAGATACAGAATAAATGTATACTACAATATTTCCAGAACATTTACTTTGAAATAAGATTGGTTCTATGAAATTTTCGATCCGATATACAGTAACGGAGATATTTCGAAATTCCCCCCTCTAAACCTCTCCTTCCACTGGTCCGATTTTAGCAATTAACTTCATCTTTCTTTTTACATAAAACGACATAATATCGAGTTTGGTAACGATGAAACCGCTAGAGCGGTAACAGACAAATACATGTATATATATATATATATATATAAAATGTACCTCATTTTCGTTATCTACTAGGTAGGATGAATGGACATTTGAAGAAAAATTTCGAAAATTGTGTCATGAGTACGACCTCAATAGCTGATTTCCCCTTAAGGTAAATCTGCTAAAATGCTAATATCTCGGTTAATGTTAAAGATAGAGAATAAATTTATATAACACTAGTATAGTACATTTAATTTGCAATAAGATTCATTCTATTTTTCGATCCGGCTTATAGTAACGGTGATATTTTGAATATTAAAAAGTCCGTCACGCAGGGGCTGCGTAAACTAAGCAGATTTCCCACGCGAAGTTATACAGTAGATAAATCTGCCCAATAACAACTGTAGTAGTAAGGTATCTCTAAACCTATTCAAGAGAGTAGTTATGGAAACGGCCACCAGAGTTCTCGGCGGAACGTCCCGAACATAGCCGACCCCTGCCAATCATACACAGAATACAAATGCAAATATCTCGGTTAATATTCAAGATAGAGAATAAATGTATAGAACAATATTTATAGTAAATTTAATTTGCAATAAGATTGGTTTAATACGATTTTTAGATCCGACGCATAATAACGGAGATATTGTGAATTTTCGAAAATGCACTCCTCTAAACCCCACCTTCCACTTGTCAGATTTCAACAATTAACAAACTCCATCTTATTTTTTACATAAAACGATTAAATACCCAGTTTGGTAACGATTAAACAAAAATTGCGACCGTTAGAGCGTAAACAGACAAATATATATACATATATATATATATATATATATATATATATATATATATATATATATATATATCATTTTGAACGGATCTCATTTTCGTCATCTCCTCGGTAAGATAGATGGACATTTGAGGAAATTTTTTGAAACTCGCGGCATGAGTACGAGCTCAAAAGCTGATTTTCCTTAAGGGAAATCTACTAAAAGTCCGTCACGCAGGAGCTGCGTAAACTAAGATTTCCCTCGTGAAGATTAATAATAGATAAACCAACATACTGCTAACACAACACCGCCATGAATATTAAGTGAATAAATACACAAAACGGTAATAAGAAATCTTTCCCCTGGCGGCGGGAAGCGTCTAAAAGGAAAACAAACAGGTCTGCCACAGCTCAGCGGAAAGGAAAACAATAACTAAAACACATCAGAATATAACATAGTCATTTTATTGAAAACTATGTACTATATCTAGTACTGTAAATTATAATAAATCGGAATAATTTTTATCTCAATCAATCAAATATTAGTAGTCTAAGAATTTAAGAGTGGAGGGGGGATTACAAAAACATATTTGCATGAAACTCATATAATAAAGGTCTCTGGAAAACAATATTTGGTATTTAAGCTTCGAATAATGTGGTTTATTATATTGCAGAGTAGAAGTGGGGTCTTACTGAAAGCTGAAAAACGCAAATAACTCGGTTATTATTCGAGATAGAGAATAAATGTATATAATAGTTATTTATTATACAAGTGACGAAAGTAGATCAGTGAAACGTTTACCCACACGAGCTAAGCGAGTGTGGTAGTTTCACGAGAGTTGTAAATTCTACTTTCGTCACGAGTGTAATATTAAATTTTTTTCTGTAATCGTGTAATACATGATCAGATCTAACCAGAATATGAACAAAATTAGGATGTTGTGAAGATTATGGTATGTTGTTGGTAGGTTATAAGCATGGTTGTGAAAGGTTATAAGCATAGTTATAAAACAACTAGTGATGTTTGTGAAGTAGTGCAGTTATAAACAAGTGCAGGTTATAAACAAGGAAGGTAATTATTATTATATTTAAATTTTAAAATATATTGATTATTTCCACCAATAATTCATTCACATTTCAATTTATTTTGTTAAAATAAATTCTTACACTGTTAAGAAACATTTAAAAGCATTTAATTTCCAACTTCAAATTATTTTTTAATTTATACTTATTACTAATTATGAAGGCAATTCTTTCACAAGTGAAGAAAGTGATTACTTTCTTCACTCTATTGCAAAATATTTCACTTTCTTCACTCATTTCAGTATAGTAATGTTACCATTATTCAACGATTACAGAAAAAATAATTTATAGTATAAGACGTGAGACAGTGGCTAGGATGCGCAGTAGCAAAGAAGGCTATTGCGCATGCTCCCGTTATCAATCTGTTAACCACTCTCGCAAGCTACGGATATGTATCGGGCGTCTTGAAAACATTAGCCCTCAGTGTGTATGTAGTGTAGCTTAAAGAGGTGGAGCAAGTGTACGGCATGCTGGCAAATATGTTCAGCTGGGGTAGTACACGGTCCTCTCAACCCCACCAAGCCTACCACCCATCCCCACCCCCATGTGCGGACTGTCTCACGTCTTATGAATCCAACTATACATTTAATTTGCAATAGGATTTACTCTATACATTTTTTCGGTCCGACTAGCATTTTTCGGTAACGGAGATGTTTTGAATTTTCAAAATTCTCCCCCTTTAAACCCCCCTCTCCCTGGTCCGATTTCAGCCGTTAACGAACTTGATATTTCTTTTTACATAAAACGACTAAATATCGAGTTTGGTAACGATTAAACAACAATTGCGACCGCTAAAACGGTAACAAATATATAGCTAGATCTATGTATACACTGTTTTGATCATAGGTATACTACGTAGGACAGACGGACATTTGAAGAAAAATTTTGAAAATTGTGTCATGAGTACGACCTCAATAGCTGATTTCCCTTAAGGGAAATCTGCTAAAACCAGAAGGTAGAAGAGAGGATGTAGGGTAGAACATCGCACCCACACCAGGTGTGACAGATTGATTAAAGTGTATGAATGTGGTTCGGTGTTTGTAAGTCAGTGTATATTCCTTGTAGATATATCCATGTTTGAGTTCATGTGTGCATAAGGGTGAGAACTATAATTCGGAGTAATTCTGTTAGTTGCGTCCCGATTTTAAGTAAGGTAGTTATTTATAATAACCAGTGTTTATACTCTAATAGTAGAATTTTTGTCCCTGATTTTTCTAGGTAGTTTGCAGCAAATGTCCAGGCTAATGTGACAAAATTTAAACACTTATTTGTTTTTTTTAAATGTTATATCGAACATAATTTCTATTAAAACTACTCTTATTACATTCTAATTTATTTAGACTAAAGATGCAGTAATAATTGTTATTATTTATTAATGAATCCTGGTTAATATCATTAATTTCAAGATTAATTAAATTATGTGCTCTTCAGATCAGAAATATTTGCCAAAAATTATTGACTATATTACAAAATCAGGACTACATAACACCAAAAACAACCATTGTTGAAGAATAAATATAAAGCTTTACAAGCTTAAGTTAATTTTAAAAGACGGCTATATTATTCAGAGAGGACAATACAGACTATCACCACTATGTACAAACAATCAAGCAGAAAACCTTGCAATTACAGAGGCACTCAAAACACTACACGACATTTCAAGTGACAGAGAGACTAGTATAATCTATACGGACAGCAAAATTAACATAGACCGCATTTACAATAACGAGAACCATAGCGAAAAGATTGAACAGATACAGATCAGAAGATTAATTACACTATGTAGACAGAAGAATGTAATAGTGCTAATAGCATGGATAAAAGGACATTTAGGAAATTTAGAAAATGACACAGCAAACCAACTTGCAAATACAGCTTCAAGAGACGAATCAATACCTATTACATACTCTAAACTGACTTAACCTACCATTAAAACTCTTTTGAGAAACGAATCTTATGAAAAATGAGACGAAAGATGGCCAAACACTACTAAAGGACGACATATACATAAGTACATACCAACTATATACCAGAGACAAAAATTAACACTTAACAATTCTAAACAAATACAATTTATATCAGGACATGGACCTACAAAAAGTTACTTGTACAAATTTAAACTAAGAAACACAAATACATGCAAATGTGACAATGAGACTGAACAGACATGTGACCACCTCTTATATGACTGTACATTACTTGACGAACCAAGAACAAAACTCATCAAGCACATTACTTTAAAACGGAACTTGGCCGACGAAAAGCCAAAACTTTTACTCAAATTCAACAAGGGATTTAATGCATTTATTCAAGAACTGGACACCATTTTGTAGATCTACACCTACTGTATATACATATGTAATGATTACATATATTGTTTTTTTTCTTTTCTTTTTCTTTTTTTTTATTATTTTTATAATAATTATAATTAATTATTGAATACAAAAGTTTATAATGATATCCTTGAAATGTGTGTAATATCCAAAGGATGGAGCACACAAAATTTAAATAATGGAAAACAGGAACAGGAAGCTTAAGTACTAGGTATATATATATGTTTAATAAATATAAATAAAAATGAATGAGCTTTAAAAAAGCAACAAATTAATAAAGGAAATAACCAAGTATACAGCTCTCCAATCAAAATTAATATTTTATTTACTTCTTTATGTCACTTCAGTCTTTTTTTTCTAACTTCAAAAATTCCTATAAAATAATTTTACATTGTCAACATAAAATTATACAATCCACGATAAGTGTATAATATATCATAACATTTAACTGTAACAATTTCTTTATCTAATTTTACCTTATATCAGAGTCCTAAAATACTTACATTCCTTATGAAGAGCATGATCAGCTCTTTGTCAAACTCCCTAAAATTACTTATAAAAGCCAAATTTATTAGACTTATGCCATAATGCATGTTAATGGGTGTGTTATACAATGTCTCCCTTCTGTCACCATCTAAACAACAATGCCTCCCAAAACGTTCTTTCAAATTTATAACATTTTGTATATTCTATAATATGAAAAGTATATGATTATCGTAAAATGTTTGGAATGTTCAACGCTTAATTTATTATTTATAATTGCGTAGACTTTGTTTATTTTCCCAGTATCTGTTTAATAATTTATAGTTTTATCAATATTTTTAGATAAGTATCTATGGATTCTGCTATTTTTCTTAAATTAGTTTAATTTTCTCTATATAATATTTTAGTTTTATCAACATGAAATTTGTGTATTTCTTGTATTGGGTGCTGTGCCAATGCTGCCTTAAATATTAATATTAATTTTGGGTGGAGAGCTGAAAACTTGGTTAATTCCTATATGGATTTACATATCCCCAAAAAATAAAATAAAAAAATGATTTTAATAAGCCAAAAATTATTTATTGCTTCTTTTTTAATAATGAAAGAATATCAGTCAGTATCTACTTTTATAATCTACTTTTATCATTTTTAAATACAAAATGTTTCTAAGTGCTCGATGCCACTGATGCAACACACATATTTCTCCGTGTTATTTTATTTCCTTCAGTTAGATTATTTATAGCAATGTTCTTTTTATTCTTGTCATCTACAGCTTTCTTAATATTTTCTACTTTTTTTTCTGAAAAAAGTCTTGAGTATTCAAACAGCTTCGAGCAGAATAAATATAACTATTGAGTTTAGGTTCTCACTCATGGTTTTTAATCGCCTGCATTTCCATGCTTCTCAGAGCAAATGATTTCTTACAAACAGTGCAGTGTGTTTTTTTCACTTCTTTTAACCAGACTCTCAATTCTAGATTTATTTTTTGCATCAGTTCTTGTCACGGCTACACCTTTCTGTAAGGAAAGTTTCCTGTATGGCTTTGAAGTATATGAAGTAATTCTCTATAGCTGAAGTGGAAATGCTTTTCCTTGACTTGAGGAAAAAATTTTATTTTTCCCTGACCTTTCAACCAAATCCTAATTTCCCTGACTTTTCCAGGGTTTCCAGTCTTGTCTGAACCCTGATAACACTATTTATAACAAAACAGAAAAACAGTAACAATGCATAAGGAAATATAAATAAATAAATACCCAAGTGTTAAGTTCAAATGCACTCCTCATAATGTTTATAAAGCCCTAACGTTTCAATAAGGTACTTAACTTAGTTTTGTATCTCTGGCACATTATTTTTAAAAAAGTCTGTCACGCAGGGGCTGCATTAACTAAGCAGATTACCGCTGTGCGTCACGTAAATTCATTTATCTCAAGATATAAACGTTCAATGAGAAGGATATTTGGTATTTAGGCTATACAATTTTGAACGGACCCCATTTTCCTCATCTCCTAGGTAGGATCAATAGACATTTGAGAAAATTTTTCGAAAATCGAGTCTTGAGTATGACTCTCTAAAGATGATTTATCGTAAGGGAAATCAGTTAAAAATGAAAGTAAACGTAAATCAGAGAATATACTCTATTCACTGCACAATATGGGCCACCATTCCAATAAATAGTTTCAAATTTATTTGGTCCCTATGCCTTGAAGCAATGAATAGTTAACAAGACAGATGTGACAAGGAGGAGAAATCAATGTATCAGAATTGCTTATACAATTTTGGACATAAAATCAATATTTCATATGAAGTATTAAGTTAAAGATGTCTTTGTTTCGTTAAAATAGTAATAACTCCCCCTTGAAATATAGAGATTTTATTAACATAAGCTCTGAATAACCACTTCCATTTATTTAAAAATAGAAAATGTTCTCTCTGTTCAAGCATGTCCTTGTTACCTGTGATGAAATAAAGAGGTAATCAGACCTATATGCTGAAGAAGTTATGTATATTACTTCTGAGCATCAACTGTACTACAATGTAATTTCTTGAAAATGACTTAAAGGAATTAAACATTTTTGATATTCATATAAAACAAACGTCCGTTACGAAGGAGCTGCATAAACTAGCAGATTTCCCTCATAAAGGTATAGCATACTTGCACTTGTATACAAAATATTCTTTATTTTTATGTAAAAAATCGATGAGTAAAAAGTGTAGGGAACATCTCAGAAATGACGGGGGAAAGGAGGTGATTTTGTCAAAATCAAAATGAAATATGGCATTTCCCTTTATGTAAACAGACTCATACAAAATAAATTTACTGGTCATAAATTATTCATATCTGTTTTTTGAAAGAACCAATAAAAAAAATTTATTTTCTATTTTGAAGAATTTATTTGTGGCTGTCATTATTTATTGACATCCAATTTGTGCTGCTATGGCTAATTGGGGCGGGTTATTTACAAGTTACCACCCTATTCTAGCCAGGGTGGGACTAAGGATTTTATTTAATGAATTCCGTCACTAAATAAATTCTTATTGTCCAGGCAGGAATCAAACTCGCCACTCTAGATTTACCATGTAAGATTCACCTTAAATTTCAAGTTCTTCAAGTCCTGAAGATCCCTGTTAGAATTAAGGATAAATATACACCTGCAGCTGGTTTTACGAAGATTTATGTCAAATACAATCAGCACCCTCTAGTAGACAGTTTTATGTTATACTGGACCCAATATAATTCAGCATTACAGAACGTTCTCACTCCACTAACACAGGTGCAAGACAACTGGGGACATTTAGGGCATTAATGAAGAAATATATTTTGTTTATGCCCACTATTCTAGAATGCCTGAGACATCTTATCAACACCCTTTTCTGGCCAGGGTGTGCCTGAGAAGTGAGATAATCTATATATATAAAAGAAAGTCGTGTTATCTCTGGAATATGGTGGATGGTAGAGGAACCAATTGATAAGGATCAATAAGAAGGCCAAGTCCTCTACTGTTTTTTAATATTATGCAAAGTGCACTTTCGGAGTCAATGCTCCATCCTCAGGGCCTGCTGATTAAAGCTGCGTTGCCTGCCGGCGGGCGACGCCCCCCCCCCCCCCGGTGTTCGTGGTCCAGACAACGCAGCTTTAATCAGCAGGCACTGAGGATGGAGCATTGACTCCGAAAGTGCACTCTGCATAATATTAAAAAACAGTAGAGGACTTGGCCTTCTTATTGATCCTTAAAGTCGTGTTAGTTACACTATTTATAACTCAAGAACGGCTTTACCGATATGGCTGAAAATTGGTGAGGAGGTAGCTTAGAGTCAGGAGACAGACATAGGATACTATTTATTTCTCTGAGACGAACAGGAGTGGGGGTTATAAGGGAGGCCTGAAATTAAAAATAGCGATATTTTGTTTCCTATTGGTTTTTTGGTTGTTTATTTCGTTATTTAGAGTAAAATTTGTTATATAAAGCCTATGGTTTAACTCATATTAATTCATTTTGACATATAAACAAATTAATGAACATATAATTATAAAAATCAGCCGAGTGGATATTCTTTCCTTTAGGAGAAACCAGATAGAAATATACTAAAATTTTTTTTTTTTTAAATGAAAGACAACAATTTACAGGCATTGGGCCTTAAATTAGACCAATATTAAGACTATTTTAAACAAATAAAATGGGTAATTTTAGATAAATAAAGAGCTTATGAAAAACTACTAAGTTATCATCACCCAGCTAAAAATATGGAGATTTATTAATTGCTTGTAATGGGACAAATATAAAATCCACTGTCAAGACAAATTTTGAAAATAATTTACTAAAAATCTACTATACTTTTGTCATGTTGTAACCAATGCAATGTAGACACATGGCAATTGTAATCATGTAGGCTCAATCCAAAATTATATGATTCCTCACTTGGCATAAATATCATAGATTAACAAGTGACTTTTTGCTCGAAAAAATTAATTTACATTACTTCGGTAGCTTTCTGCATCTTCTTAAAAATGCAAGATTATGGATAATTTGAGGTAGTTCTGAGGGAGTAAGCAATAAAGAAGAAAAAGAAACATTAAGCGCAATGTAGAAAAAAAAAGATATATAGAATGTATGAAGTTATTTCTTAACCCTCAAGTGGGCATGGTCTGGAAGTTTCTTGAATGAGTGTGTGGATCTCACAGGTCTACGACAGTTTTGGCAAGGACTTCAACGATTATTAATTGTAAAACTCATTTTAAAGGTTTGAATGTTCATTTCAACAAGAAAGCAACATTTATTCATAGTATTTGTTTTACACAGTAATTAATTTAATTTATTTTATATTTAAAAAAAACCTGTGAGTTCCCAAGCTCGCCCGAGTGTTAACAGAGACTGTTGTAGGCATTGTAGCATCTCCCCTCTTCAAGTCACTGAATCAATTGCTTCAGATTTTGCTTCTAACTCAACTAAAATATAATAGGAATATAAAACATAATCATTTAATGTTTTAAACCTATTGTCTTATTTGTTACATACTTCACATATTTTATGGTCCATATGTTTTAATATTAAAATAAATAAATAAAAAAAAAGTGACTCACATGGTAAACCTAGAGTGGCGAGTTCGATTCTCGCCCCGGGCAATAGGAGTTTATTTAGTGATGGAATTCACTAAATAAAATCCATAGTCCATCCTGGCTAGAAAAGGGATGTAACCTGTAGATAACCCGTACCAATTAGCCTTAGTTGCAAAAAGTGGACATTAATAAATAATTTAATTTTAAAAAAAGTGAAGAGCCTAAGCAAATGTATATTAATTACATACAAGTAATAAGTATATTGAAACACTGGTAGTAAAAAATAATTTTGATAATTGAAAACATTTGTATTGATTATAAGTACATCTTCTCATTTATGTGATGGAGAAGAAGACGACATGAAAAATGATTTAAAGATGATGTGTGTATAATTTAAAAAAAATAATAAATAAACACTGATTTGTGAACAATATTGAGATCAAATTGTCATATATCAAGTATCCTCCTTGAAACTATTATGACATTATCTAAAATATATCTGAAATTTGTAATGTTATACTATTTATGAATGTTCATTTTATACTATGGCTAATTGGGACGGGTTATCTACTGATTGCCATTCTTTTCTTGCCAGGATAGGACTAAGGATATTATTTAATGTGTTTGTCACTAAATAAATTCAACCTCTTTGCTCATAAGGCTAAACTGAGCCGCTCATGAAATTTAGGTCTTTGGATTGAGCCAAATATTATCTGAAATTTAATTTTAAATCAGAGACCTAGTTTGAAAGTTAAATTTAGTTGAAAATATGAATTTCATATAGAATAAAAATGTCTTGTGTGAATTTGAAATAAATTGTGTTTTATATAATTTTTGATATACTGGCTGCCTTCTGTCGATAGTTAATATTTGAAGGTAAAGTCCAGTGTAGTTGTTTTCAGCATTTTGTCATTACTGCTAGCTTACCATTGAGTCACAGGTACAAGTAAAACATATGAGTCTGTTTGTCTCTATCATAAAGTATTTGCATATTAATTTGTGAACCAAAATAAAACAAATTTAAAAAAAAAAAATCACCTGTTTTACACTTATTAACACATAAGCAGTTATAAGAAAAACTGTCACTATTGTTTAAATCAAGGAAGTTGGTTCTAATGACTAAATAATAATAGTAGCATACCCACCAATATAAGGATAGCCTTAGGTATAAGGTCTCTTATGATATAACAAGATTATGTACTCCAACTGAAAAAAAAAGAAAAAAAAAAAAGTTATTGTAAAAGAAAGTGTGGTGCAAAAAATACCTCTGTTATAAATTAATTAAATTTGTTTACAACAAGAGGTTGATCGTTTTAGTGCAAGGAAACAACAAGGCCATTTTATGATTCAATTCCAGATTCAAAAAGTTATCTTCCAGAAAGTTAAAATAATTGTTTCTACATCCTTATCTGAAATGAGGTGGGTGAATTGAAGGCCAAAACCATTTTTTTTGTAAATATATTTTACCTAAGGCTTAATAGGTGTATATGAGAGGGAAGTGTATTTGTAGAATTTAATTTGGTTTGATTTAGTTAATTGGATGGAAACTTATCAACTTTATTACTATAAATGACCTAAAAATGAACATGAAAAAGTCTAGACTTTGAATTAGTGGTAGATAACACCATAAAATTGGCATACAGTACGAACAATTACAAAAGTTAGTTCTGAATTATCCCATAGCTATTAACCCTTAACTGGCCAAGGTGTCTTTAAAGACACCGTTCATATTTAACACTCCCATAGAGCAACAGCTTCTATTCTTACCCCTTTTGATCCACAGTCTACACCCCTGTAACCTCCCAAGCATGGACATATGCAACAAAAGTCCATTTATTGTTATTGGAGCTAATTACTAACAATAAACTGAAGAAAATCATCATTGTTTACCACCCTACTTCACACTAGTTGCCAGCGAAGTTTCTAATTCATTAAAATATACTCTATTCGATTTAAATATGAACCAAAATGGGTGAATTAGTTGTAAAGGATTGTATTTAAGTTCCTATGTGTTTCATTTTCCATTCTGGAGAGAAATAGAGTTTTAGCATGGATTTTAATGATGGTGTACTTAAGTTCACCCTGGCCAAATACCAACAAATTTGCCCAAGGGGCATGATTTTATATTATTTCTTACTTTTGCCATATTAATTAACAGATACGTATAAAAGTGAAATGATTTTTCTCTTTGTTACCAAAATTTAGTATCACTTCTGATGAAGAAGAAAGCGACAATGAAGGAGAAAATGCACATGGATGTCCCAAAATGGATGAAGGAAATTTTCAAATTGAAATGAATGAAGTATTGGAACATTTCAATATAGAGGATGAAAGAGGGAAGAGAGTATTATGAAGAATACGTTGATAATAAAAAGTGTATCAGCATGATGAAATGGTATGACATCAAATTGTTGACCTTAGTGACATGTTCTTTGCACTTTATAGAACAGGTTACCGCTCCCACAAATATTACATGAACATTTTCAGCTAATAATTGGATTTGGTGGTTAATAACGCATTGCTATTGCACAAAAGGAACACTCTAAAAAAAAAAAATTGACTTTAAAACAATTTCGAATACACATTGCAGAGGATATTCTGCTGGACCGGCGATCTAAAGGGGCTAGTGGAGCCAGGACCACCAATTGCAGCCAAGAACTGCTGCAGCTCCACCATTGACAAGCATACAGCGGGATGCACCATTGACAAGTATTCACTACAAAAGGAAAGTGTAGACTGTGTCACCAAAATCAAAGGGTTGTTTTATGCCGAAAATGTATGTAAAACCTTATATATTCTATTTATTAGGAACGCAAAAAATGAGATTTTAAGAAACTTTTTCATTGCAAGTCATTTTTTGAGTTTCTGGCCAATTAACCCTTAATAACCTAGTGTCCACATACGAGGACATAAATCAAGACAGGCTTTGACAGGTCACTGCAGGTTCTGATTGCAGGCCTGAACGTGTTTCTGCTCCTCTCCTCTCATTACATGTCTTGTTCTCCACAGAGAAACATCTATTTCATAGCTTAGCACCCTACAAGTATTTTTAGTTAATTTTTGAAATATGGAGTATCATGAACATGTTACAAGGTAAGTTTATTTTTTTTTTAATCAATAGTAAACAATCATTCATAATTTCTACCTTTTAAATTACTAAATGTGGATAGTGTTAGAAGTGAATAAAATTTGCTGCATTAAAATTAATAAGTTATCTTGGTCTAAATAAGAGGTTAAAAATAATGTCCTCATATGAGGACGCTAGGATATTTAACTGATTATTTTTTTTCATTTTGTGCTTTCATGTTCTAGTGACTTTGCTGCGCTACTTGGGCCAGATATTCAGCATGTTCAAGCCAAATGCTCACAATATTTCATACCGGAAAGAGAACTGGCATATGATGAATGCATGATAAAATATTACGGTCGCCATTCATGTAAACAGTTTATAAGAGGCAAACCCATCCGCTTTGGATACAAGGCTTGGTGTCTTAACACTTCATCAGATGGGTACCTGGTCGATTTTGACTTATACCAAGGGAAATATTATGGAACAAGAGAATTTGAGCAATGCTTTGGCAAGTCTGCAGCCCCACTGCTGAACATGATAGAAAAACTTCCCAAACTTCCTTATAGATTCTATTTCGATAACCTATTTACAAGTTTTGATTTATTGAAATTTTTTTGGTTAGAAAATTATGGTGCGACTGGAACTATTAGGGAAAACCGAGTCCCTAAAGACTGCCCCCTTCCAAAAAAAAACTTTTTGCCAAAAACCCCCGAGGATTCAGTGCATCAATAATTAGCTAAGAGGATGGTGTACAGATTACTAAGTGGGTGGATAATTCTGTCGTTAGTGTAGCCTCCAATTGCCACGGGGTTAATCCGGCCCAGCAAGTAAAGAGGTATTCTAAGGAGAAGAAAAAAGTTGTATTGGTTGATTGACCCAACGTAATCCGACAATATAACCGATTCATGGGGGGCACGGACAGGATGGACGAAAATATTGCGAATTACAGAATTGAAATTCGCAATAAAAAATGGTATTGGCCTATTTTGTCCTGGCTCATAGACGTTTGCAAACATAATGCTTGGTCTCTCCACAAAAAAAGTGGGCATGATGTGAGTCAGTTATCTGTAAGGAGAGAGATTGTAATGGCGTATCTGACTCGTTACGGTGTAGAACCCAAAGGAGCGGGCCGCCCTAGAGTGTTCTCGGCTACTTCCTCCATCACAAGAGTTACAGACTCTCTACGACGAGATGGATGCAACCATTTAGTGAAGAAGACTGAAGGAAATAAATCTAGAAGATGCGCAGGTGAAAACTGCTCATCTAAAGTAAGAACCATGTGTTCGAAATGTAATGTCGGCCTCTGCATTGACTGTTTTATTCCTTTCCATAAATAGTTTTTTAATATTTATATTGTAAATTTTATATTTGTGAATAAAACCTAATTATTACTGTGTTCAAGTTGTTATAACTCATTTACAAGTAATTTATGATTTATATTTATGAGTAATAAAAAAAGGAGCAGTTAAATATCCTAGCGTCCACATATGAGGACACCCCATTTCTCGTTAAGTAAAGCTCGATTTTTTTTCCTTAATTTTTATGGAGTTTATTAAGAGTCTAAGATAACAAATATGCCAAGAAAAGTTAAAATATTAATAAAAAAAATAATTCGGGATATTAAGGGTTAAGAGTTAACTTAGCTCCTGGCGAAAAGCTACTACTTTTTTTAAGCGAATCTATGATCTCCTTGATTTTTTAATTAAGTTTTATGCAATTCGATATTTCTGCTTAGCTATACGAGCTAGTGACCACCAGAACAAACACCATCATCTCAAATTTCTTAGGCGCAGCACATGATGCAAAACATGAATAATTCGACACTCTCTTTAAATAGGGAGAAAAGAAACAGCAGCTGAAATAGTTGAAGTAGAGGTTCACCTACCTAAAATAATAATTTAAATGAGGACTAACATGACTCACTTTAAATTTCAAGTCCCGAAGATCCCTGCTAAAATTAAGGATATACATCCCTGCAGCTGGTTTTATGAAGGTTTATGCCAAATACAATCAGGACCCTCCAGTAGCCAGGTATATGTTATACTTGACCCAAATATAATTCAGCATTACATAATGTTCTACCTCCACTAACTCAGGTGCAAGACAACTGTGGACATTTAGGGCATTAATGAACAAATATATTTTATTAATGCCCACTATACTACAATGGCTGAGACATGTTATCAACACCCTTTTCTTGCCAGGGTGTGCCTAAGAATTGTGACCATAATATCCAACTAAATAAAATCCAACTGTCCACTCATGAATTAACACAAAATTCTAGATTTGCAAAGTGTATTAAGAGAAAAGCCATACCTTTGGTTGAGGATCTGCAATTTCCTAGATTTTTAGTTTATTTTTATTCAATTCAATATTTCTAATCCTATGTCAGCAGTCTACTAATCACCAGGACAAACGCTATCATCTCAAATTTCTTGTGTGCAGGATGTGATACATAAAATATGAATAACTCAACAGTCTATTTAAATTGAGAAACAAGAATCCTTTGCAGCAACTGAAATTAGTATCTAATTAAAACAAATAACAAAGCAGTACTAATTTATATCACTATTAACAAAAGACTCACCTTTAAGTTCTGAAGATCCATGTTAAACTTCAGTATATTCATCCCATGTAACTGGTTTCATAAATATTTACGATATCTATACAGATGAACAAAATAGACCTGTTTTCCTCTACAGTAAGTTCATTAACAGTGAAAGTGCACTTTCAGAGCACTAATCCATGTTCGGTGTCTGTCACCACAAGAAAACCCTAGAATATCAAGCACACAACAATATTTTGATTAATCAACCAACACAAAATAATACTAGCCTAGAATAGAAAATAAAATCAAAATTAAAAACTAAGTAAATATTATATTAAAACTTAAAAGAATTACATATCATAGATAACAACGAGGAAAACAACCATTATTTAAAGCACTCAGGCACTCTAGTTATTAGATAAAAAATTACTATTTAATACTAAATTAGTTAATATAACTACTAAAAAATGCTAAAAATATGTACCATTTTCAAACTTAATCGTAGGTTTTAAAACCAAGACAAGATAAATCATAAGGATTAAATAAATACAAATGCTACCCTTTACACACTCAGATGTTGAGTGAACATTCCAAAAATGAAAGGCAGAAGGGGGAGATTTTGTCAAAATCAAAATGAAATGCAGTATCTCCCTTCTTGTAAACAGATCTATACAAAATAAAATTACTAGCCATAAATTATTCAACTTTGATTTTTGAAAGCACCTGTAAATAACCATTGAATATCAAGCATCCAACAATAATTAGACTAATCAAAAAACAAAAATGCTTGTCGCATTTACAAAAGCATTGAATAGAAAATAAAATCGACAAAATTGCATATAAAATCATAACACAAAACCCTAAAAACAACTGTTATATCTAAAATTTAATTTCAAAAACATGGCATATTTAAAAAGAATCTGATAAAACTTATGAAAGGAAGGTAGACCAGAGGAAGTTTCCATGTAAGAATAAAAATAACAAGGAAAAGCAAAGAATCGATACAGACGAGAAGAGAATAGATGCTTAAAAAGAGCTTTAGATACCAGTAAATTGAACCATAGGAGCCTTGCATGGGGGGGGGGCACTTCCTCTGTTATGGCTCTTTCATCTTTTTTAGAATGCTTTTTACATTATGTTTCACATATAATAGTTGGTTATAGGGTTTAGTGTTATACTATAATAAGTTATCTGATTTTGTTTTTACAATTTACATTCAAGGTTAAACAATGGTACATATTTTGTATTTTTACTAGTTAAATTTCGATGGTTTACAGTCAAAGAGCCATAACTCCAAAAATGCTCATTTTGAGTTAAATACACTACTGCATTCAGTGAAATATTTTTTTATGTACTGTCACAAGACCATATCTCTGGTCTAATAAATAAAGAGGTAATGAACTTTATCTTCAATATTTTTCACACAAAGATAATGTGAAAGAAATGTTCAGTCACATTTTCTGAAAAAGTATGTTTTTGTAGATATGGCTCTTCAACATTAGACTCTCAATTTAATAATTTAGTGTAAATAGCAATTTTTTATCTGTCGACTTCCACGCCTGTGTGTTCATAAGTCATGACAGCCTCATGAAGCAAAATAAATAGAGATTAAAAAAAAAAAAAAAACAGTTGGAGAATGTAAAGGGAAGTTTAAAATTGAAATTACTCCGGGTCAAGGTACAGCTGTTGAACCTTCTTTAATATAGTATCCTCAGTAGGCCTAATCCACAGGATTTGATATAATATATTGTTGTGAAAACTAGTACATAAAAAATTAAACAGAGTTAATCACATATTTAAGAAGTACGAAGAAGATTAATTCTTAACCATGTTAAGACTTCTTCTTCTTTTCTAAAAAGCCTTTTTAAGGAAGACCATTCACGAAGTACATTATTAAGTCCTTGTTGTCACTTGTGGTAAACCAAGATTTCTGCCATGAATTGAATATCATATGTTTTGCTTGGGTTTGAATAGCTTGGTGTGTAAAATATGTGGTGCCATAAGTTCTTTTTTGGGTAGCTAATTTGGCGAATTTGTCTACTTGTGTGCTTTGTCCAATGTTTGTATGTCTGGGTAACCAGTACATAGTTATTCTTTTGTTTAATGTTCGGATTTTGTGTTATATCCACGAGATGAGTGGATGACTACTCTATATGTTTTTTAATGAATGTAAAGAGCTAAGAGGTCATAAGAGCTATTAGAGAATCCCTATTTTAGATCACTATTTTTTTTTTCTTGAGAATACAAATGAGGAAACTAAATTTCAAGTATGTACCGTTATGATTCCCCTCCTAGTCTAAATTCTCATTTATAATATGTCAGTGGGGCTAGACTGGAGGGTAGATTAAAGTTGTAATCTGCATACTCATACTGGCTAATAGTCTATCATTAGTCAGCTTATGCAGGCTGCAGGCTATCTAACAATGAGGGATGGCTATCTAACAACTCTGGCATTCAGAGGAATTTTTTCCACCCATGCCTTTATTAGTGTGAATTGAATTTTTCTTATGATGCCCTTACTGGTGGACAGTCTGATGCAGAAAGCAATGGGAAACCAGTACATGTCTTTGTGGCCTTCTTATTCCATTTTTATTCCCGTGAAAATCAAGTTTGCCTGTTCTGATGGAGGCTGTCGATACTGTAAGTATACTTTGTAAAGATAGCACTGGCCTGCAAAGTCATTGAGTCAAGAAAAAGTGTAATGCTATGTAATGCCAGACTTTTATATTATTTGGAGAACTGATTTAATTTTTAACACCCCTTTTCTTTAATCACCAAAGTATTATCACAAAATGGCCTTGAATATATAAAGAAGGTAGCATATCGTACGCATCCTTATCTTTTCAAAGTAAATTTTATTTACAAATTAATTGAACACTCACAAATAATTTACCGAATATATATATTAATCAGGACAGTTATCATTGTTTAATACACCCTAGATTCATATGTCCTTAAGGTTTTTTAATTTACCACTTTCCACTGAAAGCTTCTTTTGTCATTTCCTGTGTAGCTTCCAACAGTGATCACATTGGCTTTCAATCCTACCTTGGTATCTATGCTTTATCTAGCTCAATACCTTGGCGAACCCTTTCTACATGTTCTTTATTAACTTTGTCAAGATTTGAGGAAAGTAGTCGAAATGAGAATTTAATAAAAGGAACTTTTGGACAACTCAAGTTAATGAATTTCTTTATCACTTTTTAGACGACAGATTTAAAGTTGGGGACTTTAAATTCCCATGGAAACTTGTTCCTGTTTTCTTTGAAACCCCTCGAAGCCTGCTTTTCACTCAAAATCATTTTATTTTCAAACAGTTAGTCTTTAAAAAGTTTACGAATTTTAAAAAAGCTTCCTTTAATTTTGCTCATTGCTTGCTCTGTTGTCTAGGTGTTTAAGTCACTCTCCTTCCTCTTATAGAGCTTTTACAATTTTTTTTATCAAACCAAGCTCCATGTCAAGTAGAAGAAGCAGTGCTTCATTGTGATCAACTAAACTTTACTACATATTTTTTAGCTTTTTATGGTTTCTTACATGACAACTCCCTTTTGATTCAATCATACTTCTTATTCTGACAGTCCTGTTCACAACGGAAGCAAGGGAACTTGGTGTATCCTTATCGTTGGATAGGGGGCTGAGTAAAATAAGAGAATTTTCCACATGCTGGCATGGAACATTGATCACGTCTCACAATATATTTTCTATTTCTAAGTAAATATCCTATGAGTAGATGTGGGGCTTTACTGAAGGCTGAAATCAAGAAAGTAAGAATAACTTAATATTTGAGCTATAAAAAATGTATAGAACAATTTTAGAGCATCAAGTGTTTAACAAGATCGGTTCTACAACATTTATCCAGCCTAAGCATATACTGAGAAGAGTATTAAATGTGTAGCGATCTAGCTGTAGCAATAGGCAGTGGAAACTGTAAAAATATTTAATAAACTCACAACCAAATCACATACAAGGAATTTAGGAAAGGTTTTACCAACAATAAACTCTTGACCAAAATTACCTAAAAATAAATTTATTTATAATTAACAAAGTTCACCAATAATAAATATTCAATTAAAAATGAGAGAAAGGGACAAACAAATAAAATTTATCTGATTTCTAGTAGTCTCTCTAAGTGCAGGCTCTGCCATGAGAGTATTCTAGCTGATGGATTAAAGATTAAAAGATGTCACTGGGCATTATTTCCCCTCCAGGATGTCTGAGAACTGACTGAATTAACTTCTTCAAGAGTTACCCCATTTATAGCCTGAGCCGATGACAAAATGTTTACATCAAAAACACTTCTAAATGAAATTTAATTATCATAATTCATCCCTAACATTGTTAAGTGTATCAACTTCAAGAGCAGAGGATATTATTACAAAATCTAATGGTGTTGACTACCAAAATGCCAGAACACTTGGGGACATAACTCAAAATACTAAATTACAGGTACAAAATTCTACATAAATAATCGAACTGATCTTTGTGCTGGCATTAATCAAAATATAAAATATATGTTCATTTACGACTGGTACATGCAATGTAATCTCAGATTCAATACAAATGAAATTTGTTGCTCTCTTTTTGCGAGAAAGAAAAGAATGAAAGATGTACTAGGAGCCAATAAATTTAATTGCTTTCAAATTCTGAGAGTTTCAGGAAATATTATTTTAAATCTCTGGATGAATCATTCATTCCAGTTAGGGGTAGTTTTGAAAGTGGATTTTTAACAAGCACTTAAGATAAATTCAAGCAATTTTAATTAAACTAAGTAGAAGCAAGCAGTCTGATTATTTAATTAACAAATGTTTTCAAAAGAAATAAATCACTTTGTGTTTTAACTTGTCTCTTAAGATGCTAAACATAGAGTCATGGATTTGATTTCTACAAGGAGAATAGAAATTTATTTATTGATGAGCTAACTAAATAAAAACCTTAGCCCCACCCTGGCTAGGAAAAGGTTGTATACCCCATCCGATTTGCCTTTGTAGCATACTGTGTCTATTAATAATTAACGTTTCATTCTTCAGATTGATCTTTAAAATATTAGTGAAAGAAATTGGTTCAGAAATGAGGTACGAGAAAAATAAATTTAAAGCAAGCAAAATCAAAACCGAAATAGTAATGTTGAAGTTTTTAAAATTAGATAAGAGCTAAAAGAAAAACTGAGAATGGTTCATTCATTAAATGACAGTAGATGTCCCCCATTCATCATATCATATGATATTATGGTACCAAATATCATGACATCATGAGAATGTCCAGAATGTGCCGATCAATTGAGAAAATATCAAATCTTAGCTGCAGAACTGAAAGATCTGTACAAATTAGAATCTGCCAGAGTTACTACCATTGTTATTTCTACAAACAGATTTGTTCTAAATATTTAAATTTATGTGAAAAGATAATTAGGCATTCACAAAAATCGATATTATTAGATACAGCAAGAATAGTAAGAAACTTCTTGAATACCCAATAAAGTGATCTTTTTTTACTTATTGGATAAATATTAAGTAAAAAGATATCCAGGAAACTGAGAATACTCCCCTATATAATAATAAAAAGAACACACAACTTGGTTGTAAATCTAAATTATCTGTAATTTAGCGCACAATGATTATTTGTAATTATTAAAAACAAAAAAATGTGAGAGTATGGTGCTTTCCCATAGAAGTAATATTTCTATACAAAAGTTTAATTATTTATTTATTATTAAATGTAAGAGTACCTCAAGCAATAGTTATTTTGAGTACCATGATTTTGGCAATTGTACTCACTTTATTTTCTTAAATATAAAAACAAGGGTCAGGTTAGCCATGCACATTAAAGCATTGGCCTTAAACTCACATGGTAAACCTAGAGTGCCAAGTTCCATTCCTGCCTTGGCAATAGGAATTTATTTAGTGACAAACTCATTAAACAATATCCTTAGCCCCATCCTGGCTAGAAAAGGGTGGTAACCTGTAGATAAGCTGTCCCAATTAGCCATAGTACCAGAAAGTAGACATTAATAAAAAAACTGATCGGGCTACTAGATAACTATTTTAAACTCAGTTTCAAGTAAATATATTTTTCTTCACTACATTTGAAATATATATATATATATATATATATATATATATATATATATATATATATATATATATACCCCGGCTAGAAAAGGGTGGTAACCTGTAGATAATCCGTCCCGATTAGCCTTAGTAGTTAAAGTGGACCTAAATAATAATCAACAAATATATATATATATATATATATATATATATATATATATATATATACATATATATCCATATCCATGTTACTCAAGTGGATAGATTTCAGAGATGCATTAGCATATTATAATAGTCCTAATTATGATCTCTCGACAATTGAAGACTATATGTTTTTGAGGAATGTCAGATATGTACAGATGTCACTGCGAAACTAGCCAAGATAGAATTAGGAATGATCAAAGAAGATAATACATTTGAAATCTGGAAACCTATTTTTTTTTTTTTTGGGGGGGCTACAATACACACACACTTTCATTCAATATACCACTTACAGGTTAACAGATCACACAGAGTTTCATTAACACATTTGAAAGATAATATAATCCATTAGCAAGTGCATCAATAAAATAGAACTTGGCACAGAAGGCATTTAAAAAAATATTCTCACAATGAACAGTTTACCAATTTTACAATAAAGAGACCCCTCCTTGTCTAAATTTTCGCTTACAACATGTAAGTTTGGGCAAGAGTGTAGCGTTGATTAAAGTTGTAGTCTGCTTACTAGTGAGCCAGTGGGCTAATAGTCTTATCATTAGTCAGCTTATGCAGGCTACAGGCTACCGAGGGATGGCTATCTAACAACTCTGGCCTTGAATAGAATTTTCTCCACTCATGCCTTTACTGGTGTGAATGGAATTTTCCTCATGATGCCTTTATTGCTGGATGATCTGATGCAGAAGGCACAGAACCCACTGCTTGTCTTTGTACCCTCTCATTCCCTTGTTTGGTTCTGTGAAAATCAGGATTACCTTTTCATGTGATCAATTGCCAGGTGCCCCCTGTAAATACTACAAAATAACAAGAAGAGGGGTAAAAATAAGTACTGTTTTCAACCTTGGATGATTGAAACTCATCCAAAAAAACTGAGTATTCAAAAGAGCATGGACACTGTAAAGAAATAAGGACACTAGCCATCCTACTTGTATATTTTTTGCACCAAAATACTCAAAAGTAAACAGTAAGCTTGTCTACTTAATTAATCCTTTCCCTGCGCAAAGCCACTGTGGTGATTTGATTCAAGCCACTTCAGTGGCTTTGCGCAAGGAAAGGGTTAATAACTAATACTACCAGAATGTCCATCCTAGGAGCAAATTGCCACCAGGCTTGCAATAAGAAAAAATCATGGATCAAAATTCAAAATTGCTAGTCCCCTACACATAAAAATTTTAAAATAGTATTCGTTCTATTATTATATTTTTAATTACTCAAATAACTAAATAAATGAGGGGCCTCATGTTAGCTATGTTAGTTAAAGTGTTGCCTCTAATCTCAAATAGTAAACCTAGAGTGGCGAGATTGATTCCCCCCTGGGCAAATAGGAATTTATTTAGTGAACTCATTAAATAAAATCCTTAGTCCCACCCTGGTTTGAAAAGGGTGGTAAACTGTAGATAACCGTCCCAATTAGCTATAGTATAAAACGCACATTCATAAATTGTATAACATTACAAATTGGACGTTAATATATAAATAATTAATCAAATAAATCCATATTTTCCTGTTATAAAAATATGCTATATTTAGTTGATCCAATTTCTGGCAATTATTCAAGAGAGGAGGGAGGGTTGAAAAACCATCTTCCTAGCAATGGAATCGTTGAAACAATAAGAATGGATTTATTGTCAAACAAAAATATTAGTTATTTCAAAACAAATATAGTTATTTCCATAGGTAATTCTAAACATATTATGTTCTGAGGGCTATTTGATTTAAAAAAAATAATAATAAAATGAAAGAAGTACATCCTACTTCTTTTATTTTATTATTATTTTTTTGGATGAAAAGACAGTTTTTATTTTTATTATTTATTTTGGATGAACAGACAGTTTTGGAAATGTTTGAGGAGTGAAGATAAGTTATAAATATACATTTGAATCTTGTACCAATCGTTTTAGAATTGTCTTTATGTGTTTAATCTTTAACTCCTACCATGGGTCAAAACACAACCCGAGAATAAAATAAAAATTAAGGTTTCTCTAGTTTGTTGGTAGGCAGTGCCAGCAGGTACTATGTATTCTCCCTTTAGTAACAGCTGTTACAGTTAACCTCTTCATCTTGTTTCTGTGATTACATGTGTCTGTCTAATTAACGTCTTGGGGTCATGTTTGACCCTTGGTAGAGATTACGTTATTTAAACATTGTTTAAGGTATTCATAGTGATATGACTAATGAGGGTTTTATTGTGGATGGCAGACATTATAAGGATTGGTCGGCATATATGGACGAAGATGATGGAAATCAGAATCCTATGTCTGATGATCATGAGGATCTAATGTGTAGTTACAGTGACAATCAGTCCATTCGTCCTGATCATGATAAAGATTCGGAAATACAGATAAATGAGGATGAATTGTGGAAAAGGTCTGACCAGAAACATTCAACAATATGCTATAAATGTAATAAGACAGGTTGCAAGAATCACTATGAATCTTAATGTCTCTGCTGGAACTTTGAAGATAAAATTTTAATTTATGTGCTAGTGTAGGACAGAGCCCCTCACAGTTTCTTTATTTTTTAAGATATTGAATTGCTTAATGTTTCAAAATGAGCAGAACACGCTTATAATATGATTATAATATGATAAGAAGAAAGATAGCCCTCTTAAAATTCATTATTACTTATTGATTTTTATACTATTTGAAGTCTTGGATTTTTTTCTAATTCAAGTATGTTTTTTTTGGAAAGTGTAAAAACAAGTTATTTTTATTGTATTTGTATTTTTAAATGTGTCACGTTTGTTATGTATTCCATTAAAAAATTTTCTTTAAAAAATTTAAACTCTTTTGAGTGGGTCATAAGAAGCCCATGGTAGTACTTATGTATGTAACTTTAAAAAATGGTAGTAGTTGAAGGTTAACATATTTTTGTCTGGAATTTGTATTTCATTACAATTTGGAGAATAAGTCTTGATATTCTTCCGTATTGCATATAGCATTAATCAAATTTATCAAGAAAAATTACTGAAATATTAAAATATATAAAGGACTTTCCCGCCATTTGTAGTTCAAGAACTATTCAAAAGAGCGCAGCACATCTCAGAAACCTTGAATCCTAATTTTAGGTGAACATTTAATTTAATTTTTTTCTTTACTTCTTACTTGAAAATTCTGAGAAATTATATTTTTAGAAGAATGTATGTTTAAAGAAAGATACTCAGTTTGTCTAGAGAAATGGAAAATAATAAAAATGAGTATTGTCATATTTTACTACGAACGTTTCACCTCACAGTATATCGAAACCTTGATTAATTTTAGTGTTTACTTGTCGTACGAAAACAATTTAACTTGGGGCTATTGTTAATAAAAAGTCGGAGTTGACAGGTCTCATCTAAATTAGGGAAGGTTAGTTTACGGCACCTTGCATTCCCGGACTTGCAATTCTGGAACAGTCCTGACTTTTTGCCATACACATCTCTTTAGTGCCTTTGTGTTAACTACGACTTTTGCCTGTTCCGGAAAGTAATATTGTTGTGAGAAGCCCCTTGTCGAAAGATTCATAAACCGTGAGGTAAGTCTTTAGAATTTTTATTGTTTACTTCTGAACCCCTTCAATGTGGATCTCTCTTTATTTTAGTCTTTTTTATAGGACATAATCCCTTTAGATACTGCCCTCGGCTATTAATAAAGCTTAGTTATCATCAAAAACATTTTTAGTGAGTTATTTAACTCATATCAGTAAGATTTTTCTTTCCATTTGTCATTACTTTGTAAAGATGCATGTATTATGTATGCTCTTTGCCAGTTTTATGCACTTACCCTCTATTACTCAATGATAGTTATTTGAATTTACCTCTACCTCTTTTTTAAAAACAGTGGATCTAAAAAAAAGTGGGAAAGACCTGGACTTTTATATATCTCTAAGTAGACACATTCAATTTATTATAAGTTTAAGAAAAACTCAAAAACATTTGCTTTGTTTATTTTAAACACATAGTTCAAATAAGGTTTATATTTTTACTGTAATTTAGCCCAATGAGATAGCTCTGTGTGATGGTTTTGGGCGTTAATGAGTGTTGCCTGTCATTTTATCAATGTAATATATCCATGTACTAAATGTGAGTAGGTACTCTTTTGGAATTCAATTTTTTTTTTCTTCGCATGGATTTTAGATAGTTTAAAATTGATATATCATTCCTAGATAATGCCCTTTTTAGTTCTGCGTTATATTTGAATATGTGACCGGACACTTGGAATTTCACATATATTATAGCACTTTATCTCTGTAAATAAGATTTGTTACAATTATTATCTTTCCCTTTATTTCCCATGTATCCCTTGTTGATGAGTAAGTGTCATTCCATTTTAAATCATCGAATAACAAAAGTAAAATGTCACTCATGATCTCAGATTTGGCTGATTTTTTTTTTATTTTAGTTGGCCATCCTAATAATCTATTTATGTCCATATTATGCTAATTTGGCTAATTGGGACGGGTTATCTACAGGTTACCACTCTTTTCTAGCCAGGGTGCACTTAAGAATTTTATTTAATAGAGTCAGGCACTAAATAAATTCCCATTTGGGTGAAAGTGTATTTTAGCCCCCCCCCCAGTGGGCACGATGACGACGGCTGCCATTTTGTTTTTCTAACTATCTTTTTTAACACTTTAAAATATCCAAAATACGCCATCGGTAGTTAAAACCGAGGGTGGGGGTTTTGTTGTTCTAACTTTATACTTTTTAACACTTTAAAATATCCAAAATACACCATCGGTAGTTAAAACCGAGGGTGGGGGTTTTGTTTTACTAACTATCTTTTTTAACACTTTAAAATATCCAAAATACGCCATCGGTAGTTAAAACCGAGGGTGGGGGTTTTGTTGTTCTAACTTTATACTTTTTAACACTTTAAAATTTCCAAAATACGCCATCGGTGGTTAAAACCGAGGGTGGGGGTTTTGTTGTTCTAACTTTATACTTTTTAACACTTTAAAATTTCCAAAATACACCATCAGTAGTTAAAACCGAGGGTGGGGGTTTTGTTGTTCTAACTTTATACTTTTTAACACTTTAAAATATCCAAAATACACCATCGGTAGTTAAAAACGAGGCTGGGGGTTTTGTTCTTCTAACTTTCTACTTTTTAATTGACACATAGAATTAACCAAAGTATTTTTTTTTTTTTTTTTTTTTTTTTTAAATTTACCTTTAATATTTAAAAATATTCTGGTAGTTAAAACCGAGGCTGGGGTTTTGTTTTACTATCTATCTTTTTTAACACTTTAAAATATCCAAAATACGCCATCGGTAGTTAAAACCGAGGGTGGGGGTTTTGTTGTTCTAACTTTATACTTTTTAACACTTTAAAATTTCCAAAATACACCATCAGTGGTTAAAACCGAGAGTGGGGGTTTTGTTGTTCTAACTTTATACTTTTTAACACTTTAAAATTTCCAAAATACACCATCAGTGGTTAAAACCGAGGGTGGGGGTTTTGTTCTTCTAACTTTATACTTTTTAACACTTAGATTTTTAATCATGATATTTGCATTTTTTAGTTTTCGGCCTTCAGTAAACCCCCACTCCTGCTCATGTCGTATGAACAATAAGCTGTTATATTGTGAAGCACTTTATTTCAAGCCTAAATACCAAATATTGTTCTCATTGAACTTTTACATTTTGAGATAAACTCAAATATGTGATGAATATGGGATATCTGCTTAGTTAAGGCAGCCCCTATGTGACAGACTTTATTTTATTTTGTGCTACTATGACTAATTGGGGTGGAGTATCTACAGGTTACCACCCTTTTCTAGCCAGTATGGGACTAAGGATTTTATTTAGTGAGTTCCTCACTAAATAAATTCCTATTTGCCCAGGCGGAAATCAAACTCACCGCTCTATGTTTGTATTGTGAGATTAAGCCTAATGTTTTAAGCCACATGACTAACCTGAGCCCCCTGTAGATTAGTATATCATTGTACATCTTTACCAGTCTGGTGTCAAAGTATTTCCGTAAGGAGTATTCACACAGAGTAATGATAAATTATAGAATTTTCCTCCATTCTGATTCCCTATATCCAGCCATTAATACAGTGATATCCCAATAGCACATGTCCGAATCTTTAACCCACTGCTCTGTTCATTCTACGCAGTTTATTGGACTTCATTTAAGAAGGTGATATTAATTTTTCTTCGTCTGATTTTCTGCAGAGCAACTTTAGCTACATTGGAGTCTCCAAATGTCTGCTTCCTGCTGGTTACAACGTGCTCTGAACCTCTGAGTTTCTGATATTGAGTTCTAGTCCTTATTTTTAAAATCTAATGTTGGGGCTCAAGTTAGCCATGTGAGTTAAAGCATTGGCCTTAATCACACATGGTACACCTGGAGTGGCGAGTTCGATTCTTGTCTGGGCAAAGGAAATTATTTAGTGGTGGAATTCATTAAATAACATCCTAAGTCCCATCCTGGCTAGAAAAGGGTGGTAACCTGTAGATAACCTGTCCCAATTAGCCTTAGTTACAAAGTGCATGTTACTAAATAATAATAATAATGTTGGTTGAAACAATCTCTCCCCACCAGTATTCTATATTTTAATGAATACTTCTGGGGACTACATTTTTAAACTTCTTTCATTATGCTCATTATAATCCGGCATGAAAATTACAGAAGCAGGATTCTTCAGGTTAATTTTATTCCCGGCTGAAGGAAATCTCAGCACTCATTACTGAATAGTTATAATGGACTTGGAATGCGAATGTTTAACCTTCTCATAGTATTTTCTTATTCTTATTACGTTTTGCTTGTCACGTTGCTGGCTTCTTTAGGGTGTCTCAATAGAAAATGAGTGTCAGCTGTTCTATCCATATATTTTAATACTAGCTCAGATACCCGGCTTCACCCGGGAATTCATTTGAGGCTCAATGGTGATGGTATTTTTTTTGGCAAGGCTTTACTTTGCACAATATTTTGACATTTACCCGTCCCAGTGTTTAGGGTTAATACCTGTCGTTGCTGTGGATTTGTTAATAATAAAATTAATTTTTTATGTAAGACTTCACTGTCCTCCATATTTTCATATTTCCCGTCTCCTGTGCATTATGAATAAATTTGAATTATTAAGGACAAAATATTAACATAGATTTGAATTAATTTTTTCAATTGAGGTACGTGGTAGTTCAAATTGGAAATAATTGTTGAGCATATCAATATTTCTACGCTAATTACTTGCTTCAAAAATGTATAAAACAAAAGTTACTCTAAATAACAAAGTAAACAACTTTTGTTACATGTACGTTTATCGAAAACACAAATAGACAATGAAATATCGCGAATTTTTATTTCAGGTCTCCCTTATAACCCCCACTCCCGTTCGTACCTAAAAATTTCAATATAGATTATAATCATGGAAGAATTAATGCTAATTGACATACCGAGTTTTGTTAAGTTCGGTCCAATCGTTAGTGCCCAATATAATAGTTCGCTCCCGCTAAAGTTTTAGTGTTTATCTCGTTTATAATTCCAATAGGAAACGAAATATCGCTATTTTTATTAAATGAAAGTGTATATAACAAAAGTTACTCTAAATAACAAAATAAACAACTTTTGTCCTATGCATATTTTCGGAAAATCCAGTAGGAAACGAAATATCGCTATTTTTAATTTCAGGCCTCCCTTATAACCCCCACTCCTGCCCGCCCCTAGAAATGTTGGTATGGCTTGTTATAATTAAAGTGTTAGTGATAATACATATACCGAATTTTATTTATTTCGGTGGAGTCTTTTGTCCCAAATAATATTGTTGACTCCCGCTATATTTTTTAGCCTATAACGCATTTACACTTCGGTATACGCCGAAAGTGTATATAACAAAAGTTACTCTAAATAGCAAAATAAACAACTTTTGTTATGTGCATATTTGCCAAAAAACCAATAGGAAACGAAATATTGCTATATTTAAATTCAGGCCTCCCTTATAACCCCCACTTCTGTTTGTCTCAGAGAATATTAATATAGCCTAAAGTCTCGTGAAGTTTCGCGAAAAAAATCAATGTACAGACAGAGGTTACAATTTTATATATATATATATATATATGCTACTATGGCTAATTAGGACAAGCTATCTATAGATTAGCACTGTTTTCTAGTCAGGTTGAGACTATGGATTTTAATTAGTGATTTCACTAAATAAATTACTATTGTCCTCCTACTCAAGGGCCCTGTTGGCAACTACATTAATAGCTTTGTATAAATTTGGCCATTTATTTTACTGTGTGCAAATTGTCATGTGCTGTAGCAAACTTGGTAGCCTTTAGTCAAGGTTAGCTCATACCTTTGTTTCATTTACACTTGAATTACTATAATTACTGCGTTTGTCCTTTCTTCTGTTGGTGTTTACATTTTTCATTATTTAACACAAATGAAGTAGACTTTGTCTAATATAGAATTCAAAAGACTTACTAGTTTTTTATACAATTATATTTGCTCGTGTTCGGTTTGAAAATGAGTTTTTCCACTTTACAGAAATAGACTTATTTCATCCAATGAATATTCCTTACCTCCTATTGTTAGCATTCATTGTTTCCAACCAAACCTCTTAGACTTGCTACTGTGTATCCAGCTCTTTTCCACACTTTCAAGTAATTCAGTCATCTAAATAAATATAAATTCACAAAATTTAGTTTCAATTTGCACCTTGTTATGCATAGTTATTTTATATATTCATTCAAATATTTCTGTTTCCATATATATTATTGGTTATAAAAATAATTTAATGATGACCCCCATATTTTCTGCTGTATATAATTAAATAGCACAGTGATTTCTCCTTAAAAAGAAAAAATACTCTCATTTCAATTGTAACTTCAAAATGTTGGCCATATTTCGGTATATGGCATTTTCCTGCCTTCTCTAGTTCTACACCTGGAGTTTATTTTATTTTATTTATATTTTAGTATTTATAGTTTTATTTTATCCTTTTTATATTTAATTTGAGCCTGTTCATATTGATCTAATTACATTATTTGCTTTACTAATTTCTTATCGTTATGATTACTCTTCAGGAAGAAAGTAGTACATTAACTAAACATAACACTGCGAAATCATCAAAGACAACTTTCCACATGCATAGGTCTTATCTGAATGTGCAGACCCAGTACTATATAAATATTGATAATTTTTTAAATATCATATTTAAAAAAAAAAAAATAAAAAAAACACCTGGGGCTCAGGTTAGCCATGTGAGTTAAAATGTTGGTAAAGCTAGAGTGGCGAATTCGATTCTCGCCTGGGCAAAGGAAATTATTTAGTGAAGGAATTCATTAAATAACGTCCTAAGTCCCACCCTGGCTAGAAAAGGGTGGTAAATTGTAGATAACCCGTCCCAATTAGCCTTAGTTGCAAAAAGTGGGCGTTAATAAATAATAATAATAAAAAAATATATCCTGTAGATATTACCTAATTGTTCATGTTAACAGCTTTGCAGTAAACATTTTTCAAATTGTGAGAAAAGTATTTTTGAATGGTTCAAATAAAGAACTCCGGAGGTTACAGCTTTTACCCTTAAATGTATTTGATCATTTCTAAATTTTGAAATCAAATTTGATTGTATAATTTTTCTTTATAGATGTTTTAGTTTGTCTGGTGACATCTGAAATTGTAATATAAACTTCATTTAATTCTATTAAGAAGTATATGAGATTTAGAAATAACATTTTAGGCTCTTTGGGGACTGAATAATAGGTACCATCAAAATTAGGGCAAGTTTATGATCCATCCAACTTGAAATGTCCCTGTTCTCTTTCAATATTCTTTTAATTACAAAATTGGGGCTCAGGCTGTCCATGTGAGTTGAATGTTAAACCTAAGAATGGCAAGTTTGATTCCCGCCACGGGCAGTAGGAGTTTATTTCTGTAGAAAAGGTTAGTAACCGGTAGATAACCCATCCCTAGTAACATAAAGTGGACGTAAATAAATAAATTAAAAAAATAAAATAATAACAAAATTGTAACAACACCCTACACCATGTTCTTTATATTCTTCTTATGTGGATGAATGGTTGAGCTAAACCTACTTCCTGGATGCATTTTTTTAAAATACATATTAATATAATCCTTTCTTTAATATTGCTATCCACTAAGTTATATGTTAAGTTAGGCTACGTATTAAAAGACTTTGGATTGTTGGTTGATGCGTGTGTTGTTACCCTTGGTGAGTGTCCATGAGCGGCGCTTGACACATGCCGTATAAAGTTTATTCATTATCAGTTGCTAACACAACATGTTGGCCTTATACTCCAATCAAAACTTACTCAATTCAAGAACCCCCAGGTTGTTTCTGAGTCAATGACAAGTTGATGATTAAACCCACGTGCCCATACTGATCTCCATTTCATCATTCCTATATTAGACCTGGGCATTTTTCTGTATCAGTTTTTTTTCTTCTTTTTTTATGCCACCGAATGATAGGACACTCTTCAAATAATTATAATTATGCTTTAGGTCCTTTTTTTTAATACTATATCATTTAATATTTTCTTACTTACATTTCTGAAATGCTCATTTCCCTTTTCAGAAACGTAAGTAGCAATCTATTATTAGATTTAGTAAATATATCATAGATGTAGGCACCTATTAATACAATATCTAGCAAAAGATTATTAAGGGATTTGTTAAATTACGGTTATTTAATTTAATATTCCTTTTGTGAAAAGGGATAGCACCTGAAGAAGTGGCAAGTAAGCCATGAAAAATGTAGGGCAGTTTCAATAAAGTTTGCATCGAAAAAATGTTTTTTATTGGTGACTCTTGCCATAAAATATGATGGAAATATAAAAATATTGGGTCCAGAATAAGAAGAAAATTCATTTAATGAGTATGATAATCCATTTTTAAGGTCTGTTTTCTTTGAGGATTCCTGGTAGATAACTCGTTTCACCTTTGTGTTTATTTGGCACATTCATAATTATTTTTTATGTAGATGGATTATGAAATTTGGCTTGCTCTTTTATATTGTGATTCTTTACTCATTATTAATAGTTACTGCTGCTAAAATCATTTTAACCCGTAATTGGAGGCTAAATGTTTGAGGGAGACAGCTTAAAACTTTTTGTCTATGGCCTCCATATTTGAATTTATGATTAAAACGCTTTTATGGAGGGCTCCTTAGAAATACATATCTGAATTTTTAAACCTTAAAATGACAGAGTTATGGGTGTCTGGGGTTTTTGGTGAAACTTCTTTATTTCTGTCATCTTGACCACCTACTAGTTTTTTTGTATTATATTAAGAATATTACAGTCTGCTTTTAAATGCATTTGGTAATGAGTGATATGTACAATACAATCATCCTCCATCACTCTCGACAGAAGCTACACCCCTTTACCACAATGAGAGGAGCAGCCTCTCCCTGCCTGGCAAGGAAGTCAAGAGCTAAGGAGGAATGGCACTTGATAAGAAAATAGCCACTGCTATCACTTCACTTTACACTTCTATAGGAGATCTCTGGGCCATTGTCTCTTGAGGCGCCGTAGAGGGGAATATGGATGAGTGGAACTGGAAAGGGCTAGGACTTCTGGATTAGGATGATTGGATAGCCTGCTGTGGATTTTCTGAATCTTAAGGGAATTAGGCCCTTTACAAATTGGATATTAAGATCTTTATGAAGGTTGTCTTTTGTAATATAATATGGGGCATCAACTATGGTGTTCAGGACTTCTGATTGGAAAGTCTGGATGCGTCGGATGTTCGAAGGTTTTGCTGTACCCCCACACTTCTATTCCGTATGTCCATATTGGTTTAAGTAGTAACTTCTATATTGTTAGTTTGTTTTCGGTAGACAAGTGAGATCTTCTATTTAGCAGTCCGTAAAGCTGTCCGAATCTTCTGTTAAGTTCATGCCTTTTAATTATTGTGTAGGATTTCCAAGTAAGTCTGGTGTCCATGGTAGCGTACACAATCGGCTGGTAGTAAAGGAATATTGTTGAAATGAACAGGAGGACATGAACCTCGCCGGAGGAAAAAAGTGATATGGTGAGATTTAGGGGAGATTTACTTTCGTTGATTTTTATGCGCCAAACATTGCCACCTACCAGTGATCACTTGCAAATTTCACGTGCAATGCAAGCTAAGAGGAATTATAAGAGCGGAACATATGGGAATAAGTAACCCAACTCCCTATACAAGAAAATGGGTGACAGTGGTATGTATCCGGCCACTAAGGAGACCGAAAATGAGATGGATTGGCAGAGCGAAGAGTAGCCAACTCCCAGGATAGGCGAAGGTGGAGCAGCTTGGTAATGGTAGCTAAAGATATCCGAGGCCTGATAAGCCAAAATAAAATAAAGTCTTTCTCGCAGGGTCTGCGTTAACTAAGCAGATTTCCCACGTGTGTCATGTATTTGCATTTATCTCAAAACATAAAAGTTCAATGAGAACAATATTTGGTATTTAGGCTTCAAATAAAGTGCTTCATAGTATAATAGTTCATATATGATGTAAGTAGGAGTTGGGGGTTTACTGAAGGCCGAAAACTAAAAAATGCAAATATCTTGGTTATTAATCAAGATAAAGAAAACACTTGCATAACAGCATTTATGGGACATTTCATTTGCAATAAGATTAATTTTATATAATTTTTCGATCCGACTCATAAAAACGGAGATTTTATCTAAAGTTTATCTAAACCCTCCCCACTCCCACTCCTCGGATTTCACTCATTAACGAACTTGTCCTTTAGTTTCACATGAATCGTTTAAATGTCGAGTTCGGTAACAATCAAACAAAAATTGTGAGCGTTAGAGCGTTAACAGACAAATTTATGTATACAGTTTTAACGGACCTCATTTTCGTTATATCCTGGGTAGGATCGATGGACATTTTAGGAAACTTTTCGAAAATCGCGTCATGAGTACAACCTCAATTGCTGAGTCCCCTTAAGGGAAATCTGCTACAAAATTTTAAGTACATTTAGTTGTATATTATTCCCTTCAAAAACAGATCTTAGAATACCCTTTGTCAAAAGTTTGTACCTTCTACAAATATTCCAACACCCTTATTGAGGGTTGAAGAGTGATGCCATTACAAATCCACCCCGTCTTTTGAAATTTCTGCTTGTCAATTATCTTTATAAGTCCGATAGAGGGATGAGCATATATATGATAAAATTTATACGCTGGAGGTTTCGTTTGATATGTTGGGGCAAATATCTAATTTGACAAGCCCCCTGTGCGGGGAAGGGTGTCATATTTCATTTTGTTGGCCGTTGTAAGAGTAATGACTCCAGCCAACAAGAATGGCGGTCTTGTCAGCAGTAATATTTCAATGGCTTTCCTTTATCATCTCGAACCTTTGTTTCCTTTTCATGCCGTTCTTAGAATCAACCTTCTCATTTTCCTCACACATTCTCACCCTCACCCCTCTTTTTTAAATTTAAACTGATAATTTTTTTTTCATTCGTGTGTTTTTCGCAGATTTAAATTATCTTGCCTCCCTTCCTATTAGCAGATTTCCCTTAAGGGAAATCAGCTACTGAGGTCGTACTCATGACGCAATTTTCGAAAAATTTCTTCAAATGTCCATCCATCCTACCCAGGAGATGACGAAAATGAGGTCCGTTCAAAATTATATATATATATATATATATATATATATATATATATATATATATATATATATATATATATATATATATATATATATATATATATATATATATGTGTGTGTGTGTGTGTCTGTTTACACTCTAGCGGTCGAAATTTTCGTTTAATCGTCACCAAACTCGGTATTTAATCTTTTTATGCAAAAAGACAGATTAAGTTCGTTAATGGCTGAAATCGGACCAGTGGTTTTTAGAGTGGGGTTTAGAGGGGTGGAATTTCGAAAATTCAAAATATCTCCGTTACCATACGTCGGATCAAAAAATTGTATAGATTCAATCTTATTGCAAATTAAATTTACTATAAATATTGTTCTATACATTTATTCTCTATCTTGAATATTAACCGAAATATTTGCATTTTTATTAAATATGGGCCGATAACGGGCGATACCGTTTGTATTTATTCCCTTAACATTCACGGTGGTGTTACCATTATGTAGATTTATCTGTTTTAAACCTTCTCTTGAGAAATCTGCTTAGTTTACGCAAGCCCTGCTTGACGGACTTTTATTATCAAGGAACTTCGTTAGTATTATTTTTATGTGCTCCAAATAATCGTATACTTCCGTGTAATGTTCCTTTATAAATTAGCTAATGGATGTTTTGGATATAGTAGCCCGTAATGATAAATAACTGTTGAAGGTCTGGAAATGTTCCAATGTTCTCCTGCAAACCGCACTGTTCCGCAGTACTTCTACCGTAGTTCCTCTCTCGTTTGTTGATACTTTCTCAACGATTGGGGTCACCTATTTCCTTTAGGTGCAGCCCTCCATTTTGGCATGTTTTAGCTCGATATAAATGGCTTTAAAACATATTCTATTAAAGTTATAACAATATCGTAGCTATTTGAATTGATCCCAGGAAAAAATATGATTAAACCTGAAACCTCATAAAAAAGTTTAGTTACAGTTTATAAATGTTATCCCATTAGTGATAACAATGATAATCGTAACCTCATCCATCTCTGCTTCTGTATTGCTGACGAATATCCGTCACACAGGAGCCGCGTAAACTAAGTAGGATTCCCACGCGGTGGTATAACTCACCAAATCAAGAAGTCCGTCACGCAGGAGCCGCGTAAACTAAGTAGGTTTCCCACGCAGTGGTATAACTCACCAAACCAAAAAGTCCGTCACGCAGGAGCTGCGTAAACTAAGTAGGTTTCCCATGCTGTGGTATAACTCACCAAACCAAAAAGTCCGTCACGCAGGAGCTGCGTAAACTAAGTAGGTTTCCCATGCTGTGGTATAACTCACCAAACCAAAAAGTCCGTCACGCAGGAGCTGCGTAAACTAAGTAGGTTTCCCACGCGGTGGTATAACTCACCAAACCAAAAAGTCCGTCACGCAGGAGCTGCGTAAACTAAGTAGGTTTCCCACGCAGTGGTATAACTCACCAAACCTAAAGGTCCGTCACGCAGGAGCTGCGTAAACTAAGTAGGGTTCCCACGCGGTGGTATAACTCACCAAATCAAAAGGTCCGTCACGCAGGAGCTGCGTAAACTAAGTAGGTTTCCCACGCAGTGGTATAACTCACCAAACCAAAACGTCCGTCACGCAGGAGCTGCGTAAACTAAGTAGATTTCCCACGCAGTGGTATAACTCACCAAACCAAGAAAAGAATAAATAAATACATTTTTTAGCCTTATGGAAACCTCCACTCCAACTGATCCGAACAGCTTCAATAAAGTTCGTCAAGTAAGGGGTTACGCAGTCTAAGCATATTTCCTACATGTTTGTGTAAGACACTATTAATCTCTATTTCCAAAAGTCCGTCACGCAGGGGCTGCGTAAACTAAGCAGATTTCCCACGTGAATATTACGTGAATAAATTCAAACAGGTCTGCAAACGGCTTTCTTTTATTTTTTTTTTCCGACACCGGAAAGAAAAACAATAACTGAAACATTTCAAAAAATAACATATTAATATTATTGAAAACTATGCACTCTATCTAGTACTGTAATTTATAATCAGAATAAAGTTTATACTCCAAGAATTCGTACAAATTTTAGTAATCCAAGAACGTTAGATTGGGAGGGGGGGGGTGGTCACATGAACAACATATTTGAATGTATCTCGTATAATAAAGGTCTCTGGTAAACAATATTTGGCGTTTAAGCTTCGAATAATGTGATTGATTACATAACAGAGTATTGTTTACGTAACACATGTAGAAGTTGGGGTTTACTGAAGGCTAAAAACTGGACAATGCAAATATCTCGGTTAATATTCAAGATTGTTTAATATTGAAAAAAACGTCTTAACATCTAATACATTAGTAATACATCTAATAGTACATAAGTATTTAATGACTTGTTATTATTTCATGGCCTTCTTTCATTCATTTTATCATAATTCTTGTGAATATAGATAGTAAATCGTAAATTGTAGGTGGGATGGGGGTTGGAAAGTGTGTATTGATTGCGTACGACCTTGGTTGGCCTTGCTGAGGTCAATAACCGACAAGCCGACTTCAGCCGGAATATGACGACTTTAGTCGACAAACTCTTATTTTCAATGCTCCTTCATTTTCTAAATGGCAACAAATACACCCTAATGTCCCAAACTTAGTTTAGCTATTTTTGGAAACGGACCAATATTATCCTTTTATCAGCCTCCATTTTAGCAGATTTCCTTTAAGGGAGATCAGCTATTGAGGTCGTACTCATGACGCGATTTTCGAAATTTTTCTTCAAAAGTCCATCGATCCTATCCAGGAGATGATGAAAATGAGGTCCGTTCAAAATTTTTTATATATATATATATATATATATATATATATATATATATATATATATACACACACACATTTTGTCTGTTAACGCTCTAGCGGTCGCACTTTTTGTTTGATCGTTACCAAACTCGATATTTATACATTTCATGTAGAAAGACAGATCAAGTTCGTTAATGGCTGAAATCGGATCTGTGGGAGGGGGGAGGTTTAGGAGGAGGATTTTCGTAAATTCGAAATATCTCCGTTACTATAAGTCGGATCGAAAAATTCTATAGAATCAATCTTAATGCAAATTAAATTTACTATAAATATTGTTATATACGTTTACTCTCTATCTAGAATATTAACCGAGCTATTTGCATTTTTATTAAATGCGGGCGGATAACGGACGAGTGTTTCCCTCCAAAAGCTAGTTCGGCTGTTTCCATAACTGTTTGGCTCTCGTATGGGGATTCCTCTATTGTCTAACTTCACGTGGGATATCTGCTTAGTTTACGCAGCCCCAGCGTAACTGACTTTTATATATGAGGACTTAATGCTTCAGGAGTTAGTGGTACATCATGGTGTTGGGAACGTGAAGGTGCAATAGTTCTAGGTTTCATTCCTACTGAACTCCCTGACTGAATGTTCATAACTTCGCTCCCAGAGTGCGTTGGTGTTGAAGCTGGAGTTCAGTACGTGACTAGGTTTGTCCCAATAGTTTGACTTCGACCCTTTAATACTTCCGACAGCTGAGCTGGCTGGTTCTGCTTTTATGCCCTCTGGGAGTTATGCATACTCCCTCCCGGTGGTGATAAGGCCTATCAGTTGAATGTTATAGAAACATCTCATTTCAACTCATTTACACTACGCCCCTCTTCCTACGCGTTTGTGCACCACAACACAAAACGTCGCCACGCAGGGGCTGCGCAGATTTCTCATGTGCTCGTACGCACACCAGTGATCTGCCTATTCAGACTGAAAAAAAAGAAGAAAGTACTAATTGCTCGCTAATTATTTGAGTTACGACAAAATGCATAGAACAATTGTAGAGCTTATTGTTTATATGACATGTGTAGGAGTACTGAAGGTTCAGAACTAAATAATACAAATCTTCTGTTAATAATCGAGACTGCGGAAAACGCACGTAACAACATCAATACAACAATAAACTTTCAATAAGATATGTTCTGTACACTTTTTCGATACATACGTATAATAATGGAGATATCTCAAATTTTCGCAATTCCCTCTTCTAAACCCCACTCCCCTTGTCCGATTTCAGCCATTAACGAACTTTATCTTTATTTTTACGTAAAAATTTTAAATACCTTGTTTGGCAACGATCAAGCAAACACTTTGGCTTCCAGGAATGGAGACCATTTATCAGCCTTTCTTGATCTTCCTTTGGTTTCTTTAATACTCTCTTTATACATATTTAAGAAAAGCAAATGCATTTCTGTTTTCATTAAATAAGAGATAACTCTTAAGGTGAATCAGATATGGAGGTCTTCTTATTTTTGACGACGCTATTTTTGAGAAAATTCCTTAAATGTCCATCCTACCCAGGAGAATACGTAAATGAGGTCGTAAATTTTATATGTATAAAAACTCTGTCGACGCTCTAGCGGTAGCTTTTTTTTTTATTGTTACCAAACTGGATATATAAACGTTTTATGTAAAAATGACGATCTAGTTCGTTGACATATGTAGGGCTCAGTGTTAAAGTGAACCAAGTCCATCAGAGTCAGTTTTGAGAAAAGTGGGTTTTAAGTTTAAAACAAATAATTAATTATAAGATACAAAAAACCCTATTTTTACAACTCAATGTTGTTAATACAAGTCTAACTTAGATCTTACATGTGTTAATATTATACTATGTTTAACCTGTACACTTATGGACAGTCATTTATCATAAAGTGCAGGACTTGGTTCACTTTGCTTCTGAAGATTTTTTTTTAAAAACTGATGAAAAATGAAAACACTTTATTAAAAACTCAGAAATGTTTATTCCATGGAAAGAGACATAATTACATAGTTTACAGATGTTCAATCTCATCAGTATCGCCATCTGTAGATACCTCAACGGAAGCCACAGACCGGGTTATGAGCGGCCCTGCCAAGTTTCTGTAGTATTCATGGAAAACTGGTGGAATGTATGGCAGCAGTGATAGCATATCCTTTTTCTTTGCATCAGTCATGGGTCTGCGTGTTTGGTAAAGGAGAGGCTGTGAAACAGATGCCAAGGAAAGTAAAGGTCTTCCGACTTCTTTCTTCTTCTCCAAGCCAATTGTTCTAAACTGAGAAATGTCATTAAGATTTTCTTTGAATTTTATTTCCCAGGGTGAATCTCTTTGAAATCTCAGCCGGCACATTTTCATCCAGTTTAATTTGTTATTTTCATTGTCCTTTTTTTGATTAGTGATTGACTTTTCCAGTGTCAAGGTGCTTAGAAATTCAGTTCTGTTCATACGTTCTACTTTAAATTTTGGTTCTTTCTTTTTTTCTGACTCGATTATTTCATACCATACATTTGGCCCATAAATAAACTGGTGCTTCCTACTCTCCCTTTCAATGACACCGAAATCCCTATCATTAGGTAAAAAAGAGTGGCCAGACACCATAAATTTGAAATCGATGGTTTCAACTTGCAATTTTGGTTCTTGTACAAGTTTCAGCATTGTTAAGGCCATTTTAATGTTCCTATTCTTCCCTGTGCAAGAATCAGAGTAGAAAATTACATGTTTAAAACTGTTGGCATTCGTATGTATGTGTTTCCGTATACAAGAGGCAAGGTCTTCTGATCCCCTCCCCCCTTCTGTCTCATCCCATACACACATGTATCCAGTTTCGTCATTAAAACAGTGGATAGAAAAATTATAAATATATAAATTCCTCTTGTAGTATGCAGTTGAGGTGGTAAGTTTAGGGAAGGACAATGCCTTTTGCAAATCAAAGGTGCAGACATACTTATCTTTTGAAACAGAATCTTTGTCTTCTTTTGAGGCTTCCCTTGCTCGTTCCGCCTTATGGAGGTGGAGTTCCCTTTCTGCCAACAGAATCTTTTTTGCTGCTTCTTCATGTTCAATTTTAATTTTTTGATACAATTCATCACATAACTTACATGTATGTATGAAAATGATTGTTAAAGTAACCAAATAGGTTCATAAACAGTGGTAATTGATGAACTAAGAACTTGGTTCACTATTGCAATGGAAAATACGTGCTTTTAGCTTCATCATACCATAGCCGGTAACAAATGGGCAAAAATTGGACTTGGTCCACTTTAACACTGAACCCTCCATATGAAATCGGACATGGGGAGGGGGATTTAGAGGGGTGAATTTCGAAAATTCAAGATATCTTCTATACTATACGTCGGTTCGAAACATTGTATAGAACCAATCTTTTTGCAGATTGAATGTTCTATAAATATTGTTATATACATTTATTCTCTATCTTGAATATTAACCGAGATATATGCATTTTTCAGTTTTCAGCTTTCACTAAATCCCCACTTTTACTCATTTCATATTAACAAGAAACCGTTATATCATGAAGCACTTTATTTGAAACTGATATAGCATATATTGTATATTGAACTTATACATTTTTGAGATAAATGCAAATATATGGTGCACGTGGGAAATCTGCCTATTTAACGCAGCCCATGCATAATGAACTTATAATATTACCCCCTCAGGCTAATCTTTGCTAATTTATATATACATATATAGTATGTGAACTACTGGCCGACAGTAGCCAATTTATAGATGATGTTTTTAAGTAGCTAAGAAATAATGGATTATTTGATGAAATATAAAAGCTATTATCTACAATTATGAAAGTTATACACTCAACCGCAAAAAAAACCGGACACTTAGATTTAGTCTTATAATTTTGTTAAATACTTAATATATCTATATTAATCTTTTTAATTAAATTAATTGGTTAATCTATAGGTTATTTAATCAAAATCTGCCAAAAGTGAATAATTTTTATTGATTATTTACACAAAAATACAAAATAAAAAAAAAGAAAAAGATAAATTAACACATTTTTAAAAAAAAAAATTATGCTTCATTTTTATTACAGTGAATGGTAGACTTCCATGGTAGACGCTGGTACCCCAAGCGTTTCGGCAATGTAACGTAAGCTCCGGCCTTCCATCTAAGTTTGAAAGACCCATTATTCTGGACCGAAATAAAAATAAAACATTAATTAAAGAAAATGCTTGGTTAATAATTAAAGATGTTTAAATGTGCGAAAAACTACTTACAGTTTAGAATAGATCAACTTCACGACAAATAAATTTAATCTGAGTTTTATCTAATTGTTTACTAATCCTGAAGGGATTAGTTCAATGGACTTAGACTCTAAATTCTCTGTAATAACTAGAATACCCACATAAAGAAAATTGCTGAAAATTAGCTTTTAATACGACAAAAATGAAGTGTCCGGTTTTTTTTGCGGTTGAGTGTATATAGCAAGCACTGTGGAATATAAGTTTTGCCTTCTTATAGTTTAACTATTTATAGTTTTTCTTTTAGTTTTTTTTTTGTTTGTTTTATTTTTATTTTGTTTTTTTCCTCATGTTGTAAATATAGTAACAATTTATATTTAGTTTTGTCCATTCTATTTATTTTATACATTTGTAAATGTTAGCTGTGTAAAAATTTTAATATTTATTTTATTTTGTGAAATTATATTTTAGCATGTTAAGAATCGCCATTGTAGCGGCATGGTTCTATTTATTTTGTACATTTGTAACATTTAGCTTTCAAAAATTTTTAATATTTATCTAATTTTGTAAAATTATATTTAAACATGTCAAAAGATGAATCGCCATTGTAGCGGCATCTCAAATAAATAATAATAATAACAATCTTTGCTAAACAAAATTTGTCCTTAGAAAATGACTCCTTCTCCGAGTTCCTTGCACTGCTGTGTGTCTAATCTGCTATATGCTGGGCTCCTTGTGAGTACTAATTTCATCCCAGTCTGCCCGATGTACTTTCAAGTTTATATTTATCGTGGGTGTCATTGAGCCAAGGGTTTTGGTGGGAATAGCAGCTTGTCTCGACGGTATTAGCTATCTGGGGATAGAGAGAGAGATACGAACTTCCATTAGTGGGGCGAAAGATGAACCTCTAGAAATTGCCGGATATCCGACAGACAGAATCATAATTAATGAATTTCGCACTATTTACTCATTGGCTGTGACGTAGCTCATCGACTGTTATAGGTCGCAATTTTTGTTTGTTCGCAACCAAACTCGATATATAAACGTTTTATGTAGAAAGACAGATCAAGTTCGATTTATGGCTGAAATCAGACCAGTGGGAGTGGGGATTTTTGAAAATTCGAAATATCTCCTCCTCGTTACTATACGTCGGATCGAAAAATTGTTTAAAACCAATCTTATTGCAAATTAAATTTACTATAAATATTGTTTTATACATTTATTCTATATCTTGAATATTAACCGAGATGTTTGCATTTTTATTAAGTGTAACGGGCGAGCTATGGTCGCTTCAATTCGTTTCCGCCGAAAGCTACTTCGGCCGTTTCCGTAACTGTTCGGCGCTCGTATGGAGATTTCTCTATTTTATAATTTTACGTGGGTAACCCCTTCGTTACGGACTTTTAAAGTAAGTATGTAATACGCAACAGATTCCGCGGTTGAAGTTTTAAATATTTCTTTAATTATTTTCTGTTTACTTTTTTTTCGGAAAGATTTAATTACTTAAATATGAATATATAATAATACAGTAAGACAAGACAACCTTGAGTGAGAGTGTCAGTTCCTGGCAGTGTTCTCCGAGTCGGTTTGTCTCCCCTTTCCCAGTAAATGTGTAGGCGGCCATGGCTATAGGAACTCATTTTATCAGCATTTGACACTGTAAAAGTTTCTTTTTAAGAACAAATTTAAAAGAAGAGATCATATTTGAGCGCGTATGCTCCGTTATTAGGACAATCTCGTTTGTTTGCTTGTAACTTACTTAACCCGAAACTCCAGTTTCTGCAACTGCGACAAATGTTATTCGCATTTGTAGAAATGGTTATGTTAAAAGCGAAATAAGTAAGAGTTAACAAAAGATTATCATTGTCAGTGATAGCCAATCGTTTATTGACTCCATATCAATAACCATTCCTATGAAAATATGCCACTTGATATTGTCAAAAATATTATTCCTGTAATAAAAAGTTTGTCACACTGGGGCTGCGTAAACTAAGCAAATTTCCTTTAACAATAGATAATTCTACTTAGTAGTAACACAATAGAACCGTTAATATCAAGTGAATAAATACAAACGATAATAAGAAACCTTCCGACGGTAAGCGGCTGAAACGTAAACAAACAAGAGCCAACTTCTCACTGGAGAGAAAAACAATTACTGAAATTTATCAGAATATAACAAATTAATTTTATTGAAAACTATTTACTATATCTAGTACTGTGATTTATAATGGATCAGAATAATTTTTTATCTCAATCAGATTTTAGTAGTCGAAGAATTTAAGTCGGTGGGGGGGGGTTAAACAGAACATATTTGCATTTAGCTCTTATAATAAATGTCTCTAGAAAACAATATATATGGTCTCACTAAGAATAGTGAAGGAACGAGGCGTTTTTTCTTACCTGAGATAATAATTCCTTCACCATCCAGCACCTCAAAAATGAATATATATGGTATTTAAGCTTCGAATAATGAGGTTTATTACATAACAGAGTGTTGTTTTTGTAAAATGAGTAGAAGTGGGGGTTTGCTTAAGGCTGAAAACTGAAAAATGCAAATATCTCGATTAATGTTCAAGATAAAGAATAAATGTATTTAACAATATTTATAGTACATTTAATTTGCAATACGATTTGTTTTATCCGACATATAGTAACGGAGATATTTTTGAATTTTTGAAAATCCTCCTCTAACCAGCCTCTTCCACTTGTCCGATTTCAGCCATTAACGACCTTGATCTTTCTTTTTACATAAAACGATTAAATATCGAGTTTGGTAACGATCAAGCGAAAATTGCGACCGCTAGAGCGTTGACAGATAAATATATATATATATATATATATATATATATATATATATATATATATATATATATATATATTATTCCCCGTAAGGGAACTCGATCTTCCATATGAATACTGGAAAAATGGAAGGTCTTACTGGATTTTAATGGAACGAATCTAGAAGTGAGATTCCAATCAATTACTTGTTCACCCCATCATCTTTTATTAAATATCTGTTGCAAACAGAAATGCTGAAAAATGGCAAAGGAAATGGACTGACACCGGAAAGCCCTGACCATTAAGAGGGCTTTCATACCAGAAATTAAAATTCCATTTTCAAACGAAATATTTGAATCAATGATGAAACTGACCAGCTTATTGAACAGTGCTACAGAAACAGATTTTGACTGACATAAAATGAATCTTACCCATGTGACAAACTAACTATTCAAACTTACAATTACTTTAATTACTATTATTACTTAATTGTTTATTACTTTACTGATTAAAGCTAGACAAGTTCTTAGTTCTAAATTATCAATAGAGCTTGACCAATTTGCTAAGAAAATTAATTTATCAGTGTTTGTCTGATCTCTGTTTCCTATTTCTTTATTATTAATTTCACTACAATTATTTTACTTTTTCTTAATTTATTTTAGTTATCCATTTAGTTATTTCATTTATTAATTTTTGTATTCTATTGAATTTATTTTCATTATTCTTGAGTATATTTCCTCCAACCGTTTCCGTTAACCATATCTTAACAAAAACAAAAGTCCGTTGGTTGAAGGAACAATTTATGAAGAAGTTGTCGAATAGAAAGGGAAGATCATTTAACTTTGAAAATAAAAATAATTTATGACGCTGTATTCATTTTGAAGGAGCTGCATAACCGCTGTCTTCACAACTTTTCAACTGTTACTCGAGATATGATTTAGCTTCTTTTTGCACGTTACTCGAATTGGTCAAGCGACGGAATTAGCTCTTCTAGGATCTCTGCTTACATTTTTACATCCATTAAATTATTAGAACAGATCTCTTATAAAAATAATACACCGTACCAGAATACCTCGGTAAGTTCCATTTTTTAGTAACTCTTTTATTTGTGAATATATGGGAATTTATAAACAGCATTGCAGCACCAACAATTTTAAAACTGAAATTGAATTAGAGCATGAAGTTAGGCATTAAACGCTTTAAATGAGTATTCAAATAAATAATATTGGCTAACCTTGTAGAGTTGTTGTGTTGAATTTGATGAGGTCGTAAAGTCAATTTTTTTTTAATCAAAACTTGATATTTAAGCTGTAGGTTGTTTAGTGAAGTTATAGCAGCACTACTTTAAAATCGGTTGAGTACGAGTGGGTGTTTATTGAAGGCTCTAAAAACGAAAACAGGAAGAAATTAATATTCAACTTACTGAAAAGTATATGAAATTCCTGTGCATTCCTCCATCAACAAGATTGGTTTTACTACAATTTTTGGTATTAGAATAAAGTCCGCTGTTCATTTTACACCTTTTCTAATTTCCCATCACTCATGATCCTTTTTCAGCCTTTAACGGATATGATCTTTAGTATTACATCAATCATTTTAATGTCGAGATTGGTTGCGTTGAAACAATAATTACGGGCTCTGAAGAATTTAAAGGTAAAGACAGTATATACATTTATTTGAACAGATCTCATATTGTCTGTCATCTTCTAGGTAAGGTCGAAAGACATTTGAAGAAATGTTTCAAATATAGCGTCATGAGTAAAACCCATTGAATAGCGAAGGCCGTCTACTTTGGACTGCAACGAAATAAAGCTGGTAATACGACATTCCCATTGGACTTACAAGGCTGTCAGAAATAGCACCTGAGTGCAAAGGCCGTAAACCTAAAGGTGGTTGGTGGCCGCATTAAGTATTTGTGTCAAGTCTTTTTGTAAAGTTGGAAAAAACACAGACTTATAGTTTGCTTGTAACTTCTGCTTGTCAGAGAAGTGGCTGAAGTTTTTTGGGTAGAGGCTAAGAAGTTGGAAGTCACAAATGTGCACAAACGACAGTTTTTCAATAGCTGGCATTCTGGTCCCCCGGGTTTAATAGCTTGTACTCGGAACCAGAAGGATGTTTACTTCAGACACTGCATTCAGTCCTAGTTGAATATGTAGCGATTTGTCTGCGGCAATAGGCAATGGAAGCTGTGTAAATATAAATTCCCAGAATCAAATCGCTTACAAAGAATTTAGGAAAGGTTTCACCAACAATCGACTCGACCAAATTTAAACAAATATAAATTTATTTATAACCAAAAATAAATATAAATTGAAAATGAGATAGACACCCTTTTAGCAATATAATGTGGATACTTATGTCTAATTAACCTAAATTACAAAGAAAGAACTTAGCTGATTTCTAAAAATCTTTCTGAGAACAGGCTCTGCCGTGAGGATGTGCACTCTGATGGCTGAGACTCATATGCACTCATGGGGACCTGAACCAATTACGAAATTTGCCCCCGCCAATCATATTTGCTCAAAAAGGCTACTAAACGTAATTTAACTATCGTAATACATCTCGAATATTGCTCCGTGAATCAACTTTAAGATTAGTGAACGGTATTATAAAAAATTATTGACGTTAATTTCCAAAATGCCAGAGCACCTGGGGACTTGAACTACAAATTGGATAAAACCCTAAATTGCAGGTACAAAACTCTACATTTAAGTACTCATAAAGAATAATCTAACTGAACTTTGTGTTGTCGCTACACAAAATATATAAAAGTCTGTTACGCAGGGGCTGCGTAAACTAAGCAGATTTCCCACGTGAAGTTTTACAATAGAGAAATCCGCCAAATAACAACAGTTGTAGTAAGGAATCTTTAAACCTATTCACGAACAGTTACCAAAACATCAACCGCTAGAGCGTTAACAGACAAATAAATAAATATATATAAATATATATATATATATATATATATATATATATATATATATATATAATTTTGAACCTACCTCATTTTCGTCATTTCCTGGATAGGGTCGATGGACATTTGAGGAAATTTTTCATAACTCGCGTCATGAGTACGACCTCAATAGCTGATTCCCCTTAAGGGAAATCTGCTAAAATATATGGTCATTTATGATTCGTACACGTTATGCAATCTCAGATTCATTAGATATATAAGAACTGAAACCTAGGGTTCGCAGCGTAGAGCCATTTTTCAAAGGTATGTCCAAAGATGTCAAGGATATTTTCTACAGAATATTTGAAGTCGAGGCATCTAGAGCAGAATGCTAGTTGAACTACTTAATATCTAGCAGAAATAACTATATCAGCCTCCTGATCAATAGAACCTCTTTAACAACGCCATCTGTTTTGAGTAACGGAAGAAGGTCTGTCTGCGAAGGTGACATTTTTAATTCATAACCCTCCCATGGAACACTGTTATCATGGCCCAACCTTTATTGCCTCGATCTGAAATTGCCTTTGTGGATTCGAGCCAGTGTAAGGTTATAGGGGACAGCGGAAGCGCGATGAAGGAACGGTGTGTGGGATCTAATTCTCCGACCTGCAGGTACTCTGCCTGAATTATTCAGCAGACCTCAGAACGGAGTAGACACTTCCTTCGCCCTTGGTTCTCGCTTGTCAATACACTAATCTCTGTCCGGCTCGAGCATCCATATCAGTCAAGTCATTCGGCATTCTTATTGTAAGCCCAACGAATTGCCCAAATAGGTAATAAACACTAGCCGTTTATACGATATATAAGAAGATCATTTGTTGATAGTACCTTAGGAATATTTATTTAAAGATTTTGTTTGTTGTATCTTGAGGCTTTCACGTAATCGAACTAGCGAAGAGTTTACAAGAGCGACCTCTGCTTTCTGCGCCTACAATAAATACTTGGGCGAGAGTTGTGAGAATCCTACTCTAAGCCACACTTTTTAGAAAGCCATCCGTCAGTAGCCTGACTCGAGTAAACTATATCCATCATTAAGCGTTCCACAATACCTTCGTATAATTCTATTGGTTCTATGTCAGATACTGGTAAGTATAACTCCTCTGTTGTCTTCCATAGTCACTATCTATTGAAGCCTCCAATTTCTCATTGTTCTACCGTGGACTGGACCAACAGTTCTGAAGCCGCTAATTTCTAGTTGTTCTATCGTAGGTTGTATCAATCGATTTCTCCTTGTTCTGTGGTAGCACCTCTGCAGATCCTATACGTTCTACCGTAGTCACTTGCTATCGTCTAATTGTTTATTGGAAGTTGTATCTACGGAAGCTGTCTATGTCTCCTTGTTCTATTGTTGGCACTACTGTACATACTTCATTTACAACCGTTTAACAATAAGTTTCTATTTATTATTTATTTATATCATCGTTTGCACTTCGTTCCAATCACCTTCTCCGAGTTGTATCATTGGTACTACTGTAAATCCTTTACAGTCCATCTACTGATGCAATCACCTTATCCTTGCTCTATCATTGATACTAGTGTAAATCCTCTCGGTTCTACCTTATGCTCTATCTACTGATGCAATCACCTTATCCTTGCTCTATCATCGGTACTAGTGTAAATCCTCTCAGTTCTACCTTATGCTCCATCTACTGATGCAATCACCTTATCCTTGCTCTATCATCGGTACTAGTGTAAATCCTCTCAGTTCTACCATCTATCTCAGTACTACCTACCTTATGCTCCATCTACTGATGCAATCACCTTATCCTTGCTCTATCATCGGTACTAGTGTAAATCCTCTCAGTTCTACCTTATGCTCCATCTACTGATGCAATCACCTTATCCTTGCTCTATCATCGGTACTAGTGTAAATCCTCTCAGTTCTACCTTATGCTCCATCTACTGATGCAATCACCTTATCCTTGCTCTATCATCGGTACTAGTGTAAATCCTCTCAGTTCTACCTTATGCTCCATCTACTGATGCAATCACCTTATCCTTGCTCTATCATTGGTACTACTGTAAATCCTCTCGGTTCTACCTTATGCTCCATCTACTGATGCAATCACCGTCTCCGTGTTCTTTCCTTTGAACTGTTGGAAATCCTCTATATTCAACCGTATTCTTCATCTACTTATGTCGTCGATGTCCTGTCGTCGAGTCTTGTTCTTTCGTATGCACTTCTGTAATTCTATCGTCGTCATTGTTTATTTATTTTCGCCCTTTCGTCGAATCTAGCGCAAACGTGCCAATTTATGAGTGTGGCTACCGATTTCTCGTGTTGAAAGTCTGATCCATATCCTCTTCCATAAATACTGCGAATTCCTCTGCAAAGTTGTTGTTCTTTCAGATTTTATTTTCTTGTATTATGCTTTCTATGTATTTTTATGAGGGCCGAGAACATTTTTTAAATGGTATTTGATTTTTTTACAGGGGGCTCCTCGCATCTGAACACAACAATCCTTGCGAAAAAAATATCTCATGGAGCCCCAAAAGGAATCTAAGAAGAATCCTGAAGAGGAAGCTATCAAGTCTATTGTTCGTACGAGGGCCAAAATGTCTAAAAATTGCTGTTTCATATTGGAAAAAATAAGAGCATTGGAGTTGAAGCAGTTGGAATTCACTGTGGAAAATCCATTACCTGTCGATGAGTCTGATTGCAAGAAGTCCGTGGAGCGCCTGAGTATTCGTAAACCACTATCTATCGACACGCCGGCTTGGGATGAAAAAATGAAAGAAATCAGACAAGGAATCGCTGAATTGAAAGCCTTGAAGGCCGAAAGAAAAGCAGTTAACGCAATAAATGCTCGAATTGCAAACAACAAAACCATCATGATGCCACATACTATTTCGAGCCTGGACGATGAGTTTTAAAGTCTATTATAATCTACCTTTTACATGTGTTATTGTTAGGAATAATTTTTATACGTTTTCGATATATTTTATATAAAGCAACTTATTACGAGCATTATTCATTTTCATACCCACTACTGTCTTTCTCTTTGAAAAATATGCTTGCGGTTGTAGCAGATTTCCCTTAGGGGAAATCAGTTATTGAGGTCGTACTCATTTCGCTGTTTCAATGTCCATCGATCCCACCTAGGAGATGACAAAAATGAGTTCCGTTCAAAATCTTACATATATTTGTCTGTTACCGGTCGCAATATTTGTCTGATCGTTACCAAAACTGATATTTAATCGTTTTATGTAAATAGAAAGATCAAGTTCGTTACACAGCTGAAAGTGGGACCAGTGGGAAGGGGGGGATTTCGAAATATCTCCGTTACTATACGTCGGGTTGATAAAATGTTTTAGGACCAACCTCATTCAATAGAAAGATCTATAAATGTTGTTCTATGCATATTTTTTATATCATGAATATTAACCGAGATATTTGGATTGCATGGTTTTCGGCTTTCAGTCCCATTCTTATTTATAATAAGATGTTATATCATGAGCCACTTCATTCCAAGGTTAAATACCAAATATTGTTTTCATTGAAGCTTTACTTTGTGAGATATATGCAAATACGCTCTGTTTTATCCCCCTTTTTAGCAGATTTTGCCTAAGGGAAATTAGCTATTGACGTTGTACTCATGGCGGAATTTCCGAAATTTTTCGAAGGGGGGTTTACAGTGGAGGATTTTCGAAAATTCGACATATCTCCGTTACTATACGCCAGATCGAAAAATTGTACAGAATCAATCTTATTGCAAACTAAATTTACTATAAATATTGTTATATACATTTATTCTCTATCTTGAATATTAACTGAGATATTTGCATTTTTAATAAATCTGGGCGGCTAACGGACGAGAGCGACTCCCGCCAAAAGCTACTTCTGCCGTTTCCTTGACTGCTCGGCTCTCGTGAAATTTCACTATTGTAAAACTTCATGTGGTAAATCTGCTTAGCTTACGCAGCCCCTGCGTGACGGACTTTTGTGTTCTTGGATTACCACAATTTGGGTGATTGAGATGAAAATTATTCTGATTCATTATAAATTACAGCACTAGATATTTGTTATTGGCTGATGTCTATTGAAGTGGTTGTAGATGTCGAAGATGATGTCTGTTGAAAAGTTTATATATATATATATATATATATATATATATATATATATATATATATATATATATACTAGCTCAGATACCCGGCTTCGCCCGGGAATTCATTTGATGCTGAATGGTGATGGTATTTTTTGGCAAGGCTTTACTTTGGACAAAATTTTGACATTTACCCGTCCCAGTGTTAAGGGTTAATACCCGTCGTTTCTGTGGATTTGTTAATAATAAAATTATTTTTTTATGTAAGACTTCACTGTTCTCCATATTGTCATATTTCCCATTCCGGTGCATTATGCATAGATTTAAATTATTAAGGACAAAATATTAACATACGTTTGAATTAATTTTTCCAGGTGAGGTACCTGGTAGTTCATACTGAAAAGAATTGTTGAGCAAATTAGCCTAAATAACAAAATAAACAACTTTTGTTATGTGCATATTTGCCGAAACCCCAATAGGAAACGAAACGTCACTATTTTTAATTTCAGGCCTTCCTTATAACCTCCACTCCTGCCCGTCTCTAGAAATGTTAGTATGGCTTATTATAAGGAATGCGTTAGTGCTAAATCACATTCCGAGTTTGGTTTAGTTCGGTTGAGTTTTTTTGTGCCAAATAAAATTGTTGACTTCCGCACTAGTTTTTAACGTATAACTCATTTATACTTAGGTATAGGACAAAAGTTACTCCAAATAACAAAATAAATAACTTTTGTTATGTGCATAATTGCCGAAAATGCAATAGGAAACGAAATATTGCTACTTTTAATTTCAGCCCTCCCTTATAACCCCCACTCCTGTTCGTCTCAGAGAATATTAACATAGCCTAAAGTCTAAGTTGGGTTAGTAGTAATATACATACCAAGTTTCATAAAATTCGCTTCAGCCGTTTATGCGTGAAAAGGTTACTAACAAACAAACAGACACGAAAGAAACAAAATGCAGTTATGGTGTCTATGACGTGAAAAAAAAGTTATCGTGAAATTTAGCGAAAAAAATCAATGTACAGACAGAGGTTACAATTTATATATATATATATATATATATATATATATATATATATATATATATATATATATAATTTTGAACGGACCTCATTTTCGTCGTCTCCTGGGTAGGATCGATGGACATTTGAGGAAATTTTTTCAAAACTCGCGTCATGAGTATGACCTCAATAGCTGATTTCCCCAAGGGAAATCTGCTAAAAAATACAAAATGGAAACATGACTCATTTTAAAATACAAATTAAAACCATATTATTACTGAAAGGAAATAGTTCACTACACAAGTATAATCTAATGAAAAGAGCAACGCCATTTTGTTATTGAGATTATTGTCTTTGCTTTATTACGACTCTCATGGTGGGTAGCTTATTTCTTCGTCTATAATTAGGTTTCCCAAGAAGTGTATTAGTTGGGAAATTAGGAAAGGCCTCTTTGCATAATTCATATATTCAGATTTTCCTCAAAGGCCAAAGTGTTTGTATAAGGAGAATAAAAGATGCCAGTTCTTAACGAGTCAGTACGTTTATTTTATTTTTTTTTTAAATTTTTGTCTTAATGTTTCACGTTCTTATTAAAGCACACACATGACATATAGACAATGCCAAGCTGACTTACTAGCCAAAGAAGCTTCTTTAAATGATGACCTGGACATTACATTCAACCTACTCACACCGTAGACTGTAAAACGACTTTTGGCAGAACCATCTACTGATTTTTGGGGCAGATACTGGACGTGCACACCAAAAGGTAGACTCAAGTTCGCTAATGGCTAAAATTGGACCAGAGGGGGGATTTTCGAAATATTGCATAGAACCAATCATATTGCAAATGCAATGTTCTATAAATGTTTTTATGTACGTTTTTTTCACTATCTTTAATATTAACCGAGATATTGGCATTTTTGAGTTTTCGGCCTTCAGTAAACTCCCACTCCTACTCCTGTCATATCAACAATAACCTGTTGTGAAAGTTGAAGTGCTTTATTTGAAGGTTAAATACCAAATATTCTTCTCATTGGACTTTTACGTCTTTAGCTAAAAGCATGTACGTGACACACGTGGAATATCTCCTCAGTTAAGACAGCCCCTGCGTGACGGGCTTTTTTTATCGTTTTGGTCCGACTGACAACAATCCGTTTGACAGATATTGAAACTGAGCAAACGTTATGACCACATAATATACACGTTTAGACTTTGTGACAGACAACGAACGACATTAATAAAAAATATAATTCTTCAGAACGGATCATGGCTACTAAACCGCAAGTAATGTTTGAGTACAACTATGACTTTAAGACCTCCTTAAAATCATTAGAATTGAGCTCAACTGATGCCTAAACTGCTTTTATCTTCATCTAAATATCAGTTTCATTATTTATACTTCACTTTTGGCAGATTTCCCTAAGGGAAACCAGCTATTGAGGTCTTACTCATGACGCGATTTCCAAAATATTTTCCCAATTGTCCAAAATGAATTCTGTTCAAGATTTTTATATATATATATATATATATATATATATATATATATATATATATATATATATATGTGTGTGTGTGTGTGTGTGTGTGTGTGTGTATTACTGTTGCCGCTCTAGCTGTCGCAATTTTTAATTAATCATTACCAAACTCGATATATAAGCATTTTATGTTAAAAGGAAGATCAAGTTCGTTAACGACTGAAATCGGACTATGGGGAGAGGGGGGGGGTTAGAGTGGAGGAATTCTGAAAATTCGAAATACCTCCGTTATTATACTTTGGATTGAAAAAGTTTGTGGAACCAATTTTATTCCAAGATGCTAAAAACAGTTACTTAAGTGTCCGATAAGCCTCATGGTGCACTTTCACTTTTACCATCCAGTAGGTAGAATCGGTGGACATTTGCAACCATTTTCGATAAAGCCGTCATTAGTACAACCTCATTGGCTGATATTCGTAATTGGAAATCTAATGGAATGTGCCATACACAACAGAGCACAATATGCACTCTAAAAAGTCCTTCACACGAGGGGTGACAGAACTCATCTCACCGTATCTCCTTGCAAAAATATAATTTTCTGTGAAATGTAATTTATGATCATCATTATTAAGTGCTGCTTCCATAAATTTTATAACTAATTTTAGGAGATTTCTCTCAGTGGAAAATAGATACTGAAGAGACAAACTTCAAACGTTTAATCAAATGTTTCCTTACCAATTCTAATAAGTAGAGACCCTTTAAAAAAAAAACAAAAACAAATCTGATATGGGCACCACAAGACTTCCTAGACTAATAATCCTATTAAATTAAATATACAAATTGTTTTGCTGCATTTAATTTAAAATTATGTGTATTTGAAGGTCAAGTGCAATATCTCCGTTAAAATGCATAACATCAAAAATGCCATAGAATATAATAATAATTTATAGATTTTTACAATAAGAAAACATATATAAAAATTTGTTGAATCTCTATTAGGTACGGATAAATTTGCAATTTTATCTCTTCTCAAACCTCAAAGGGGAGTTGTTAAACAACTAGACATTGTAACAATCCTAAACACAACATTCTGTTCAACAACAAAAACGGATAATTCAGATAATATCAAAAAATCTGAATTTCTTACAATCACAATATATCCTTTACTTCTACTGCTTTGTACTAGGAAGCAAAATGAAAAAAAAAGAAAAAAAAAAAAGTCTTCCTTGAGCCTGTAAGATGAAAGGGAAGGAAAAGTGGGTCCTTCTTAATGCAACGTCTTTCATACTTTGAAACCAACAGTTACCTCCCTTTTTGAGTAACATAAAGCGCTCTTAGAGAGAGTTCCTTTTAAGATCAGTGAATATATATATATATATATATATATATATATATATATATATATATATATATATACATACATATATATATACACACACACACACACACCTGTATGTGTGTGTGTGTGTGTGTGTATTTTTACATTGATTTCAAGCTAAGAGAGGAATAGGGAATAAATTGTGAAATAAAATCATCTAAGTGTCAGTCCGGGACTTTTGAAAACTCCATTTACAGGTATGAGTGAAGGACATTCAATTCCTTACAAAGCTTATAATCGCGATACATAATAGCGAATAATACGGGGTGTGGCTATTAAATAACGAGACTGACGCTGTAAAACATTTTATTTTTATTTCATACATTTTTACTTATTATCACCTTCAATATACACCCCTCCTTTATCCCTACAACGCTCCATGCGAACCTTCCATTGTTCGAAACAGTCCTGGAAGTCTTTTTCTGTCAGCTCCTTCAGGACGCGTGCCGCTTTCTCTTTCACAGCTTCAACAGATTCAAATCTTGTTCCTTTTAATGCAGATTTCACCTTAGGAAACAGATAGAAGTCGCACGGCGCAAGATCCGCCGAATAAGGGGGATGGTCTAACACTGGGATGCTGAATTTGGCTAGAAACCTCTTAACAGACAATGCGGAATGAGCCGGCGCATTGTCTTGGTGGAGAACCCATGACTTGTCCTTCCACAATTCAGGTCGTTTTTTCCTTATTCTTTCGCGGAGTTCAGCAAGAACGTGAAGGTAGTAATGTTGATTAATCGTTTGACCTTCAGGAACCCAGTGAAGGTTCACAATCCCATGAATATCGAAAAAAACAATCAACATTGCTTTGAATTTTGATTTGCTCATTCGAGCTTTTTTGGCTCTCGGTGAAGATGGGCTCTTCCAGTGCATGGATTGGCGCTTTGTTTCAGGATCATACATAAAAAACCACGATTCGTCACATGTTATTATCCTTTCCAGTAAGTTTGGGTCATTTTCAATGGCATTCAAAGTGTCAGTACAAACATTTTTGCGAGCTTCCAGTTGTTCAAATGTGAGAATTTCAGGCACCATTTTGGCACACACTTTTTGCATGTTAAAATTGTTATGTAATATTTGCCGTACGGATTCTTTATCAATTCGTACAGTTTCAGCAATCGCACGAATACTTAACCGACGGTCAGATCGAATCAGATTACCGATTTTTTCGATATTGCCATCCGTTTTCGACGTGGAAGGGCGACCCGGGCGTGAATCATCTTGAACGTCTTCTCGGCCATCTTGAAAACGCTTTAACCACTCAAAAACACGTGCACGCCGATAAACATTCATTGCCATACACTTCTTTCAATAAATTATAAGTTTCAGTAGCGGTTTTTTCAAGTTTCACATGAAATTTCACAACAATTCGTTGCTCTACTGTTACACTTAACATTTTTCCGGCGAAACAAAAAAACAACTCTAATGCGAACGAAGGCTACGGCTGTACTGATTTGTTTACAGAAGCGAGAGGCACTTATATTCGAAAGAGGAAGCTTCACGATAACAGCTGTTAGTTGCTGGCGTTTGGCGCATGCGCACTTCTTCTTTAGCAGCGTCAGTCTCGTTATTTAATAGCCACACCCCGTATTACGGAAATAATTTATAATGTATATTAAGAAAACAGACACATTACAATATTTTGCTTACAAGACAGTGGTAGGCCTAGGGATCAATCAATTCAGGTAGGAATGCACTAAAAACAGCTCGCTGTAATTCAAATTCGCCAATTACAAGCGAAATATTGCATTATAAAGACAATCATCCTCAGGAAAATGTCCAACAAGTGTCAGAAGGGCTAGAACTATATTAGAATTAAAAGTCCGTCACGCAGGGGCTGCGTAAACTATGCAGTATTCCCTCGTGCGTAAAGGTAAGTATCCACTTGAGACAAAATAGTCTCCGGTCTGGGAGAGTACTAGTTTCTGAGACAGGATTTGTCATATGCTCATTCCTGCTGTCGGCCTCTACTCTGAAGTCTGCCAATGTTGGAACAGCTGAGGCCTCAGTTTGAGAATTGCATAGGAGATTCCTATCAAAGAGGGTGTTTTTTTTTTTCAAAATTTATTCTTTTGTGTTTATTAAATTTGGTAAAATGAGTGTACGTCAATGGTCAGACGAAGAAATTTTCAATTTGATTAATCTTTACGATGAAAAGATTTTTTTTTTTGTGGAATATTAAACACAAATTATACAGGAATCGAGATTTGTAAATTAGTGTACATGAAGAAATGGCGAAAAAAAATCAATTGTGGTTTGTGACCATTAATCTGTCACTAACAGGAATTGCACCACGCAGTTTTGTATCTTACTTGATAATCTGATGTTTTACTAAATCTAATAGTTGTTCGAATTGCACTGCTGACATCCGAATACAATTTTGAAACTGATGTGCATCCTCCAACCGTAACTCATTAATGAGTGTTGAACTGGCTCCCAAATTAATTCGACGATCCACCCATTTCCTTACCCAGCACTTTTTTTTTATTTTTTTTACGTTTATGTACAATCTTATATGCAATTAAAAAAACTAGGGCCTGACGCGAATCCATTTTGCAAAATAAAAATGCTTATAACCACAAACAATCAAACTGCAATATAACTCTCTATCATAGTGTCACACAGAATGCTGCAAGATGTTTCTATGTCGAATGTCTATTCTCCGTCGAATCTCTCGCACCAGTCTCAAGATCGCAAGAGATCTCAAATGTACAAGAACCTGAGACCAATCTGGAGACTTTCTCTCGTGACTTTGTCTCAAGTCGACACTTAGCTTTAGAAGGCTGCATACAACTGAGTACGTATAACTCCCTGAATACTTGGGAAAGAATGTATAGAACAACAATTGAAGATCAACAATAGTTTAATCAAATTAGTCATAATATTTTACGGCCCTAAATAACGAAAATATTTTAAATTTTCGAATTCCCTCCCCCATAATCATAATTCATAACGTCATCACGCAACTAATTGCAAATTATGTTATAAATTGCCGTGCATATAGCACATTAGTGTACTGGAAAACATAACATAACAGGGCATGTTTAGTTTTGATCAATTACACTATAAACATACAATAAATATTATTCATTAACGTCTACTTTATGAACTTAAGGCAAATTGATATTCTAAACTGTAACTGTAGGTTCATCTTCAGGTTACCAGCCTTTTCTAGTCAAGGAGGACTAAGGATTTAATGCTAGTTTTATCCATCAAGGGATAACATTAGTTCACGAGTTCGCTACTAGAGTGCGCTAGTGTGCGCGGCGCTAATGGAGCAGCAGGAGCGTATAAGAAGTATATAAGTCAGACAGCACCTCAGGATGACTGACGATTATGGCTCTATTAGATCCCGTCCACAAGTAGGCAGACAATGGGGGAACTGACCACAGATACCCCACTCCTTGGGTGCGACGAGGCCCCATCAGTCTACTGGAGACAACTCATTCCAGGACCTGCTTGGTTGTACGTCGAGTTAACAGCTCGCTCCATAAAATCTCAGGAATCCCTCTAGTCTCGTTCGGGGGCGGACTAAAGATTTCAAAGGTCTATAATGCCAAGCGAAATTATACACTTATATAAGAACTAATAAGTTATTAATCTTATATATGAACATAAGTGAGATGCGTCACAATCACTCTACTCTTCACAATGCCCATTCCAACAGTTTCTCCTAAGCTTCCGCTGAGATTTTTAGCAGATTTCCCTAGAGGGAAATCAGCTATTGAGGCCGTACTCTAATTTTCTTCAAATGTCCATCGATCTACCCAGGAGATGACGAAAATGAGGTCCTTTTAAAATTATATATATATATATATGTGTGTGTGTGTTTGTGTGTGTGTGTGTGTAAATATTTGTCTGTTAACGCTCTAGCGGTCGCAATTTTTGTTTGATCGTTACCAAACTCGGCATTTAAATGTTTTATATAAAAAGAAAGATCATGTTCGTTAATCGCTGAAATCCGACCAGTGGGAGGGGGGATTTTTTAAAATTCGAAATATCTTCGTTACTGTACGTCGGACCGAAAAACTGTATAAAACCAATCTTATTGCAAATTGAATTTACTATAAATATTGTTATATACATTTATTCTCTATCTTGAATATTAACCGAGATATTTGCATTTTTATTAAGTGTGCTTGCGGCTATTGTCGGAAGTTTCCGGATTAGTTCGGCCGTTTCCGTAGGTCGGCGCTCGTGTAACCTAACCTTTCTTGTCTTCTAACCTTTTACTTTGTGAGATATATGCAAATATGTCCTGCCCCCCGCCCGCCCCATTTTTTATTTCTTGAACTACTTAATGTTTAGTTATTAAAATATAAATTATTCTGATTCCTTATAAATTGTAGTACTGGATATAGCAAATAGTTTGCAATAAAGTTAATGTGTTATATTCATTGTTGTTTATGTGCCATATCATAAACAATTACTGATATATATATATATATATATATATATATATCACTAATTGTTTTTCATTACGCTGAAGAATATTTCTATCTGTTCAGCACTCAGTGGTTGGCAGACCTATTTTTTTACAATTCATAAGCCGTTTCCGTTGGGAGCTTATTAAAATTAACATAACGATTTCTCATTACCCTTTTTATTTACTCACGGTGGTGTTAAGTGTTAGCACTATGCGGATTTCTCTATTGTATAACTTCACGTGGGAAATCTGCTTATTTGACACACCCCCTGCCTGACGGACTTTTACCTATGTACTCTCACTGAATTTGATAATATTAACCATTTAATTCACAGTTGCATTAGTGGTTTTCCTGACACCTATGGTGCGTGGCCACTACGCATGTAGCCATCATACATATATCTAATTTTTAAACAGAGTTCACCATCCCAAAAACAATAACGCCATTCAAAAAATGACGGGGCTGCATGATACTAAACTGGCAAGGAACTCCTGTATTTAACGTATATATGAAGATCTTAGTCAACGGTTCGTTGAAACTCCATCCATTCTTTTCAGAGAGCTTGAAAGTAAATTTTTGCCAAAATAAACGTAAACTCGCTAATAAACAAATCTTAATAATATTGCAAAACAGAATGGAAAACGAAAATAACATATTTTTTTTTTTTGTTAATTATGCAGAAACTGAAGTTTATACAAGTAGAAAACCATGGAGATACACCTGAAGACCAAGAAGCTACAGTTCATTAACCATGAGAATAAAAATGCCATTAGTGAACCTACACAGCAAATCCATTCATATTTAAAAATTGCGACATTAATGAGGGTTGGGAGTTTCTTTGCCTCCATTCTACATACTTCTTTGGCTTGGGAGACTGCGTAGGATCTGGTCATTATAAAAAGAAGGAAGAAACAAGTGTGCTTAGTTGTGTGACTGGTTGGACTTCTTTTCTTTACTTTGTTAGCACTTTGGCTTTTTGCTGGGGCCTTCCAAATGTGAGCTACATTCAGCTGAAAGTAGTTCTGTCAACTAGAGGCCTCGTTCACATTTTATCAGATATTGAGGTTCTACTCAAGATATTCGAATTTTTCAAATGTCCATCTATCCATCCTTGGAGATGCCGAAAATAATGCCCGTTCAAAACTGTATATATATATATATATATATATATATATATATATATATATATACACACACATATACATACATACATATATATTAAGTGTATCGGATGAGCTATGGTCCCGTCTATCGGGTCCCGCCGAAAGCTAGTTCGGCCGTTTCCGTAACTGTTCGGCACTCGTATATTGATTTCTCTGTCGTATTAGTTTACGTGGGAAATCTGCTTAGTTTACGTAGCCCCTGCGTGATGGACTTTTTTGGTTTGATCGTTATGAAACTATATATTTAAACGTTCTATGTAAAAATAAACATCTAAACTTCATGTTTGTTGGAAGATTCTTTGCTTCTCGTGTATCTACTAAGTAGGATCGAAGGGCATTTGAGGAAATATTTCGAAAATTGGAAACTCAGCTAATCTCCCGTAAGGAATCCGCTAATACAATTTATCCTAGAAAACCTACTTGCAGTGATTAGTCTAACACTACGTAATCGGAAGAAAATTGATCTTTACGATCAGGGAATAACCCACAAAATCGATAATAATATTTAAATTAGGATTATTGGCAAATGAAGTTATCAGCGTAAAATAAGTGTGATTGACTGAATTAATTTTGTGGTTTTCCCCAGAAGGTTTCCCAAACAGATTGCAATTGTACAGGAGGCGGAATAATAAACTAATGGTAGATTAAGGTTTATAAGATATTTTTTTTTCTTTTCTGTAAAATATCTTAATCATTAAATACATTCAGTTTTCTATTTATATTAAAATAAACTAATAAAAGCATCTCACTACTTGACAACATTGGTTCCCTTAGTGTAACACTACATAACTATTGTTGGAAAGTTAATATAAATTAGTCTGTTTTATAAGCATGAAATGCATAATGCACATATTTCGTTTTGTATTCGTATCTCGGCAAACATGTACATAACAAAAATAGCTCAATTTGATGTTTAAAGTAACTGTCGAGTCAACTATTAGCAGATTTCCCTTAAGAGACATCAGCTACTGAGGTCGTACTCTTGACGCGATTTTCAAAAATTTTCTTCAAAGGTCCATCGATCCTACCCAGGAGATGACGAAAATGAGGTCCTTTCAAAATTATGTATATATATATATATATATATATATATATATATATATATATATATATATATATATATAGAGAGAGAGAGAGAGAGAGAGAGAGAGAGAGATTTGTCTGTTAACACTCTAGTGGTCACAATTTTGGTTTGATCGGTACCAAACTCAATATTTAATCGTTTTATGTAAAAAGAAATATCATGTTCGTTAATGGCTGAAATCTAACCAGTGGGAGAGGGGGTTTAGAGGGAGGATTTTTGAAAATTCAAAATATCTCCGTTATTATTCGGATCGAAAAATTGTATAGACTCAATCTTATAGCAAATTGAATTTCCCATAAATATTGTTTAATACATTTATTCTCTATCTTGTATATTAACCGAGATATTTGCATTTGTGTTGTTCGTGTGGTGGGCAGAAGTCGGCTATACTCGGGACTTTCCCCCGAAAGCTAATTCGGCCATTTCCCTAACTGTTCGTCCCTCGTGAATTGGTTTAGAGATTCGTTACTACTACTGTTTTCTTTACTGTAAAGCTTCACGTGGGAAATTTGCTTAGTTTACGCAGCCACTGAGTGACGGACTTTTTTATGGGTTCATACGACTTAATAAAACTAGGTATTTGAATTAGAATTAATTTCTCCCTGATTATAATCTATATTAAAATTTCTAGGGACGAAAGGGGTAAGGGGGGGGGAGTGGAAAATCGCGGTCTGGCGTTTCCTATTGATTTTCAGTAAATATGCACAGCACATGTGTTTTTTGTTATCTTATTTAATTCAACGTTCCTTCAGTACACTTAATGTATACCAAAGTATAAACGAGATATTGCTGATAGGCTAAAAACTACAGCTGGAGTCAGCAATTTTATTAGTACTCCTTATAGTGTTTTTAATATAGACATATTATGACAACTGACTTTGCTTTTAGAGTTAGTTGTAGGTGTGATTCAGATTAGTGAGGTTATAAATCAATGATTTCCCAGGCATCGCTGGGTTCCTTAGCTTGTAAATACAGCATATAAATGTGCCTGTCGTGTTCATATAACGAAAAGTATGAGGTTTGTAGCGTATTTTTTTTTCTCTACTACAGTAATCCTGCAGTATAGGCATTTAATTTCCATGCTCTGTCATAAATGATAATACATAGTATAAAAGAATTTAAAAAAAAAAAAAAAAGTATTATAAAGAGTAAATGAAAGTAACAAGTATGTAACTATAAATAAGAATAATAAATTATGAAAAAATGAAATTCCGTCACGCAGGAGCTGCGTAAACTAAGCAGATTTCCCATGTGCTGGTATAATACACAAGTAATCTCATGTCACTGCCAATTCAGACTGAAATGGGTTAAATACAAAATATTGTTTTCAACAAAGCTTTGCTTTACGAGATACAAACAAATACGTTCTGTTGACCCCTGCTTTCTTTTGTTCTTGGATTACAAAAATCTGAGTGGTTGAGATAGAAATTATTCTGATTCATTTCAAATTCCCTTGTAGAGATGATTAACTTGTATTGTAAATTGACTAAAGATTTCTCATTACCGTTTGTATTTATTCACGGTAGTGTTACCTACATGTATATTTATCTATTGTAAACCTTTGTGTGGGAAATCTGCTTAGTTCACGCAGCCCCTCCGTGACGGACTTTTATCTAGATATATAAAATATTTTGTTCTAATTTGTGTTCATGTTTCTTTTTGCGTTCCTTTAGTTTTCTTCGTTATATTATGTCGTCGTTTTTCGTTATTTTGTTTACCTGTTTTTTTTTGTTTTTGTATTGATGTTTTCTCATCTTCAAGAAGAGCCATCGTAGTGGAGCTCTACATAGTAAATAAATAAATAATAAAAAAAATCAATTGTACCGAAAAGAATTATCTTTTTCTGTTATGTTATTAAAAATGCATTTATCTACATATATGAAATGCATAAAGCACGATAACTCAATCTGTTCATTTTCCCACTTCAAAGAGGAAAACCCCATGACAACCTAATATTAGGAAAGTCCTAGATATTTCTTTGAAGTAAAAATATTGCACAATCTGTTTTTTCTCTCTTTCTCTTTTGCAATTATTGATCATCGTCTGACCAGAAAATATAATTGTGCAATAGAAGAAAGAAAAATATCGTTGGAGTTTATGTGAAGCCCTGACACTGGTGTCACACGGAATATATTTAATTTGGCACTTCGTTCAGAAATGACCTTGAGCACCGCGTCAGTTAGGTGTAAGTGTAGTGTGTCTTCTTGTATCCTGTATATTATATTGTTGTAAAATTACGTATATTTATGAACTACAAAGAAACTGAGGGGATTCCTGCACAGATAGGCGCAGATCGAGCCTGAAGGGAAATCTGCTAATTTGTCTGTTACCGCTCTAGTATTGTTGTCGCAATTATTGTTTAACAGTTAACAAACTCGATATATAGTAGTTATATATATATATATATATATATATATATATATATATATATATATATATATATATATATATATATAAAAAAAATATCAAGTTCGTTAACAGCTAAAATCTGACCAGAGGGAGGGGAAGCAGGTTAGATGGGAGGAATTTCAAAAATTCGAAATATCTCCTTTATTATACGTCGGATCGAATACTTGTATAGAAACAATCTTATTGCAAATTATATTTACTATAGATATTGTTCTATACATATGTTCCGTATAATGAGTATTACCCGAGATATTTGGGTTTTTATAGTTTTACCAAATTTTAGGTGGCCATCTTCTTCAAGCAATACGGCGGTTCCTCAATCAACGCATTCAAAAGTACCCAAGATCGCCGGAATAAGCTATCCTGAGAAAAGTCTAGAATTTTCAAAAAAAGGTGGGTGACCCTGAGCGCTGGAAAATGATCAAATTACACTGATAAACAAGCCATAGATATCTGGGATGATGTTTACTTTTTCTAATGCATTTTTGCTCACGGCAGGGGTTTTTTTTTTTTTTTTTTTTTTTTTTTTTTTTTTTTTTTGTTTTTTTTTTTTTTTTTAATGCAATACCGAATTTTCCCAAAATGCCGTACAGGCTTTCTTTATATTGCGTTTGACCCTGTTCTAACTGTGCTAGGAAGGTGGGAGCGATGTCATTTTACTCTGTTAAGCATGGCCTTTCATATGACATGCAACAAACATCAGGTTATAATAAAAACAATTTCCATAACTCAAAATCAAAGTTTCGATTTTGATTATTTTGGTAAAAGTGCGGCTCCAAAATGCTGGGACTCATGAAAAACTTTGAGAAGGCTCTAGACAACAAGTGAGCTGCTTTTTGGTATCTATCCAACAAGTTTCCAGAGTGCGAAAGTGAAAGAAGGTGTGTTTATAGATCCACAAATAAGGAAGATTATTGCAGACAGTCATTTCGAAGACTTACTCAAGAATACTGAAAAAGATGCATGGCTGGCATTCAAGTTTGTTGTAGCCAATTTCCTTGAAAATTATAAATCTCCTGATTATGTAAATCTTGTGCTTAAGTGCATTAGTGCGTACAGCTTGATGGGTAGTAACATGTCCCTCTAGATTCATCTCCTCGACCTCATTCCCGAGAACCCAATGTAACGTTTTATGTAAAAATGAAGATCAAAATTCGTTAACGGCTAAAATCGGACCAGTGGGAGGAAGGGGGTAGAGGGGAAGAATTTCAGAAATTCCTCTCCGTTATTATTATATAAAAATTGTATAGAACCAATATTATTGCAAGTGTAATGTTCTATAAATGTTGTTATGTACATTTCTTCATTATCTTGATTGTTAACCGAGATATTTGGTTTTATTTTGTTTTCGGTCATGAGTAAACCCCCACTCCTAATCATCTCATATTAACAATATGCTTTTATGTTATGAAGCTTTTTATTTGAAGCCTAAATACCAAATATTGTTATCATAGAACTTTTACGTTTTGAGATAAATACAAATACGAGATGCACGTGGGAAATCTGCTTAGTTAACGCACCCCTTTCGTGGCGAACTTTATTTCTTTTTATGAATATGATTATACTTTTTTTGTTCATGTGGTTTTTTTTTTTTTTTGTTTTTTTTTTTTTCTCACAAATTGTATTGTTTGGTACGTACACATATTGAAGGAAATGTTTTAAGGTTAGATTAAAGTATAATGACTATCATTTGGCTCAGTCTTAAAATGACTTGATTTATTTCGGGACTAGTCTCCTTGGGTTGGGATATCGACGTATTTGGCGAATTAGAGAGAGGGGTCAAGCAAAGGTCACGAGTGTAGTGCCGTGTTTGCTCTGGGTCTCCATGGGAGACTCTATTGGCTAGGTCGGGGTAAGATAGTTCGACCAATCACCGCGAAGCCTTTCAGACAAATTAAATTCCCTTTGTTGTTAAACTCATATATATACAGTCTTTACCAACATTGGATATATGTGTTTGCCGGTATTCCCATAAATATTATGTTGGCAGTAGCGTTAGCTCTTGGCATACCTGATATTTATAATGTTTGTGCTTGTTCGAAAGGGAATAAATAAATAGGATTAAAGGTCTAGTGTCTCAGGAGAGGTTCTTTCATTTTAAAAAGTCCGTCACGCAGGGGCTGCGTAAACTAAGCAGATTTCCCACGTGAAGTTTTACAATAAAGAAATTTCAGAATGGAGAGTCAAACAGTAACTATATTTATAGCAAATTTAATTTGCAATAAGATTGGTTCTATACAATTTTTTGATCCGATGCATAATAACAGAGATATTTCGTTTTTTTGAAAATCCCCCCTCTATACCCCCTTCCTCCCACTGGTCCGATTTCAGCCGTTAACGAACTTGATCTTCCTTTTTACATAAAACTATTAAATACCTAGTTTGGTGACGATTAAACGAAAATTGCGACCGCTAGAGTGTTAACAGACAAATATATATATATATATATATATATATATATATATATATATATATATGTATATATATATATATAGTTTTGCTCGGACCTCATTTTCGTCATCTCCTGGGTAGGATCGATGGACATTTGAGGAAATTTTTCGAAAATCGCGTCATGAGTACGACCTCAATAGCTGATTTCCCTTAAGGGAACTCTGCTAAAAGTCTTCGTAAACTAAGCAGATTTTCCTAGTGAAGTTTAATAATAGATAAACCTGCATACTGCCAACACAACACCACCGTGAATATTAAACGAATAAATACAAATGGCAATAAGAAATCTTTCTCCTCCCTGCGGGGAGCGTCTGAAATGTAAACAAACAGGTCTGCCAACGGCTCACAGGAAAGAAAAACAATAACTGAAACATATCAGAATATAACATATTAATTTTATTAAAAACTATTTACTATATCTAGTACTGTAATTAATAATGAATCAGAATAATTTTTATCTCAATCACTCAAATTTTAGTAGTCCTGGAATATAAGACGGTGGGGGGGGGGTCACTAGAACACCACCAAAACATTGTATTTATGAATTGATTGTATCTGGTGTAATAAAGGTCTCTGGAAAAAAACTATTTGGTATTTAAGCTTCAAATAATGTGGTTTATAAGTTAACAGAGTATTGTTTATGTAACAGGAGCAGAAGTTGGGGTTTACTTAAGGCTGGAAAATGCAAATATATCGGTCAATATTCAAGATAGAAAATTAATCTATATAACAATATGTGTAGTAGATGTAATTTGCTATAAGATTGTCTCTATACAATCTTTCGATCCGACGTATAGTAACAGAGATATTTCGAATTTTCGAAAATTGTCGCCCTTGAACCCCCCCCCCCGTCCCCTTGTCCGATTTCAGCCGTTAACAAACTTGGTCTTTCTTTTTACATAAAACAACTCAATATCCAGTTTGGTAACGATCAAACAATAATTCCGACTGCTAGAGCGGTATATACATCTACAGGCATATATATATATATATATATATATATACACATACACACACACACACACACACACACACACACACACACACACACACACACACACACACACACATTCAATTTTCAACAGACCTCATTTTCATTTCCCTTAAGGGAAATCTGCTAAAACTAAGACAAGTGATCAAAGTTTTACGCAAACAATGACTGAAATAACACCATGAAAGTATGTAGTGCATCTTGGGTGGGAGATTGTTTTATTCCAACATATGGGAAATCTGTATAGTTTACTCACTTTAGGCTACTCAATATCTAACAATTCTTTCTGATGCTTTTGTTGTTTGACTAATCATTCACGGGGCAAGGTGAAGCCGCTGTAAGTCTGTTACTCCTCTTATTTAAGTAAGAATAGACGTAGATTTTGAATTTGGGTATTACTCAATGTGGTGAGATTACTAAAGACATTTCGTGGCCTTGCTACTGCTGTGATTACAGAATAATTGCGGTAAGATTAGAGAATCTTGATGAGCAAATGATGCCGCATCCGTGTCTATGGTTTTTACTTACAGAACACAAGCCTGTGTTTACTGTGTGATGTGGCTATTTGGGTTTCACTCATGATTCGATTTCCGAAATATTTCCTCAAATTTTCTTTGATCCTACCTAGGAAATGAGGTACGTTAAAAACTATATATACATTTGTATGTTCTTCCCAATAGAGTTGGTCACTCCGGGAAGTTAGACCGTGCTCCCTCCGGGGAAGGCCTATAAGGAGTGAACCACCAGTTGTTTTACAAGTTTAATGTATGTAAGTAATATTGTTTATTAGTGTATTTGTACCTTAAAATCATATATGTATATATATATATATATATATATATATATATATAAACTTTGTAAACTATTATTTTCACTTTACTCTTTATAAAAAAAAAGGCTAAATTCATTCATTCATTCACATTTGTCTTTTAACGCCCTAGCAATCTCAATTTTTATTTAATCGTTACGAAACTCAACATTTAAAACTTACGACCAAATTCGTTAATGGCTGATGTCAAAGGATTTAGAGGGGAATTTCGAAAATTTGAAGTACATACCTCCTTTATTATAAGTTGGATCAAATAACTGTATAGAACCCATCATATTTTAAATTTAATTACCTATGAATGTAGTTATAAACATATTATGCCTATCAGTACACATAACGCGATTTTCGAAACATTTCTTCAATTGCTCCCCCAATTTTTGTTTGATCGTTACCAAAATCGATTTAAAAACGTTTTATGTAAAACTAAAGGTCAATTCCGTTAAAGGCTGAAGTCGGACTAGGGGGACGAGAGGAGTTTAGAGGGAGGATTTCGAAAGTTCAAAATATCTCCGTTACTATTCGGCAAATAAAAAAATTGTATAGCACCAATCTTATTGCAAATTTAATGCTCTATAAATGTTGTTTTTTTTTTCATTATGTTGATTATTAACTCATGCCATATTAACAATAAGCTGTTATATCATGAATTGCATTTTCCATATTTTGCATCATTGAACTTTGATTGTGGGAAGATACAAGCTTCATGAATTAAAATTTTCCGATTTAGGCAAGAATGTGTTTATTTGATCTATACCGTGCTCAATATTTCAATATTTACAGGTTACCACCCTTTTCTAGTCAAGGCACTAAGGTTGATTTAATGAAATCCGTCACTAAATAAATTCCTATTGCCCAGGCAAGAATCGAACTCGTCACCATGTGAGATTAAGGTCAACACTTTAACTCACACGGCTAACCTGAGCCCCAAAATCATATTAATTTAATTATGTAATTAATGTTAATGGCTAAAACTGAAGGAGGAATTCGGGGGGGGGGGTTCAGAGGGAAGGGGGTACGAAAATTCTAAATATCTCCTTTATTGTGAGTTGAATCTAATGATTTTATAGAACGAATCTTTTTAGGATGACATTGGTGCTCTACATCAGTTGCTCCTTGCATTTTTTCGGAGCTCAAATACTATATTAAGCAGTTATTCATATTTTCTTGTTTTCTTTTTGACAGCCTCCAGGAAACTTCTATTCATCGGTTTTTGGCGTAGCGATAGAGTATATATGGTGAGAGGAGATCACTAGGCTGCAATCTGCCATTGTGGGGAAATCTGCCTAGTGTATAATATATATATAAAGTGAGACGTTTTTATTTTCCCTTTTGAAAGAACGTTGTGGAACAATTTAATACTTCTGAAATAGTCTTAGATATTGGGGGGTTGGGAATAAACGTTAGCCCCCCCCTCCTTGTTATAAATTGGACACTATTGGTATGTGCCACTATAAAGTTCATGGTCCAAGAGAAGGTGGATGCCCGGAGCTGCAGAATTGGCATTTCCTTTGAGCTGGTCGTGGTCTTATTTAATCTATCTTTAGTGGCAGTCTGCTCTCCTACATATCGCAGCTACGCTCCCTTCTATTACTATTCCCGGCGTATAATTCAGGGAAAATATTTCTTATATATATAACGTCTGTCGGGTCCGCTAATATATATATCTATGTATTAGCGGACCCGACAGACGTTGTCCTGTGTGATATTTCAAGCTATTATGATATTAAACAATGTATGAAATGAAAAAAAAATAATATAATAATTTCATTATTCTTTATCTGAAATAACATCATTTTTTTCTAAAAAAACATTCGTTATAATCAATAATGTTCATATTGGAATGAATTGTTGAGGATTTCAATATTTCATACATTGTTCCCCCAGAAATGTATAATACAAAAGTTACTCTAAATAACAAAGTAAACAACTTTTATAATGTGCATGTTTGTCTAAAAACAAATAGAAAATGAAATATGGCGATTTTTTTATTCAGGCTTCCCTTATAACCCCCACTCTCGTTCGAACCTAAAAAAATTATTATATCTTATAATCATGGAAGAATTAATGCTAATTTACATAGAGTTTTGTTAAGTTCTATTCAATCGTTAGTGCCAAATAAAATTGTTGTCTCCCAGTTTAATCTTTTAGTGTATATTTAGTTCTAAAGAAATAAAAATTATTTTTTTCAGATATATTTATTTATGGACATTACATCAAAGGTTCTTAGTCTTTTCAAAAGTCAAAAATTGTACAAAGTGCAATAACTAAAGTAAAATAAATATTAGATTACAATTATAGATAAAAAAAAGCAATAACAAAAATAAAATAAATAAACATTTTAGAAATGGACATAGTACTGAATTCAATTTATTAGGATTAGAATATATATATTAAAAAAAAACCAAAAAAAAAAAACTGATGGGCTTTGTTGGTGATCATTAATAGGAAATGAATGGCTGAAAATGAAAATTTCGCTAATGATTGTCGTAATTTCCTACTTCAGCGTAGCTTTTAATGAAATAATATTAGTGATTTCTGTTACCACATTTATTTATTTCAAAGTTTTGAGATAATTAGATCTCTGAAAGGTAACTCAGATCCATCTTCTCATCAGAACACCATCAAAATAAACAATGCAAAAGTTCCCCTATGGGCAACATATATGGAGTTTATACAGAGATGTGCGTGCTACTTTGCACTTCAGTTGCACGCAGAGTGTCATGTCTTTTTAGCATCAAGTAAATAAAAACTATTAGATATATTTATATCCTGATGAAAACCAGGAAAATTAGAAAGATCTTGTTGAGGAAAATCCTGTTGGGGTATCCCTGTCGATGAGTGAGTGAGGGCACCATTATTTTGCTCGTGGCAAATACAATAAAGAAAAGTCCGTCACGCAGGGGCTGCGTAAACTAAGCAGATTTCCCACGTGAAGTTTTACAATAGAGAAATCTGCCTAATAACAGCTGTTAGTAGTAAGTAACCTAAACATCTATTCACGAGAGGGACGAAAATAATTACAAAAAACGGCCGCCAGAGGCATCACGGCGGAAAGTACGAACATAGCCACTGCTACCGAGCACGTGCAGAATACAAATGCAAATATCTCAGTAATTAATATTCAAGATAGAGTAAGAAATGTATATAACAATATTTATAGTAAATGTAATTTGCAATAAGATTGATTCTATAATATTTTTCGATCGCGACGTATAGTAACGGAGATATTTTGAATTTTCAAAAATCCCCCTCCCCTCTCCTCCCCTCTAAACCCCCCCTCCCCACTGGTCCGATTTCAGCCATTAACGAACTCGATCTCTCTTTTTACGTAAAACGCATAAATATGAAGTTGGTAACGATTAAACAAAAAAAAAAATTGCGACCGCTAGAGCGTTTAACAGACAAATATATATATATATAGATATATATTTATATATATATAATTATAGATATATATATATAATTTTTGAACGGACCTCATTTTCGTCATCTCCTGGGTAGGATCGATGGACATTTGAAGAAATTTTTCGAAACTCGCGTCATGAGTACGACCTCAATAGCTGATTTCCCTTAAGGGAAATCTGCTAAAAGTTAAACAAGAATTGCACTTTAGGTGCAATAAAAGCAATAACTTTGTTGCGATCTGGCTGCGGTGATAAGCAGTGGAAGCTGTAATATATAAAAAATCCCACAACCAAACCACTAACAAGAATTTAGGAAGGGCCACCAACAATCGACTCATGTCAAAATTCAAATATATAAATTTATTTATAATAAAAATATTCACCAATTATAAATATTAGTAATTAAAATGAAAAGGCACCTTTATAAATAGAATGGGGGACACTTAATAATACTTAGTCTATATTACAATAAAAAGACTGAGCTGTTTAATAAGAAAGTGCTGACTTAGCCGTGAGAGATAGAGTAGCCTAGGCAGGCCAGGAACAAGCAGAAGGATTAAACTCTCGCCCGAGAACCAGGGTCTCCCTCCACCCCCCCCCCCCCCCCCCCCCCCAAACATGTATCCAGAGCCCCCCTCCCCCCCCCCCCGGATGCCGAATATGAATGACTTTAATCCTCCGTAAGAGGGGCCCTTTTATAGGGCTAATCCCCCCCCCCCCCCCGGGAGTGAACTTTGAAACTGCCGATCGAAAATACGCTCAAAAAGTGCATTTAATGTGGAATTAATTATCGAAATTCATCCGTATTACTATAGTGTACCGACGTTAAGAGCTGTTAACCCCCCCCCCCCCCCCACACCCCTTTCTGAATGTTATTATCAAAAATCCAATCGGCATTATCTACTGATAATGCTAGAGCACATGGTGACTTCACTCCAAATTGGATTTTTTTTTTTTTATTTTTTAATTCTTATTTACAGGTAAAAACAATACATTTAAGCATTCATACATAATAATCTTAATGTGCTCTGTGCTGGGAATACTCACAATATAAAATATATGGCCATTTATAATGGGCTTATGTAATGCAATGTCAATTTCATTACAACTTTTTATAACTACGGAGATGTGGTGACCAATAATTATTTTCCCCTTTCAAGCGCGAGGTGTTATACCAATTCTTGTACTAATCTATAACATTATTAAAATGAATATTTCATTTTATCTAAATTTCGTAAATCCAGGTGAGCGCTTCGTTAAATATTTACTTAAAATGATTTTATCTAACAGTATCTATGCAATTTTAACGAAGACTATTTCAATTAATAATGCCTTTTAAATGTTTTATTGTAAACGTAGTTGTACTCTACTTTATTATTTTCTACCCCATTCATTTTAATCGTATTGATTAATGTTATAGTTGTATTGAGCAGTTCATTTAGCTTACATTATTCTTTGTTTTAGCAGATTTCCCTTAAGGGAATTCAGCTATTGAGGCGGTACTCATGACACGATTTTTGAAAACTTTGTTCAAATGTCCATCGACCCTCCCCAAGAGATAACGAAAATGAGGTCCGTTCAAAATTATATATATATATATATATATATATATATATATATATATATATATATATTTGTGTGTGTGTGTGTGTGTGTGTGTGTGCGTGCGCTCTAGCGTCCGCTATTTTTGTCGAGTCGTTCCCAACCGCGATATTTAAACGTTTTATGTAAAATTAAAAATCCAGTTCGTTAATGGCTAAACTCGTTCAGTTGGAGAGTTGGATTAGGGGAATTTCGAAAATTCACAATATCTCCGTTGTTATGATTCGGATGAATCTTAATTTAAAAAAAATAAATAAATAAAATCTATATTGAAATAAATAAGATTCCTCTATATTGAATATTAACCAAAATATTCCCCTATTTTAATTTTCAACATTAGTAATCCCCCACTCCTACTCATTAATAATAAGCTGTTATTCCATGAACTATTCGATTCCAAGATAAAATACCTAATATGGTTTTCATTGAACTTTATATTTTTGTGATACATGCAAATATGGAGACATACATTAAGATTTTCGGTTTCTTCTTGGATAAATATTTATTTTATTTATACCATACTCGATATTTAACCGCTTTAGTCAACACCTAAGATCATATTTTTTATTGGTGGAAATCGGACCTGAAATAGTGGGAGTTTAGATCGGGGGAATTCGAAAATTCAATATATCTCCGTTATTAAATATTAAGTACGTTATTCACACTTTATTGTTTTAAGCATCCTCTACTCGTCGAATTTCTTTATTATACGAGATGCACGAAAGTATTCTCTGGAGACCCCCCCCCCGTTTTAATTTCTTGGACTAATAAAATTTGACTGATTGAGATAAAAAATATTCTGATTCATTATAAATTACAGTACTAGATATTTTCAATAAAATTAATATGTTATATTCTGGTAATTCTGTAATTGTTTTTCTTTCCGGTGAGTTTCGCAGACCTGTTTGTTTACATTTCAGACGCTTTCCGTCGGGAGGTTTCTTATTATCGTTTGTATTTATTCACTAAATATTCACGGTGGTGTTGTATTACTATAATGTACCTATTGTTAAACTTCACGAAGGAAATCTGCTTAGTTAACGCAGCCCCTACGTGATGGATGTTTTATACAATGTTATTCTTGTATTTAATGTCCATTTTTTTTTGCGGTTATTACTTGTGTTTAATATTTATTTATTCTGTTCATTTTCCATATTTTTGTTTCTGTTTTATTTAGTTGAAGGTGGGTCAAAATAGCCTGTTGGCAGGTGTCTAAGTAATGAACACCATATTTTATCATTTTAATTTTTATATTTAAATTATCGACCTAATTTATATAATGTTTGATAATCGGAGCAGATTGCACCTCTCTTCTATCAAGTGTAGTATTTAAATTCCACTTGGCCGAATATGGAACCCAGCTAAATTAACCAAGTATATTTATATCAGCTGTAGAGATGAGAAGGATAATCTAAGCCTTTGTAGTTATTATACTTTGATTTGATTCTGTGAATCATACAAATTTCAAAATTATATCAGATACTGGAAAAGATAAAAGTAGATTGGTTTTATTCTTAGAAACGGATATTACTTCTCTGCCTTGTAGGAAAGCATAATTATCCGCCCCTCCCCACTCCAATACACTTTGATTAGTATCGGCGTGACGTATGTATTTCTAAATAAGCTACCTTTTGATTGTTGAAATTTATATTTGGGATTTTTGCAAAGTTGTGAAACTTCCTTTTGATCAAATTCGACGAGTGGGCGCGGGGAGGGGGAGTATGCATATCACATGCAAATGAAAGGGCTACGTCAACTAACCAGTTTTCTCATGTGCTAGTATAGTATGACTCACTACTAACCTACTCAGGACTGAAAACAACAAGTAACCCTCTTAATATCGAGTTACGAATAATAGAGCAGCAATTGAAGGGTTTGCTGCAAAAAGGAGGTAGCTCCAACTTTTTCAGTTTTTGGGAAACCAAAAAAAAAAATGTTGGTGGTACGGGGATGATCCTTGGAGCTGCCTCTTTTTTGCCCAAAAGAATGCAATATGAGGAATGTTATGTCTTGGAAAAAGGTGTAAAAATAAATAGAATATACTATTATTGTGTATTTTTTATTCAAAGAAAACTGAAAATATAGTACAGAAAAATTATTGGTTTTACAAACAGAAAATAACATCATCATAACGAATAACATAAAATACGAAAATAACATCATAACGATTGAAGCTGCTTCCTTTTTGTACCAAGTTTTTTTTTTGGCACAAGAATGTGTTTATAACTCCCAACAGCTATGGATTGGGGCTACCTTCTTTTTTGCAGAAACCCTTCAAGTGTAGAACCACAAAAATATTAGTTATATAAAATTGTGTCTATCCGACTTGTGATAAAGGATGAATTTGAAACTCCTACTCCCCCCCCCCACTAACCCCCTTTATTCCCGGCCCGATTTGATCCATTAACGAATGTAAACAGTAGAGTTTAATTAAATAATTAAATTATCAACATGCTTTTTTTTAGCAGATTTCTCTTAAGTGAAATGAGCTATTGAGGTCGTACTCAAGACGGAATTTTTTCTTCAAATGTCCATCAATCCTACCTAGTAGATGACGAAAATGAGGTCCGTTCAAAACTGTATATATATATATATATATATATATATATATATATATGTCTGTTACCGCTCTATTTTTGATCGTTACCAAGCTTGATATTTAGTCGTTTTACGTAAAAAGAAAGATCAAGTTCGTTAACGGCTGAAATCGAACCAGAGGAAGGGGATGGTTATAGGGGGAGAGTTTTGAAAATTCGTAATATCTCCGTTACTGTAACTCGGATCGAAAAATCGAAAATTTATTACAAAATAAATCTTATTGAAAATTAAATGTACTATAAATATTGTTATATATATATCTATATATATATATATATATATATATATATATATATATATATATTTATTTATTCTCTATCTTGAATATTATCGGAGATATTTCCATATTTTAGTTTTCAGCCTATAATAAACCCCCACTTCTACTAGAGGTACCTAAACGATACTCAGTTATATAATAAACCATATTTTTTGAAGCCTAAATACCAAATATTGCTTTCATTGAACTTTTACTTTGTGAGATATATGCAAATACGTTCTGTCGATCCCCACCCCTTCTTTTCTTTTTGGATTACTAAAAATAGAGTCATTGAGATAAAACTGATTCTGATTCACTACAAATTACAGCACTAGCTTTAGTAAATTGTTTTTAATAAAATTAATATGTTATATACAAATATATTTCATAAATTGTTTGTCTTTCCGGTCTATCTATGCAGCCTTACGAGGTTGGCTGGCCTGTTTGTTTACATTTTAGCCTCTTTCGGTTATAGATATTATTAACTTGTATTGTAAATTTACTAAGCATTCATGGTAGTGTTACCTGTATGTATATTTATCTATTGTAAAAACCTTCACGTGTGAAATCGGCTTAGTTTATGCAGCCCCTGTGTGACGGACTTTTATTTTCAATTTTTGATTCCTGTTCCGATTTTAGCCATTTACGAATATGAACCTAGAGCTGAATGAAACGGTTAAATCTAGAGTATGGTGTAGATCAAATTAACATGTTCAAGTCAAGAGTGGAAAATCTTAATTCATAACAAAAGTATTAGAAGATAGTTCGGTTTCGGCTAAAAAAGTTTTCTTATTCTTCTTGTAGAGAATTTTATTTCCTTAAGTTTCGGGCAACCGTTGGTCCCCTTCTTGAGAGCAGTTTTTCTCTGGGGGGAAGAGCAGAGAGCACGAACTGCCAACGGTGGAGACTACATTGTGACACATTAATTTCATAATTCTTAATTCATTACGGCATTGCGCTATTGAAGGGGGTTTACTGAAAGCTGTAAATAAACAAAATGCAAATATCTCGGTTCAAATTTAAGACTAAGAGAAAATGTTTATTACAACAATTATAGATAATCAAATATACAATAAGATCGTTTATATACAATATTTCGGTCCGAAGCATAATGACTGAGTTATTCTACCCGTTTTGGTCCGATTTCAGCCGAAAACGAACTTGATCTTTATTTTTTGAGTTTGGTAACAATGAAAGTTTTAGCCAGGTGTAAATAAATAACAGTGGTATCTTAAAAGTAATTTAATTTATATTGTAAAAGCGAGGTGAGGAAAAGAGTTGGTAGCAACGCCCCCCCCCCCTCAAATCATATTCAGTCATTCAAATGCAAGGATCTAAGTTGGATGAAACAACAAGTGCTCAAAAAATGTTTGAATGTTTTTTTCAAGAATAAAAACATTTAAAAAAATAATGTCGATCCGACAGATAAGATTCATCTAGATTAACAATTGTGATTAGAGATAATGAGATCAGTTACCCCAACAGCTCCAAATGCCAATGCCGACTTATTTAATATACTGTAGAACCAAGCAGCAAAAGGTCCTTGGGTTATTCCAGTCCCTCTTGAGAAATACCTGTTACGACTTAACTCATTGTTCTCTCATCCCATCGATGATATAGTACGATCTGATGATGGACTTTGATAACAGAAACAATACCGTGTCCATTCCTTAACTAAAATATCCATAAATCGACCTAAAATCGTTCACACCGATTTATCAACTTAAGTATGAAAGGTCTATTCACCAGAAGCTTTAATGTCACAAGAAAAAATAACTCAAGGTCACTGATTGAGCGTACTTTCGAAATTCGTTCAATATTACAAAATATTATTTTTATTTTTTTTTTATATTTATTTGTTTATTTGCAACAACATAATTAAATATTACAAGCAAATGATATGTTAGAAAAAGTGGCTTGACTATTGTCTTGAGGTGGGAAGTTGTCCATTGACAATACCCACAATGGAGGGAACATTGGGTTGTTTTATGGAGTTAAGCTGTACACTACACGAGAAGATCTCTTGGCCACTTACGCTTCAGACGCCGTCTTGGGTTTTCTGGAATATGAGTAGATGAAAGTGATTCGACTAAAGGATTAGGATGTGCGGGAAGGAGAAAGTGGAATTTCTGATATCGGGATTTGGCGAGGGCATGGACAAAAGGAATGTTGAGGTCATTATGGAGAGTTAAATTGGATACGTAAAATGGGGAATCGGTAATTTTGCGGAGTATTCTGGATTGGAGCGTTTGGATTTTGTAGGAATTTGAAGGTTTGGTGGAACCCCAATGTTCAAGTCCGTACGTCCATATTGGTTGGAGTACTGTCGTATAAATCAGTCGTTTGTTGTGTAGTGATAGTTTAGATCTGTTGTCAAGCAGTCTTAGTAGAAGTCTGTACCGTCGGTTCACTTCTTGTCTTTTAAATGTGATGTGGGGTTTTCAAGTTAGTCGCTTGTCTAATGTGAGTCCTAGATACCTAATTTGTGATTTTTGGGGAATTAGTGCGTTATTGAGTGTAACTGGAGGGCAAATGGAACGTCGGAGGGTAAATGTTACATGGCTTGATTTGCTGCTGTTGACCTTGATCCTCCATTGTGTCAGCCAGGATTCTAGCAGAGTTAGGTGTACTTGTAAAGATGCGGATGCCATATTTGGGTCTGAGTTGGAAGCCAAGATTGCAGTATCATCTGCATACAAAATATTATAATGCTGAAAATAGTAATCGAAATATATTTAAGTTCTTAATTTGCAACTCGCAAACTTTCTTTAAACATCTTTATAAAATCAAATGGCATGTATTGAAAAAAAATAAACAAAATGTTTTGGATTTATTTCATGTGAAATTTATAGGGTATTTCCCTTGGAGGATATCAGCTATTAAGGTTGTAATTATTATCCGAGTTACAATAAATGTCTTCAAATGTCCATCGATCCTACCTAGTAAAAGACGAAAATGAGGCACATTACAAATTTTACCCTCACGCACGCACGCAGGCATCCCCCCCACACACACACACACACAAGCACGCGCGCTCGCGCGCACACACACAGACACACACACATAATGAATTTTAACGTAAGTGCTCGCAAATTTTGCTTTTAGCAGATTTCCTTTACGGGAAACCAGCTATTGAGGTCGTACTCATGACGCAATTCTTGAAATTTTTCTTCAAATGTCCATGGATCCTACCTAAGAGATGACGAAAATGAGGTCCGTTCAAAAGTAATATATATATATATATATATATATATATATATATATATATATATATATATATCTGTTACCGCTCTAGCGATCGCAATTATTATTTAATCGTTACCAAACACGATATTTAGTCGTTTTATGTAAAAAGAAAGATCAAGTTCGTTAACAGCTAAAATCAGACCAGGGGTTTAGATAGGAGGATTTTTGAAAATTTGAAATATCTCTGTTTCAATACGTCTGATCGAAAATTTGTATAGCACCAATCTTATTGCAAATTAAATGGTCTATAAATGTTGTTATGTACATGTTTTCATTATCTTTAATATTAACCGAGATATTTGCGTTTTTTAGTTTTTGGCCTTTGGTAAACTCCCACTCCTACTTATGTCATATTAAGAATAGGCTGTTATATTATGAAGCACTTTATTTGAAGCCTAAATAACAAACATTGTTCTCATTGAACTTTTACGTCATGAGATAACTAAATGCAAATACGGGTCCCAAGTGGGACGTCGGACTTTTTCGTCACCTTACAGATTGTATCGACGGACATTTAATGAAATTATTGGAAAATCGCAACTTCTGAGTTGTACAACAGTACAACCACCCTAATGAAAATCTGCTATTACGAACTACAGCTGAGGTGTTTTCTCTGAGGCCGTGATCGACAGACACCCCTTCACTCGCACTTTAAGACAAGTTTCTTAACACTTCTCACGAAGCACACTTTGTGCAATGTTAAAGATCAGGTTCGTTACCCACGAAAGAAGGACTTGAAGTTTGGCACACGTAAATAATCTTGACAGCTTAGCATTTATTATATGAGCTAGGAAAACATAAATTATTCACAAATCGAATTAGAGTTACGGGTAATCTGGGTTATCATAATCAAGCTGGTTCTAACCAATAGCCAACAGAAAAATTACATTTTCAGCAATATTACAGCTTATATTTAATAACTTTTAGCGCTTTCGGGAAGACATGTTTCATCATCAAACTACCAAATTGTAGTTAAAAAGCCCTTCACACGGGGGCTGCGTTAACTAAATAGATTTCCGAAGTGCGTCACGTATTTGCTCTTATCTCAAAACGTAAATATTCAAGGAGAACAATAATTTGTATTTAGGCTTCAAATAATGTGCTTAATAATATAACTGATTATTGTTATTATGACATGAGTAGGAGTGGGCTTTACTGAGAGCCGACAACTAAAAAGTACAAATATCTTGATTAATAAACAAGACAATTGAAAAACGTACATATCAACTATTATAGAACATTACATTTGCAATAAAATTAATTCTATACAATTTTTCGGTCCGGTGCATAATAACGGAGATATTAAGACTTTTCGAAATTCCCTCCCCCTTTTTAACCCGCCCTCCCACTGGCCGGATTTTAGTCATTAACGAACTCGATCTTCATTGGCATATAAAACGTTTAAATATCGAGTTTGGTAATTAGGATCGATGGGCATTTAGATACATTTTTTTAAAAAAAACTCCATAATGAGTACAACCTCTATAGTTGTAAACCCTTCGGAAAATCTACTAAAAGGAAAAAATACTACTTAAATATTATTATTGTTTTACGCAATAAATTGGACTTTATTTTCTTTTACCACTTAACATTTACCATAACCTAATCGCCCATTAACTTTAACTCTCAACTCCAGTGCAGATATATGATTAGTTTGAAGCTCTTTTTAAATTAGTTATTTTCATTTAACAATAATTAAAATTTGGCGATTTTTTGTATCTGTAATTTATCAAACGTTTCCAACTTTGCAGACCTTATTTTTTTCTTCTGATGAACATTTACATTATCTATGATATATGCATTAATAAACGATTTATTTATTCGATAAAACCAATTGACACCATTTATTTTTATTTTTCAGGGAGTCTTACTATTTGCGGCCTTCTATACTCTGTGCTCATGTCGGGGTGACAGTTGTGCTCACTGAATCATAACTTCTCAGGCTATAAGGTGTGTACGCTTTATTCAACATTTCTATGTTATTTATTGCTCTGTTGTACCTTCGTTTGGAAAAGCCTCTCGTTCTTCTTGGTCCTCCATGATTGTAAACGATGATTGTTTTCATGATTAATTCAACTGGGGTAGAATATCTGCGGAAATATCTCGCTCAAAGTTAAGGGTTATCTGTAATGTTTATTTTAAGGGTGTCAAACTTGTTTTAATTTGAGCCTTTATTCTCAAAGTTAAAATTGTAACACCTGCAGCCAAGGAGTCTGAATTTATAGAAACACTTATTTTTCCTTCATTCGTTTCATTAAAACTGTACGCGTGTTTCACGTTCTTTATTTCAACGCCTCATCATGAGTACAAACTCTAATACTAATAAAAACGGAGTCTGCCCATGGCTTAGAGAGACTCATAATCACAATAGATTTGTGTTAGCATTTGGGTCCTGATGAGCCGTTGAAGTAAAGGATTCGAAACATATCTAGTTTTAATTAAGTGAATTAATGAGAAATAGTGTTTCCAGAAATGTTGACAATTTCCCTACGACTGATGCCCAATATAATAAGATTATCGGGCAAACTGTTTTTTGATTGTCAGTAGAATATAAATTTCAATGAATGAAAGCAACAAATATGTTTTATTAATATCTAAATTTATATAAGAAATAAATGAATGATAGTGTAAATGAGGAAATAAATTAAAAGAGAGATTTTTAATCGGTAAAGTTGGGCCTGAAATAGTGGGGGTTTAGAGTAGGGAATTCAAAGTATTTTTGTTATTATGATTCGGATCGTAAAATGTTATAGAACCAATCTTGTTAAACTATTAATGTTCTACAATTGTCGTTCTTTGAATTTTTTCGTGACTCAAGTATTAAGCGAGTTAGTCGTACTGACTTGTTTTCCGTCTCCATTAACCCCGTCCTGCTCCTACTACTGATCGGTTTTTACATAGAAATAGTGACTATGTTATCACAAATGTGTTAAACCAGCACGCGGGAATTCTGCTTAGCTTACGCATCCGGACTTTTTATTTGTAAACACAATATTTTAACAAATCCATCCTGTAAGGCAAGGAAATTACATGAATCGTCAATTCTTCAGTATTAACTTGATTGTAAACATTACTTTCACATCTTATAGTTGTGCCGACTATGCACGCAATTTTTTTTTTATAAATAAATAAAACATTATGTCCGTTTATCTTAAGCATCCTTTATCTTCCAGGATGTAAACGTCCTCAGGACATATTGATCCCATTTAGGCGAGAGATCAATCTATTTCAGGTTTGGGATTGTGCTGAGTAATGAGGATCTTGCTAAGTCATTTCCCCGATCTTGAGCGAAAGGAATCAACGAATCAGTTTTAATAGGTCATGGCATTTGTTATCAACGAACAAGCTTTAAATTTCCACATTGTTGGACAAGTTGTAGTGACCATTTCCTCTTCTTGTCGGACAAACGGTGTCACTAGAACGTCAAGCTTATTTTAGGAACATAGTTGGGAAAAAATTATTTTTGATAACTGATCAGCAACAAACGAGTTTATTCTTTAATTTGTATCTACGAATTTCGGATATCCTTTATCAGTTATTCTAAAGTATTAACGCATAATTTCTATTATCCCTTTTCTTTTATTTTAAAAAACGATGCTACATAGAATTTCATCCGACGAATACTTTTTTTCCGGTGGAAAAAATTTTCATTTGCTGAAAATATTTTCATCCGCCAGGCGTAGCGTATAATAAGCAGATTTCCACATACTGAATGGTATAACACACCAGAGAACAAGAAAGTACTAATAACTCCCTTAATATTTAAGCTACGAGAAAATGCCTATTAAAACAATTGTATATCATCAATATGTAACATGACTGGTTTTATAACATTTTACGATCCGACTCATTATAAGGGAGATATTTTGAATTTTCGAATTATGTCCCTCTCTAAACCCCCGTTATTCCTGGCCCGATTTAAACTATAAGCCACTATGAACTTAAGGGTTGCATGAAACGGCTGAATATCGGGTCTGTTATAAATCAAATAACCATTTATTCAAAACAAGTACGTAAACTCTTAATTGATGAGGTCAACACGTCGAATTTACACCTCTCTCGTATAATAAAGGCCTCTTATAAACAATGTTTAGTATTAAAGCTTAGAATAAAGCCGTTCATGGCATAACAGCTTATTTGTAGAATAGTATGAGTAAGAGTGGGGGTTTACTGAATGCTGAAAACTAATATTTAGAAATATCTAGGTTAATATTAAATATAAAGAAATCATTTCCGGGTACATAACAACATAGAACATTACATTTGCAATACGATTGATTCTATACAAGTTTTCGATGCGACGCGTAATAACGGAGATATTTCGAATTTTCGAAATTCCCCTTCCTACAAGTCCTCTCTATTATTACCAATGGGGTTTTTTTATTTCTCTTCTTCACTTTTGTTCCTCCATGGGTAGCATTCATGGGGAGTATAATTGTGATATAGTTAATATCGGTTTTTATACATTCTGTTAGTTTTATCTTTTTGACTTACGCTCATGGGTTTTTATATTTGTTCGTTTTACTATTTTTTAAATGTTTTATTATCTTTTACCTTAGCATGTATATATTTTTATTGTTTTTTGTGAGTGTTTTCTGCACTGTTGACCACCTTATTTATGTTTGTTATTTCTGAAGTTTTTTAGCAGATTTTTCTCCAGGGAAATCAGCATTTGAGGTAGTACTCATGACGCGATTTTCAAAACATTCACTTAAATGTGCTTTGATTCTACCCAGGAGTTCACGAAAATGAGATACTCTTCAAAAATGTATATTTATATTTATCACTATAATATATATATATATATATATACGGACGCAATGTTTGTCTGCTCGTTACTGAACTCGATATTTAAACGTTTTTTGAAAAAATGAAGATCAGGTAAAATCGGAGCAGGGAGTGGGGGTAGAGTGTGGGTTTGGAAAATTCGAAATATCTCTGTTGTTATGCGTCGGATAGAAAAAGTGTATAGAATCAATCGTATTGCAAATGTAATGTTCTATAAATGTTGTTATATACGTTGTTTCTATGTCGTAATTATTAACCAAGTAATTTAGTTGCAGTTTTTAGCTTCCGTCCTTCAGTAAACCCCCACTCCTACTCATGTCGTATTAACAATAAACTGTTATATTGAGTAGCACTTTATTTGAAGCCTAAATATCAAATATTGTTTTCATTGAACTTTTACGTTTGAGATAAATGCAAATAAGTGACGCAAGTTGGAAATCTGCTTAGTTAACGCAGCGGACTTTTATTGATCCTGAGCAATTGGTTTCTCTCCTCTCCTGCGTCTGGGGAGAAATTAAAATTTTTGTTCTGAACTCTATTAAAATTTCACAGACTATCCTCTTGGCGCACCTGATCTCTGACCCTAAATATTTCTGTTTGAAGGTCTTAACGAAGTGGCCTAACGCAGCATTGTTGGTGACAAACATATCTATATCTATAGATACTATCGATTTGAGGCCATTAATGGTCGTGTTCCTCTTGTAATAACATCATATCATAAATCTCTATTTCAAGGTTTAGTAAGGAAACGTGCAATGGGTATCAAACTCGTTTTGTAGCCAATCAGATATGTGCTAATGTTTCCTTCTCGGTTATGTACAGTTCTACCTATTACCTTGGCTACACCGTTGCCTTGACATAACGTTTGAGTTCATCGATTCGTCTTACTCATCATCGGTTTATGGATACTAACATTCTACACTAGATCTGCTTTATCGCTAGCGGCAGAATTTTGTGTTACGCTTCAGTAAAAATTTGGGAACTGATATGAAAAATATTTTTCAGAATACTAATTTTCGTTATTCATACTAAATTAAAGTCCGTCACGCAGGGGCTGCGTAATCTAAGCAGATTTCCTTTGTGAAGTTTAATAATAGATAAACCTACGTACTGCTAACACAACACCACCGGGAATATTAAGTGAATAAATACAAACGATAATAAGATACCAATTACTGTAATATATCTGAATATAACGTATTAATTTGAGTAAAAACAATTTACTATATCTAGCACTGTAATTTATAATGAATCAGAATAATTTTGATCTCAATCAATCAAATTTAAGTAGTTAAAAAATTTAAGAAGGAGTAGGGGGTTCACCACAACATATTTGCATGTATCTCGTATAATAAATGTCTCCCAAAAACAATTTGTTTTTACACCTCTTACATTCGTTGCGACTGTCCTCACAGAGGAGGTAGTTGATACTGAGGTTCCCCAAGTATGTTGAGTCAGCTGACTACAAATCGATTATTTACACGTCAGTCTTGTTCTCGATTATTTCGCGTCATAATTTAAAATCGATTAATTTAAGATAAAATGTTGTAGAATATAGGATAGAGGTATTTCATTTCTGTTTTTTTTTTTTGTTTACTGCCTGTTTTATTTTTTATATTATGTGAATATTCTCTTTTATCTTTCGTTTAGTATTATTTCTGGGGCTCAGGTTAGCCATGTGAGTTAAAGCGTTGGCCATAATTACACATGGTAAACCTAGAGTGGCGAGTTCAATTCCCTATAGGAATTTATTTAGTGACGAACTCCTTAAATAAAGTCCTTAGTCCCACCCTGACTAGAAGAGAGTAGTAACCTGTAGATAACCCTGTCTCAATTAACCGTAGTTGCAAAAAGTGGTCGGAAGTCAAAATTTAGAAATTTCTTATAAATTTAAACAAAAGATTTCGTACTGCAAAATATATTCCAAAAGCAATTTGTCCTTTACATTGTTTACAACTGTAATTAAGTCCATATCCTTGTTGAAGATTTCTAATTCTACTCAATTAACCTGTGTTAGGGTAGTTGACTTACAAATTTAAAAGTTCATTGAAATCTTTCCAAGCGTTGTAAGTGATTTGTGTATCGATCATTGGGAGGATTAGACAAGAATTTAAATAGTGTCACCGTCGTTCCTAAAATGACCTGAAACGCGAAAATAACTTATAATTACTGAATTTAAATTAAATTTCCAAATGGTCTTAGAGGATTTTATAGATAAACGAATTTGAACTGTAGCATGAATAAAATAACTTTTGCATTACTTTGTATATAACGTAACCAGTAACGTAATTTCTCCCCCATACTCAGCAAAATTATATAAGATCCCAGGTATTATGCAGAACATTTTACTTTACACAATGGTCAAGGATTCTCAATTTCTTTGTTCTTCTATTTTATGTCATACATTATAAAAAGTCCGTCACGTAGGGACTGCGTAAGCTAAGCAGATTTCCCCCGAGAAGGTTTTAAAATAGATAATTCTACACACTGTTAACACTGCCGTGAATATTAAGTGAATAAATAGAAACGGTAATGAGAAATCTTTTAGTCAATTTACAAGATACTAATTTCTTAATCTGAAAGCGTCTGAATTGTAAACAATCAGTTTAGCCAACTTTGCAGAGCTGAATAGATAGATTAAAATATTCTAGTCTGGAAAAAAGCATTACTGAAATATATCTAAATATAACATATTAATTTTATTGAAAGCTATTTACTTTAGCTAGTGCTGTAATTTATAATGAAACAAATTAATTTATAGCTCATCACTCAAATTTTAGTAATACAAGAACAAAAGAAACGGGGCGATCAAGAGAACGTATTTGCATGTTATTCACAAAGTAAAAGTTCAATGAAAACAATATTTGGTATTTAACCTTGGAACTAAGCGGTTCAAGATATAACAGCTTATTATTAATATGGCACGAGTAGGAGTGGGGGTTTACTGATAGCGGAAAACTATAAAATCCAAATATCTTGGTTAACTCTCATTATACAGAAGATATGTATAGATCATTTAATTTTCAATAAGATGGGTTCAATTCAATTCAATATAGAATAGTAAAGCAACGGAGATATTTCCCTCTTCAAAACCCCCCTCCCACTGGTCCGATTTCAGCCATTAACGAACTTGATCTTTCTTTTTACATAAAATGTTTGAATATGATGTTTGGTAACGATCAGACAAAAATTGCAGCCCCAAGAGAGCTGTAATAGATAAATATATATACAATTTTGAACGGAACTCATTTTTGTCATCTCCTATGAAGGAGCGATGGACATTTGAAGAAAATTTTCGAAACTTTCGTCATGAGTACAACATCAATAGTTGATTTCCTTTAAGGGAAATCTGCTAAAACCCCTGATTATAAACTGAAAATCTACTCCACGTAGTAGCCATCCATTTTTTAATATTAAAATATGGCATTGAATTATTATATTTTGTTATTATGCGAGAATCTTCCGTTGGTGTTTAGCCTTGCAGGAGTTGGCAGGATTGGATCAGGAAATAGGACTCATAAATTACTTCCTACGAAGTGCCCGGGAGATGTACGATTAACCTTCAAGCCGTGAACTCCTGTCTCTGTGCATTAATCAAAACATGATTATGGCTGTCTGGAATGAATACTTAATTCCAAGTAACAGACTTCAAAGACCATATTTTCTCTCTCTTGAGTATCTATAAATGGGAATAAGATTTAAGATTAGTCTGTTTACTGAAGATAAATCAAATATTGAGGTTGGACTCGATGTGGTTTTCTAAAAATATCTTCAAATATTCAGAGATTATACCTGGAAGGTGTTGAAAATAAACTCAGCGTGGGCACAATTTGTATTACCAAACTCCATAATTATACGCTTTTTGTCAATTTAAATAGCTACAATAAGAGCAAGAGGGGTTTTTGATAAGTTTTGATATGCAAAATTGTGAAGTCGTCGTTATCATACGTCGATCGAAAAATGTTATGTAGCTAATCCCCTAAATAAAGCTTTGCAATTATTTTTCAGTATTTTTCCTGTAACTGGAATATTAAAAGAGTATTTTAGAATTTTCAGCATTCGGTGTGGCCCTTCTCCTAATCAAGTCTTGATAACGTAACGTTTTTATTTATGTAAACATTGAGAATAGACGTAATATAAGATAACGAATCCACGGAGTATCCAAGCACGTGGGACATTTGCTAGGTCAACCCTGTAGGCATAAACCTTATCTATTAATATTTAACCTTTTCTCTAAAATAAAAAAGTCCGTCACGAAGTTACTGCGTTAACTAAGCCGATTTCCCACGAGCTTAAAAGTTCAGTGAGAACAATATTTGGTATTATTATAAACTTCAAATAAAGTGCTTCATAATATAACATATCATTGTTGATATGCCATAAGTAGGAGTAGGGGTTTACTGAAGGTTGAAAATTAAAAAAAATACAAACATCTCTGTTATAATCAAGATAGTGGAAAAATGCATATAAAAACATTTTTTTTTCCAATAAGATTTGTTCTATACACGTTTTTGAACTGACGTATAATAACGGTGATATTTCGAAATTTCCCCTCTACCCCCTCCCACCTGTCCTATTTCAGCTATTAACGGACTTGAACTATACTCTTGCATAAAATGTTTAAATCAGGTTTGGTTATGATCAAACAAAAATGACGACCGCTCGAGCGATAACAGACAAAAATATAAATCTATATGAATGTAAAATTTTGACCAGACCGCATTTTCGTCATCTCTTAGGTAGGATCGAAGGACATTTCAGGAAATCGAATCTGGATCCAATGAGGAGTACGATCTCAATAGTTGATTTTTCTTAAGGGAAATCTCGTAATAAAAGTAGGACCTATTTCCTATACACCTGGCTCAAAAATTAAGTTGTATCTAGAATATGAGCCATTCTTAGAGTGTAGAGGAATTTTTGTAATTCATTCAGGAGACTTGTTTCGTTAGTAATCTCAGTATTTTGATACTGAAGTTGCTATTTGATATTGAATAATAAAATAAGCAGTTTGAAAGACTGTAGTCATATCTGTCGGTGCATACTGTTGTCACAGGCTGTTGGTTGAGCACAGTTGGGCAAGCGGTTTGTTGTATGTGTACAACTCTAGACGGCTTGAAGATGGTACCTTTGCATTGATAGCACAATGCCAACTGTACTCGACCATCAGCCAGTGACGACGGTATGCACCGAGAGTTTTGACAACAGTATCATCTATGCTGGCGGTTCCAACCCTTTTCTTGATTTGAAGGACTTAAAACTTTGTCGCCATCGTCATTAAGAATTCCTCGCAGCCTCTGCTGTCTGATAGAAGTTGCTAGCTCGTAAAGGTTTTATTTGGGTATAAGAACACTTGTTCTCTGTCACCGTTAGATATTTAATGTACAGTCATTTGATGTCGCAGTAAGATACCATTATTTCCAGATTCCTGAATGGTGTACAAATTGGAACTTCTTTGATAGGTCACTCTATCGCTCTGGTCTATCTTGATTTTGTGTATTTTTTTCCGGTTGGCATTACAGACCTTTGAGATCTTTAGCTGCCCCCGAGCGAGATCTTTAGTAACCCTCTCCCCACCATATTGCTCGTCGGCTATTTACCATAAATAGGGAATAGAGATGAGATGAAATAAAAAGTGTATTTATTACACCAGCACGTAGGAAATCTGCATAGTTTAAGCTGCCCCTTTTTTTTTTCCTGCTCTTGGATTTTTTTCTCGACTATTTTGGTGACCTGACTTAAACATTCCTGCCTTAATACCCGGGAATCCATTGATTATTGGATATAGGTACTCATTGTTGTAGAGCCTGTGATATGTCATTACCGACTTGAATGGGATTAAGGGTTGAATGGACCCCCCTCCCCCCGTCCGTCCTTGGCAGTAGAGGGGACTAGGAGGAGAGGGGGGGGGGTTACCTGTCTGCTTTATACTCCATCACCACCTTAGTACCTCATCCGATACTCTGGCGGGTTGGTTCTGCCCGGATCTCTGGGACACACTCTCATCTTCTAGGAATCCCTGCACTGAGGTACGCACTTAAGAACTTATAGTCATTATTCTGTGGGAGGCGAAAAAGGAGAGAACGGCTGAGAATCATTTTGGCGTATGTCAGTATTTATCTAAAAGAAATTACGCGCTAAATACAAAGACTGTATTTCAGGCCAAAAAAAAAAAAAAAGATCTTAAGATCCCAACTAAGCCATTTTTATTATCTTTTTTCACTGGAGCCAGTTGGGACTTTAAGATCCTTTTATTGCCCGACATACTTTTATTTCTCTCAGTAAGGTTTAGTTTCAATAAAGATTGTAGTTACATGTTATTGTATGGCTTAAAAAGTAATTATTAATTTAGTATTTAGACTATTAAAAACGTCAAAGAAATTACTCCCTGATGTTTATATAGTCATACGCAAATTCTTCATAATTAAAAAATTAATTATTTTGATTTACACCACTATGTTCTTCAGCCGTCCATTGATTCTAAAATACTTGTCAATTCCTATTGTCATTGAATTTAAGTTTATTTACACAAAAGATAGCTTAAAACGCAACTTTGTGTTTTGAGTAAAACCATTATGTATTAGTTGAATTCGATTTTACTTACTGCCTTAAGGACTTTTTCTGTCTAACGCACTATGTGTTTATTAATCGTCATTAAGTTGTGAGGTGGTACAATAAGTAAGGAACTATATTCAAGGTGTTTCTTGCTTTCTTTTTTAGCAGATTTCCCTTAAGGGAAGTCAACTATTGAGGTTCTACTCATGTCGCGATTTATAACATATTTTCTCAAGTGGCCATCGATCCTAACGAGGATATGACGAAATGAGGTCTGTTCAAAACTATATATATATATATATATATATATATATATATATATATATATATTTATATATATTGCTCAAAAATGAATCTGGATATGTGTTATTTTTTCTTCTCCTATTAATTGGACCTTAATTAAATTACTTTTTATGTGGGGGAAAAGACAATAATTTCTAAATACCACAAAACAGCCAATATCCCTATTCATTTTTGAGCAGTATATATATATATATATATATATATATATATATATATATATATATATATATATATATATAGATATATTTGTCTGTCAACGCTCTAGCGGTCGCAATTTTTGTTTAATCATTACCAATTTTGATATTTATACGTTTTATGTAAAATAAAAATCGAATTCGGCTAAAATCGGAACTGGGGAGGGAGTTTAGAGAGGGAGAATTTCAAAATTTGATCTGTCTCCGTTATTACGCGTCTGATCGAAAAATTGTACAGAATCAATTTGTATATTGCAAATGTAATGTTCTATAAATGTACTGATGTACATGATTTCTCTATAAAAATTTCCATCTTTTAGCTTTCTGCCATCAGTAAACCCCCACTCCTACTCATACCATAGTAACAATCAGCTGTTATATTATGAAGCACTTCATTCGAAGGTTAAATACCAATTACTCTATTCACAAGACCTTTTTTTATAAAAGAATATGCAAATACGTTGACGCCCCCCCCTCCGTTTTTTGTTCTTAGATTACTAAAATTAAATCTCAGATAAGAAAAAAAAAACACATCGTTCCTTCACAGCTGTTTATTCGTTGCAACAGCGCTTTCAGAGCATACGCTCCATCATCAGTGCCCTCCTCACGAAGATGTGACTGGAACCAAGGATTCCCTGTACAGTTTTTTTCTTTCCTGAGATAATAATTCCTTCAATATCCAGCACCTCAATAATGTATACTAAAATTAGAACGTTTGAGATAAATATTAAACTGATTCACTACAAATTACAGTGGATATGACGGACTTTTTTCTTTCAAGTCCAGAATATTCCTATCTATCTATTCACCTCCGAAAGGTTGACTGGTCTTTTTGTTTACAATTCAGACTCTCTGTGTTGTAGAGGTAATTAAAATGTAAATTGACTCACAGATTTCTCGTTTGTTCACTTAACATTCATGATCGTGTTAATTGTTAGCACTAAATAGATTTATCTATTGTAAAATCTCGTGGGAAATCTGCCAAGTTTTTGCACCCCCTGCGTGACGAACGTTTATAAATTAAAAGGGGATTTTTTTTTATGGTTTAAGAAGTACAGTTTTCAAATTTAGTTGTATCTTTAATATTAATATACTTGAATTTTTAATGCTCATCTTTGTATTTTTAAGCTCATTATATGCAATCATTAGTTTAAAAAAAAAATCATAATATATTTTACTATATATTTTAACGCATTAGTCATTCCATAGAAGGGTTATGAGACAATGATAATTTAGTAAATTATAAGTTCTCCTCATGATTCCCAACATTTTTCCTTCCTTCTTCATGGACTCTAGTGCGATTTAGCCCTGATTTTAGATGAACGCTGGTGATAGCGTTCAAATTACTGACTGAAACGAAACGCAATTCCTGTTCTGAGTTGCTCTTCTGCTTGATGACTCCTATTATCCTACTTATAGTTGCTGAAAAATGATATATAATTATATAGCTGGCAGATTGGTGGTCATTAATGAAGATTTGCACGATCTCTTGTCAGGAGCCTCAAACGTTTGTGAATGAAGCAACGCACTACAAATACTACTGTCTGATCGTTACCAAACTCGATATTTGAACGTTTTATGTAAAAATAACGAGTGGGACTTTCGTATATATTGAGAATATGTTGTGAGATTAAATCACAAGCGTGCTATACCAATACTAAGAGAAATCTGCTTAGTTTACGCAGCTCCTTCGTCACGGACTTTTATAAAAGTGTATTTTGTTTGACTATTTATTAGTGCTAATCTTATCGGTAGTTCGTTTCGTAGTAATCAGTGTACTACTTTTCTTTGAATGAAATTTCTTTGTACGTCATTAAAGTGAAGTTAGTAGCTTGTTATTGTTTGCGAGTACAATATGGAGAAAGATCATTTGATGTACTACGTAGAATTTTAATGACTCAATGAGCTCCGTCCTAAACGTGTTTATTACTCTACCGCTTTCTGTAATTGTAGTTGAAAATATATTAATTCATATTAAATTTAATATTTATTCTGCTATTCAAAGCTACTTATTAAAAGGGTCTCTTATCAAAATTATCATCAGAAATTATAAAAATAAGTTTGTACATTCTTTAATGCAATGTTCACCAATAAAAACACATTTGTTTCCCCGCAAACTTTTTTCACATTGCTCTATATGTTTCTTGGAACTACTAACTACCTCTTCAGGAGCCTGGACACACTGATGACCTCATTCTACAATATATTCCTTTTTTTTTTTCTTTTTTTTTCTTTTTTTTTTTTTTTGCAAAATTCCGATGAGCAAAATTGGGTTTTACTAAAGATTGGCAACGAGAAACTACGAATAATTTGCTTAATATTTCATCTATGAAATGTGCAAGGAGCGAAAATTGTAGAGCATCAATATTTTAACAAATTTGGTTCTATAAAATGTTTTGATCCGACTCATAGTTTTTTTTTATTTTATTTAGAAATGTACATTCTGTATTTAAATGCATTTGATAATGTGAGAGTGTACAATAAAATTGTCCTCCGTCATTCTCGACAGAAGCTACACCCCTTCACCACAATGAGAGGAGCAGCCTCTGCCTGCCTGGCAAGGAAGTCAAGAGCTAAGGAGGAATGGCACTTGATAAGAAAATAGCCACTGCTATCACTTCACTTTACACTTCTATAGGAGATCTCTGGGCCATGACTTCTGGATTAGTATGATTGGATAGCCTCCTGTGGAATTTTCTAAATCTTAAGGGAATTAGCTCTGGACTAATAGTATTTTGATAGATATTTCTCAATTTCGGCACTATCTCCTATCCCCTTTTAAACGCTACTTCTACCTGTTTGATCAATTAACAAATATGACCATTATAAATGAAAAATACCCGTTAAAATACTGAGTATAGTATAGATGAAATATAACATTTTCGAGTCAAAACCGGAAAGTATTAATTGTGTCGTCTTGACACTACGTTTGCATGTATGCATGTTTTTACATGTATCTCAAAAAGTAAAAGTTCAATGAACACGGTATTTAAGCTTCGAAGATTCATGTTACAACAGATTACTGTTAATATGGCATGAGTAAAAGCGGAGGTGTACTGAAGGCTGATAGTGAAAAAACGTATTTAATAACATTTATATGGCATTAAATTTGTAATAAGCTGGTCCTATACAATTTTTTGATCCCAGGCATTATAACGGAGATATTAAGTATTTTCGAAATTATATATCGAGTTTGGTAATGATCATCAAAAGTGTTAACAAGCTGCCATATATAACATTTTTAACAAGCCTCATCTTCGTCTTCCGGCCTGGTAGGATCGATGGACATTTGAGGAAATTTTCCAAAGTGGGTACAGCTTCAATAACTATTTCTCTTAACGGAAATCAGTTAATTTCATACGAACAAATACTAACATTCATGCTGGATCTTACCGTCTACCACCAACTTTGACTGATCTGTTGCTTCCAACAACGTTCGGCAAATTTATAATTTTCTTCAGAAAACTTTTGAAACATCGGTACGTAGTCCTCAGCGTCACAAGTTAAAGGAAGCATGGTCGTACTGTTAAGTTCTTTATCTGCATTATTCTGAACTGCTTCATAGTGAAGTGCCATTAATGTCAAAAAGGAAAATAAACATTTATAAAGTACTTCTGAGTGGTATTTATTGGCTTGCCATGTGAAAGACTTGCAGAACTGACCTATTGCCATGTTGTTGGCCTCTGACACTACTCGCCCTGCTGATGCCACATTCAACCTTTATTCATACCACCCCGTCGTAAGCTTATGTAACTTAACTGTAATTTTTAGCAGGCTCGGCTATTTAGGTTGTACCGTGATGCCGAAAAAGTCCTCAAATCTCCTCCTATCCTGGTTAGGAGACGACGAAAATGAATTCCTAATTTTCGTTTGAACATTACCAAACTTGATAGAAACAAATCCATAAGCTAAGCTGATTTCGCACATCCTGGTATATCATACTTATGTGGTCTCATCTGTTCTCCATTTCCATATGAAAAAAAACAATGAGTGGAGGGGGTGGGGGTATTGAAGACGGCACTGTAGTAATACCTAGCTTAATACTTGAGTTAAGAAAAAAAATCATAGAAAATCAATTGTAGAACATTAATAGTTTAACAAAACTAACTTTATGTTGTTGATAACTTTATATTGTAACGAATGATCCCTGGAGGAGTGGGCATCTATGAAATAATTCAAATATACCGGGTTTCCGGTCAGTTATTCTATTGCAATTTTTACAAAATCGTTTCATCTGTCGAAGTCCCATGTTCAGTTTAAATTTGTAATTTTGATTGTTAAGAGTTCTTACTAATGGAGAAATAGGTACTAAAATATACTAAAGACCTGATCGCCTTTGGTATGAGAGATTTGTACTTTATATTTAAACTCCACCAAAAATTTGGACTGTCCAGTTAAATAGTCCACTACTGGATTAGCTGTAATATTCTATATATTTCTAAACGTGTTATAGGTATTAGACCTAAAAAAAAAGTTCAGTTTTTTTTTATGTCAGTATCTTTGTAGAGCTCCAGCTATTACAGCAGGGTTGAACGTGTTCGTTAATGGGCGTGGGACGGGCTTATTCCATTATAAAAACGTACAAGGCACTGCCGTCAACTAATATTAATGCTTCCCAAGGAGAGTAAGAATGGAAACGTGCTCCTTGCTCCAAACAGCTATCAGCTCAGAACAATACGTTTACACACGCTCACACTTACTGGTGTATTACTAGTGTATATATATATATATATATATATATATATATATATATATATAAAAACATTTTTGGTGGACCTCATTTTCGACATCTACTAGGTAGGTGAGAAATTTTTCGGAAATCCCCGAGCACAACCATTAAGGTAAAACTACTGAACTTTATCGCACTATGTGCTAACTGTAATTTTATAGAGAATCTATAAACTGTAGTTATACTTTTTACATTAATCACACCATTTAACGTTCCTGCCTAATCAATGGAGTTCTGAGTTTCAAACGGTTCTACTTTTGACTCGACTTTTTTTTATTTTATTTTATTCAACTCCAAATGAGAATATAGTGTGAGTTTAAGCAGTCCATCTTACTTTTCTTTATGCTGACTAAAACGAGTTTTCCTTGTTGTAGTGTCTCATAAAACATTCTGCCGCGCTTACTAGATTCCAAGATATATTTGACTGTTTTGCAATAGTTTAAAACAATGTTAATAAGCATTTGAAGTGTAAATAAGATTCGTTATTTTCTTTTACATAGTCGCGTGTCATCATCAGATCTAAAGGCTACGCCTTGTAGTTGCAGCCATTGTCTTTTATCGGAAACTGCTCTTTTCATATTAATATGCTCACCGAAATCCGTAAGATGTTTGATGTTTTCAAAATAGGATTTTCTAGGCCTTCCTCTTCTCCTATGCTCAAGGACCTTATTTTCAAATATTTTTGATGATGTGCCTTCTGATATGCTGAAGAAATAGAGTCGAGTTTATTTCAAGTAATTTTAATTACAAATTCTAAGTTAAAAATTACATATCATCATCTCAAAGACTGTTTAAACAATACAAGGACTGTAAATAACCTTGAAAAATGTGCTCTCGGAGAAACACAGAAATGATCTGCTGGTTTGGTAGCTGGTTTTACTTTACGGAGCATTCCAAATAAATGATCACGCATGTGTATGGTGCAAAGTTGGCTTAAGATATTTTACGAAATCATGACTTCATTTGGGATTATATAAAGGGTAGACTTTAATTATTGGACATTTTTAAATTAATGCAAATTTTTTGTTGGGCTTGGGTGCGAGTGGCCTCCTGAAAAATGTTATATGGCACATCAAAATATTGAACCTGGAGTAGACAATCGTGAATCAGGATTCTCAAACGGAATATTTGGTCAGAGGAGGGGGTATTCGAAAATTAAAAATCTATTATGATTTGATTCGTAAAATATTATAGAATCATCCTTGTATGCTATCAATGCTCTAAGATGGTTGCTCTATAACCTTTTTGTAACTCAATTATTAAGTGAGTTATTCGTATTTTTTTTATTTTCAGCCATCAGTAAACCCTCACTTCTACTCATCGCATTTTTTCTTTGAAATCGAGAATATATGCTGAGATGAAATCACTAGTGTTTCATATCAGCACTTGGAAAATCTGCTTAATTTACATAGCCCCTGCGTGACGGACGTTTTAATTCATATTAAGAATGAAGTGTAACGTTAATACATTTTGCTCTCTTACTATTATATTAATTAAATATTTAAACTGAAAGGTGGGATGATTAGTGAAGAATTAGGACATTACAAGTTCCCCGTTACGTGCCAAGATAACAGATTACTTATTTGTTTTAGCTTTGTTGTTTACTGTGAAATGTGAGCAAATACTTAAGAAGAACGTCATCCATCAATTTGATGTGGAATGCTCAATTTTGAAGGTTACTCTAATCAGTGCTTTGCTTGTTAGTTTTTCTTCAATGACTCTCTATTTCATTTTCTCTAATTTGACACGATGGCATTCAGAAACCTCAGTTCTATTGACAAAACAATAGTTATTGTATTTTGTATTCTTAAGGCCATTGTATTTACCGTACAAGTCTCCAACTAAGTGTCGAGACTTAGAATTGTCCTCACCAAATTAACAAACTCATACTTGATGACTGACAGACCCACTTGCTCAACTTATAACATTCCCTTGACTATAAGACATATACTAGCAGAATGCCGAAAATGTCAACACCAGGACTTTCCCTACTATTGACAGATGGCAGCCCATACTGTAATAACATATACTCATACCTACACAAAATTGTGTAAATTGGTACAACGTAACACGTATTACTAGCACGCATTTTTATGTAAATATAAATAAATGAAAATGTATTTATAGATTTAGTCGAGAAATTATTGTATAGAAAATTAGTAAATTTAATACCCTTATGACTAGAGCGGTATTTACAATATATTAGTTGATATTATTTAAGCCATAGAGTAAAACAGGGACTTGCAAACAGCATTATACTACTATAAAGAGCATAATAAGCTAGTTGTTGATTGCACAAATCATATTAATTCTAATCCTACACAAAACTGAAATATAAGACAAAAATCTAACATACAAATTAAGTCTGGTGTGCAACAAGATTTCAAATTATTTGCATTAATTGTATTATATGCGTTTGTACACTTGTACATGTTTACCCTGAAGTAGGAAATTACGACAATCACTTGTAAAAGTGTCATTTTAGCAGATTTCCCTTAGGGGAAATTAGCTATTGAGGTTGTTCTCATGACGCGATTTTCGAAATGTTTCTTCAAATGTCCATCGATCCTACCCAGGAGATGACGAAAATGAGGTCCGTTCAAAACTGTATGTATATATATATATATATATATATATATATATATATATATATATATATATATATATATATATACGTATATATTTGTCTGTTACCGCTCTAGTGGTCGCAATTATTGTTTAATCGTCACCAAACTCGGTATTTAATCGTTTATGTATAAAAGAAAGATCAAGTTCGTTAACGGCTGAAATCGGACCTGTGGGAGGGGGGATTTCGAAATATCTCCGTTACTATACGTCAAATCGAAAAATTTTATAGAGCCAATCTTATTGCAAATTAGATTTACTATAAATATTGTCATATACATTTATTCTTTATCTTGAATATTAACCGTGATATTTGCATTTTTATTGTGTAACAGACGAGCTATGGTGGCTTCTAATCGTTCCCGCGGAAAGTTAGTTCGGCCGTTTCCGTAACTTTTCGGTATAACTTTACGTGGGAAATCTGCTTAGTTTACGCAGCCCCTGCGTGACGGACTTTTTTTTTTATGTTCACTTATAAAATATTTATATATTTCACTTTTGTTATTTGCCATTTTTTTTGGTATTTGTTATTGTTACTTGTTATTATCTTTTATCTGTTTTAATTTTGTTATTTCACTTTGTACAATTTTGAGTTTTGAAAGGGCAAATAACCTTTGATGTGTTGTCCATAAATAAATAAACCATCAAAATCGTCTCCAACTCAACGATCGATGAGTTAGAAATCACTTATATCAAACGTAGAATCAATTTAAGCATTATAAGTGTAAACTGAATTGATTCCTGTTATCTCATCGTGAATCCTTGTGGCTGGAAAATTACTCACAACTGCCTTATACCTGATCTTTACTTCCTACGTTAATTACCCTTTCCATGTTCTAAATCGCTAGTGTATTTAATTTCGTATAATAAATTAATATTACTGTATTATTTTTCTACGCGAGGTATTAACACTTAAACTGAAACTCAGATAATTATCTATTTTATTTCAGTTTTTACTTTCCTGAGATTCTTGTTTCTCAGGTAACAAATCAACGGCCCTCTTTCTTCACTGATATTTATTAAATGCAGCAAAGGGCTTTCAGCGCATACGCTCCGTCACAAGTGCCCTACTGGCAAACATTTACCATTAATATAATATAAGCTGTCATTAAATTAAAATAAAAAATATATGTATATTAAAGGACAATATTAGAATTAGGATATAAAACTTTAAGAAAAATACATATTAGTACCCCAGTGAATATTTGCAAGATAAATATTTTTACAGATTAAAATTAAAAGCTTACCAATAGGATGTGTACTAAATTAAAAGTCTGTTACGCAGGGGCTGCGTAAACTAAGCACATTTCCCACGCGAAGGTTTACAATATATAAATATACATACTGGTAACACAACACCACTGCGAATATTAAGTGAGTAAATACAAACGGTAATGAAAATATTTCACGTACAACTTAGTAACTCTACCACGGGAAGCGTCTGAATAGTAAACAAACAGGCCAGCCAACCTGAATTCTAGACCGGAAAGAACACAATTACTGTAATATATCAGAATATAACTTATTTATTTTATTGAAAACATAATAACATATTAATTTTATTTACTATGTCTAGTACTGTAATTAATAATGAGTCAGAATAATTTTTATCTCACAGAGCATAATTTTTAGGCAAACTAGGGCATATGTTTCTATAATATCAAAATTTTAAAACAGATACACGGGATGTACTTGAATTTTACGGACCATGCAGAAAATAAATTTCTACTCATAAGGGTTATTTCAGTGAGGAAAAAGTTTAAAATAAAATAATTTTCCTATATATATATATATATTTGCCTGCCAGAATTTTTATTTTATCGTTATCAAACTCGTTATTTATACGTTCTACTTATAACTAAAGATCAAATTCTTTAATCATGAAGTCAGAAAACTGAGAGGGGGAGGGGACTTTGTGAGATTCGAAATATTTATCTTTTTAATTCATTTTCACACTGGCTTCTTACTAAGGAACAAAGAAGGAATATTATGTTTTATGTTTATTATTATTTACGTCCACTTTATGCTACTAGGGCTAATCGGGACGGGTTATCTACAGGTTACCACCCTTTTCTAGCCAGGGTGGGCCTATGGAGTTTATTTAAAGAGTCCGTCACTAAATAATTTTCTACTGCCCAGGGCGGGAATCGAACCCGCCACTCTACAATGAGGGAATAGATGATGAGATGTGATCGTAAAAATGTCATATTCCAGGAGGTGGGTTATCTGTTTAGTTTACTGCACCTGCGTGACCGACTTACTTGGAACATGGGTTGCGAGTGTACAATCACTTCTTAATACTCTTTCTTCTTTCGATGAATTAGAACTCCTGCTCACGATCTGTCTTTCAGTTCTTCAGGGAAGGGCTTTATAGGCTCGGCGTTGTATCTGATTTATATAATAACTGTAACAAACACTGTTTCTGCTGATATACGTCTACAAATAATGACTTTTTTGAATGGGGTTTATAAACAAAGATCAGCTGAGCGAAACTGCGATTGTAACACTTAGTGAATGTTAGTTCGATAGCCTTGTTCTTTGTGAAGGTTGGCCGGCATTGGTACGTTCTACTGCACAACCAACCACTGGCAGAAAACAATCTACGTCCTTGCTTTCTTCGGTTCTTTGTACCTACGCAAACTTTGTGCCTCTATTTATCACTGGTCATAAGCACAAACGTTTTTAGCAGATTTCCCTTAGGGGGAATTTAAAAAATTCAAAATATCTTTATTACGCGTCAAAAAATTGTATAGATCCAATCTAATTGCAACTGTAATGTTCAATAAATGTTGTTACGTATGTTTTTTTCATTATCTTGATGATTAGCCGAGTTATTTGCATTTTTTTAGTTTTTGGCCTTATGTAAACTCCTTTTCGTGTCATATTAACAATAAGCTGTGATATTATGAAGCATTTTATTTGAATCCCAAGTAACAAATATTGTGCACATTGAACTTTTACGTTTTGAGATAAATGCAAATATGCTCGTGGGAAGTCTGCTTAGTTAACGCAGTCCCTTTTAACACGTAGGTGCTAATTTATAATTGCTTTTTCATACATGTTTTTTAAACTAGTTGGAAAACCGTGATTTCACACGCGAAAGTTTACAATAGATATATTTACATTCTGGTAACATCACCGTGAATATTAAGTGAATAATAAATAAATATTTAGAAACAACCAGGCCAGGGAATCTCGTTGATCTGAATAGATATATAGAAAGATTCTAGACGGGAAAGAAAAACAATTAATGAGCATGACCCCAATAATTGATTTCCCTTAAGGGAATTCTGCTAAAAAGACGAATAATCGCAGCATTTAATCAATAATGTATACTATGATCATGAGAGTATCGTTTATTTTCCTAATTATTGACTCCGAATGTCAATTTATGAGGAATTTTTGTGTTTTTGTATTTTTTGTGCTCTATTAAATTGCTCTTGAAAACATTTTTCTAAACTGGTGATCTCAGTATTACTATGGAAAACTAGTTTGAAAGCCTTAATGTCGATTAGTTTTATAAGATTTAACCCTTGGTCTTAATGAATACTGTTAAGTGTGTTTAAAGCTATGTATGGAATAATGGAATGTTTTATTTATTTAATTTACAGAATAACTTAATCTTTAGGTATTGTTTTCAATTAATGATATGAAAACAAAATCGATTAATTAAAAAAAAAAAGATAATGAACTTAAATTAAGTATGATGATCAGTTCTTTGACAATGAACTTTGAATAAATAACCAATATAAATAAAACTCTTAGTTGATAGTTGCATTACAAACACTTGATTGTGATTTTATTTATATATATTTATCTTTATTTATTTATTTGACCTTCAGGAATGGATTACGCAATATCAGCGACAGACACCAACGTCTAAAGTATTTCAATCTGCTTATGTTCGATTGAGCATCTGATAATATAATAAATAATTTATAATTGTTATGTTCGATTGAGCATCTGATAATATAATAAATAATTTATAATTATTAATGTCGCACTCTGTGGAATTAGAATTATTCATAGATGAACAAACATTTATTTTATTTTTTTAAATTCTTAGGTAATCTCATTTTAACATTTCATAATTACATTAGCACTAATGAAGATTTTATATTGTTTTTGAAATACAAACGATAATTTTAAAATTGAAAACATTGACTACATTATTAATACGACTTTAAAATGTTATTATTTAAGTATATTATCTGGCACAGATGTCATTAATGAGCTTAATTTGCACTACGTTAACATCGAATATTTTTTTCAACAAACTATCATTTACCATCAACGGTCGCACTCTCCCTGTTAAAGAACAGTGCACTATCCACATTAAAATATATGTTTTTATACCCGATAACCGAGGAAGAATTAATACAAACAGCTGTATCAGGAATAAATAAAAAATCACTTGTGATATTTTTTCTCTATCTAAGAAATTCATTAAGGGTGCTATCTAAAATATTGTAACACCCTTTACTGACATTTTTAATAATTGCATTGTTAAAGGAAGTTTTCGGAACTTGTTAAACAAGCTAGAGTAAAACCTCTATTCAAAAAAGGAGATATACAGTTTGCTGAAAATTACAGACCTATATCCCTCCTACCTGTATTCTCGAAACTTTTCAAAAAAAATTATCTTTAATCGATTAATGAAACATTTTATTGTTATACATGATGTTATGTGAAGTTGTTTATAGAAAAACAAAAAAAAAAAACAAAAAAAAAACTATTTGACGTACTCTATTATAACATGACAACATTTAATGCAAATAAACACATTTCATTTAATTTCATTTCAAAAGTAAGTATAATTAAAATAGCTAAACGTTAATAAATATCAAATAGCTATTTTAATTACTTATTTTAATAATCTAATTAGTGGTCTAGTCAACGTTTTCTCATTTGAAGAGAAATAAAAAAAACAAAAAAAAAAAACAGCAGAAATACTTCATTCGTATTAACTGGGTTCTTGGGTCATTGTTATTTAAATTATAATTTAGAAAGTAGTTAGAATTTTATTAATTTAAAATTTAAAGTGTCTTTGCTTTAAAAGCCCATAAAGGGCCATAATCTGCCAACCAATTAAGTAGAGATTAGGTTTAAAAATATTTTCTATTTAATTAATAGAATTTATGTCGCATAACGATTTGATGATTTTTTTCCTTGGAAGTATTGTAATAGCGAATGTTTTCGTTTTTCAGATTTCGATTGAATTATACATTTTGACCCTCTCTGGGCACGTTTTGACTGGTTTTGGATTGAAGTTTTTACGTATCTCGCGCATTGTAAAAAAACAGCTAGTCTTTGTATTCTGAAATTTCCCATTTTGTGACTTTGATAACCTCTGGCCGTATGCACCTCTCCTTTTGATCGAAATCTGCTAAGAAAGAAGGAAGGTTTAGAGGTGTGCGAAAATTCAAAAAATAATTGAAATTGAAATGTATTAAAAAATAATTGTGTGGGAACGGTTTTTTTTTTTTCTTTCTGCTTTCATGGAAAGATCTATAAATCATGTTTTATAGCATTTTTCGATTCACTTCATTGAAATGAAGATATTGTGTTTCACTTTCAATTGAAATGCAATCAACTGCTGGGTGTTTATTTATCCCAATAAGTATACAAGGAACTCATCACATGAGATAACTTCTATATTTTAGCAAATTTCCCTTATGGGAAATTAATTATTTGCATTATACGCATGGCGCGATTTTTGAACGATTTCTTCAAATACAAATGATCCCCTATCCTGGAGAAGACGAAAGTGGGGCAGGTCCAAAACTATATATATATATATATATATATATATATATGTGTGTGTGTGTGTGTGTATATGTATGTATGTATATATGGTGTTGTTGTGTTTTTGGAGGTTTGGTCAATGTTGGTGAAAAAAATCTTCGTTTATGCCGATAATTCGAGAATTTTATTTTCTCTTCTTCAGGGCTATAAAAATACAGGTGGTACTTTATAATAATGCACATTTTTGTTAAATTAGAGTGTAACGGGAGGTGTTTATGCTATTTTTACATACCTTTTAGACTTATATACACTGTATATATACTGTAGACATACAAAGCATAAGGCTGTGGCACTGCTCAATGTAAACACACCAGGGAAGGATATTGTAACCAGTAACCCTAGTGCAATATGTACTGTAGTTTTTAAGTAACTTCAGTCTTGGTAAGTAAAAATAGCATAAGCACCTCCTGTTACACTCTAATTTAATAATAATGTGTAATATTATATAGTAGCACCTGTATTAGCAGATTTTCCTTAAGGGAAATCAGCTATTGAGGTCGTACTCATAACGTGATTTTCGAAATTTTCTTCAAATGTCCATCGATCCTACCCAGGAGATGACGAAAATGAGGTCCTTTCAAAATTATAAATATACCTATATCTATATATATATATATATATATATATATATATATATATATATATATATATATACCTATATATAACCTGTCGTTTCTAACCTTACCTTACCTTCCTTACTTTGTGAGATTTATGCAAATACGTTCTGTTCATCCGCCTCCCCCCTCTTTAGTTGTTGGACTATTAAAATTTGAGTTATTAAAAGATAAATTATTCTTACAATTCAGAAGCCGTTTCAGTTGGGAATTTATTTTAATTGGAAGATTTCTCATTATCTAATCACGGTGGTATTGTGTTACCAGTATGCAGATTTCTCTATTGTAAAACTTCACAGGGGAAATCTGCTTAGTTTACGCAGCCTCTGCGTGACGGACCTTTTTTACAGTACTGAAGAAGAGAAAATGAAATTCTCGAAATATCGGCATAATCTAAGTTTTTTTTTCACCACCATTGATCAAACCTCCAAAAAAACAACAACACCATATATATATATAACATATCCACAATTTAAATAGTCTTATGTCTGATTTGTTCGTCCGTCACATATACACTCAATATTTTCAATAATTTTAACCCTATGTAAATAATTTCTAGTCGGTGTGTGTGTGTGTGCGTGTGTGTGTGTGTGTGTGTGTGTGTGTGTGTGTGTGTAAACCCCCACTCCTAGTCATGTCATATTAACAGTAAGCTGTTATATCTGATTAGTTTTCTCGGAACCTACACGACGTACGTTTTCCTTGTTTGGTTCCGCACTCCATTTTTTCAGTACTTTTTAGCGAATTGGATTACCAGAGTTTGGATATGGCGCAGTTCTTTCTGCTTAGAGACTACTTGTGTCAGTATATAAGGTATTTAGCTCACGTGTACATCACGCGTCCTCTTTACCCCTGCCTGTGGGAAAATGTCGTCCTTGCCACTAATGACTAGACTGCTCCTAGTAGATAGAGTAATTCAGACACGACTCTCATTTCCATAATGAAGTGTTTCATTTTGGCACTATTCATCTCCTCTGCTTGAGTCTCTTGGTCTTCTCGTTAGTCGCCATTCTTTCTTCCTGGGTGTCTTTTTTTACAGCCTTGCCTCACAACTCAGATGCAATGTTCCTGAGTCTTTTCCTCAAATCGTCTTTTATGCAATAATACTTTAAACAAATTAAAAGTTGTTAATTGAGGATATTCCACCGGACGCCTCTATTGTCGCATTCTGCCAATTATCTAGGTTGCATGGCCACTTGTGCCATTTTGCAAAAAAAATAAAAAAAAAACATCTTTCCTTACGCTTAAGGTCAGATCAGCAGATTTCACACGCGAGGGTTTGCGTTACGTAAATCTACATGATATTAACACCACCGTGAATATTAAGTGAATAAATACAAACTATAAAGAGAAATCTTTCAGTCAATTTACAATTTCACAACAAGTGTAGTTTACCTCTACAACGAATGCATCTGAATTATAAACAAACAGGCCAGGCAACCTCATTGATCTGAATAGATATATAGAAAGATTCTAGACGGGAAAGAAAAAAATTAATGAGCACGATCACAATAGCTGTTTTTCCCCAAAAGAAATTCTGCTAAAAAGACGAATAATCGCAGCATTTAATCAATAATGTATACTATGAGCATGAGAGTTCTTTTCTCGTTTATTTTCCTAATTATTGACTCCAATTGTCAATTTATGAGGATTTTTGGCGATAGCTCTATTAAATTGCTCATTAAACTTCAATTGAAAACATTTTTATAAACTTGTGATATCAATAGGAAAACTCGAGATATTCTTCAAGAAGAGCCAGGAAGATGTTTCCGGCTTAAAGGACTGAAGTACATGCAGGGTTTTATTTTATTTTTTTTCAGTACAAACAGTTTTTTTTTTCTCTCAAAAATTCATGTGAACAGTATTGCCCTTACACGTAATAACCCTGCATATAAATAAACTATATGAGGAATAGATGTATTGACTAAATCAATTTTTTCGTATTTTGGCAGATTTCCCTTAGGGGAAATCAGCTATTGAGGTCGTACTCATGACGCGAGTTTCGAAAAATTTCTTCAAATGTTCATCGATCCTACCCAGGAGATGACGAAAATGAGGTCTGTTCAAAATTATATATATATATATATATATATATATATATATATATATATATTTGTCTGTTAACGCTCTAGCGGTCGCAATTTTTGCTTGATCGTTACCAAACTCGATATTTAAACGTTTTATGTAAAAATAAAGATCGAGTTTGTTAATGGCTGAAATCGGACCAGTGGAAGGGGGGATTTGAGGGGAGGATTTTCGAAAATTCGAAATATCTCCGTTACTATACGTCGGATCGAAAATTTATATCATATCTTATTGCAAATTAAATTTACTATAATTAGTGTTATAATACATGTATTCTGTATCTTGAATATTAACCGAGATATTTGCATTTTTATGTTTTCAGCTTCAGAGATGAGATCGGCTAACTTCAGGTCTAGTCGTGAGTTTCCGTCAAGAGCTAGTTCGGGCCGTCCCTGTAACTGTTCGGCTCTCTATTCTGAAATGTCTCTATTGTAAAACTTCACGTGGGAAATCTGATTAGTTTACGCATCTCCTGCGTGACGGACTTTTTTTTTTTTTTAAATCTGTCACGTAAACGTAAGACAGTTACCTCATTTTAAAATAGATCTTTCCCCTTGACATTTCCTGTTACTATTTGATAAAAATAAAATTATTTATTAACGTCAACTTTTTGCAGCTAAGGCTAATTGGGACGAGTTATCTACAGGTTACCACCCTTTTATAGCCAGGGTGGGACTAAGGAGTTTATTTAATGAATTCCGTCACTAAATAAATTTCTTTTCCCCAGGCGGGAATCGAACTCGTCACTCTAGGTTTGCCATGTGAGATTAAGGCCAACGCGTTAACTACTATTTGATTAGAAGTCATATTCAGTTTAATCTAATAGAATACTTGTTTCGTACATTTTTCTGTTAGTTGCCTTATGGCAGAGGTATTTCTACTTTCTGAAATTTCACTTTAGGGTAAATCAGTTTTTGAGGTTGTACCCATGATGCGATTTTCGAAAACTTTCTTTAACTGAGATTTATGTAAAAGAAAGATCAAGTTCGTTAACGGCTTAAATCGGACAAGTTACTATAAGACGGATCGAAAAAGTGTATAGAATCAATCTTATTGAAAAGTAAATGTACTATAAATATTGTTATATATATTTATTCCCTAACTTTAATATTAGCCGAGATATTTGCATTTTCTAGCTTTCAGCCGTTAGTAAACCTCCACTTCTACTAATGCTACATAAACAACGCTCTGATACATAATACCCCACATTATTCGAAGCTAAAATACCAATTTTTTTTTTCATTGAACTTTTACTTTGTGAGATATATGCAAATAGGTCCGGTTGATCCACCCCCCCCCCGCTTATTTTGTTTTTGGATAACTAAAATTTGACTGATTGAGATAAAAATTATTCTGATTCATTGTAAATTACAGCGCTAGCTTTAGTGAATTGTTTTCAATAAAATTAATATATATATATATATATATTTCATTAATTGTTTGTCTTTCCGGTCTATCTATACATCACTACGACGCTGGCTTGCCTGTTTGTTTATAATTCAGCCGCTTTTCGTTGTAGAGATTATTAACTTGTATTGTACATTTACTGAGCATTCAGGGTAATGTTACCTGTATGTGTATTTATCTATTGTAAACTATTGTGGGAAATCTGCTCAGTTTACGCTGTCCCTGCGTGACGTGCTTTATTTATTTTTTTGGTTTCAGTCTTTTGTAAACCACCACTTTTACTCATTCAATTTTCGCTTTAAGTACCTCTTGATCAGCCAACATTTTAAATATTTAAATAGACTTCTTACTACAGGGCAGATAGAGAATAGATGGTGAGTTGACATCATCAACGTATCATATTCCGTGTGTGGGAAATCTGCTTAGTTTACGTTGCATCTTCATGACGAACGTACTTGGGGCATTTTAACACGTGTGAAATCTTCTTATTTTACCCTCTTAATGACGAAATTGTTAAAATAGCGTTATGTTATGTTGGTTGAACGACCAACTTCTGCTATAACAATGTTTTCCAGTGATGACGTAATAATGACCGTTTGGAACGAATTTTCGATTTCCTCACCGCAATTAAGCTAGATTCGGCTGTGGCCGCCCTGGCCCACTGTCCTCTCTCTCTCTCTCTCTCTCTCTCTCTCTCAAATCGGCCAACTATTCCAAGTTGATTGGAAGTAAACAGGACTTAAACAACTCAATTACCTTCTAGACTACTCATTCCCAATTTGAGGTTTTAATTGTCTCCCATTTTGGGGACCCTCGTTTAAATGGGAGTTGGAGAATAATTGCTCGTTTATCCATGATTCGTGTTGAAATTGAAACAATTTTCACACTTTTGTAACGATAGAAATTCATAAACGTCATGGAGAGACTGCGTAAATTAAGCAGATTTCCCACGTGCTCATAAGACTCACTAGTGATTTTATCTCAGCATATATTCTCTATTTCTAAGTAAAAATCCGATGAGTAGATGTGAGCGTTTACTGTTGGCTGAAAATAAGAAAAATACGAATAAGATTTCGTAAAATATCTTAAGCCATCTTTGCACCATAAACATGCGTGATCATTTATTTGGAATGCTTCGTAAAGTTAAAGCAGCTACCAAACCAGCAGATCATTTTTGTGTTCCTCCGAGAGTACATTTTTCAAGATCATTCACAGTCATTGTATTGCTGTATTGCTTAAACAGTCTTTGATATGTTGCTGTGATGAGTAATTCAGACCAACTCTATTGCCTCAGTTTCATCAGTATTTCAAGTCCACTTACTATCGGTTTCATGAACCATTCAAATTACTTATTACATACTACAACTAGACTTCTTGGGCATATCATAAGGCACAACCTATTCGTTACAAATATATTGATCTCGCCTATTCTGACAAGTATATAAGTAAGTAATATTCTGAAAACAAAAAGATGGGATTTACTCGGTTCGTATTTGTGTTAGGTGAAAATGCATAGATGAAATATTGTAGAGCATCAAGAGTTTAACAACATTGGTAACCTTTTACAATCCGACGCGTAATAACGGAGATATTTTGAATTTTCGAATCCTCCCCTCCTCTCTAAACCCCCCTATTCCAAGACTAATTTCAGCTAATAGAACATACGATCTTTAGTGTTCACTGAAGATCGGTTAAATATCGATTACGGTATAGATCAAATGAACATTTTCGAGTAAAGAACGAGAAATCTTAATTGATGGCGTCATCGCATAATATATTTCCTGTATCTCGCAAAGTAATAGTTCATTGAAAAAAATATTTGCTATTTAACTTTGGAATGAAGTGGTTCATGATATAACAGCTTATTGTTAATATGACATGGAGTGGGAGTTCATTAAATGCCAAAAACTTTAAAATCCAAAAATTTGGGTTAATATTCACGATACAGTAAATATGTACAGAAAAACAATTGAAGGGCAATTAATTTCCAATAAGATTTTATACAATTTTTCGATCCGACGTATAATATCAGAGATACTTTGAATTTTTTGACAACAAACGTCTTATGAAGAATTTTCTATCCTTTTTTATTTTTATCTCCTATTGGTACAGATATATTTGGTTTCTTTTATTTTCATCTTTCTTTAATCCTCCATTTTCCATCTGGCGATTTCTGTCAAAATGGGAGGTGCACAACTAGTAGGAACAAAAATTATACCTAAATATAAAATTTCAACATTTTAAGGCTAGTTCATTTCGAGATATACGCAAGATAAGTACATAAGTACTGACGTCACGTATGAACTGATTAAAATAAGTTTCAGTTAGACAATTATATTGAAATTTTTCACATTTACAATACTTTTGTTTCTTCGTACTAGTAAGAAAAATGGGACTAATTATTTGTTATTTATTAATGTTCATATGTGCTTCAAAGTCTAATTGAGACGAGTTTTCTACAAGTTACCGCCACCCTTCTCTAGCCAGGACGAAACGTAGGTTTCATTTAATGAGCTCTCCACTAAATAAATTCCTATTGCTCAGGTGAGAATCGAACTCACGACTCTTTGTCTACCAAGTGGAGAGTTAAGACCAACGCTTTAACTCACATGGCTAACCTTGGTTAGCCCATTATATACATAACTAACTAAACTTCGTAATTGAGTCGTGTAATCTCCACATCGATCATGGTCTACAATTGGAGCCTCTCTGGGTTTCTGGTTCTGAACCTGTCGAAGCTAGGTTTCTGAAGCTGCGACTGTTTTAAATATTTTTATTAAATAGTACTTTTGAGTAGATATATTTGTTTTTTTTCCCTAAAAATATAATCATTTATTTTAATATCAATTATTTCTTCTTGTGACACTTAGTTTTAGGTATTCCCTAGTTTTGTTATCTTGTGGGGGTTTCCAATAGATTATTCAATATGCTCCTTAGGAATATGATATGCACGTAACAATTAAAAAGTCGTTTATTATTTTTGTTTAATAAAAGAGATCGCTAATTAGTAATCTTAAATGATTTGGCAATTGTTGCCTATGTCGTTTAATTATATTTAACAAGCTTTTGATTTTTTTTTTCTATTTTATATCTCAGCTAGGCGACCTGCTGACTTTTAACAGGGTTTTTCTTTAAATATGAAAATATTATATATTTTTCCTCAACGTGTTCTGATTAATAATTCCAAGCCTTACAATCACGCTGTCTGAATCAACGTAGTTAAATCTAAACAATTACAAAATGATCCTGTCCCAACATTTTTGAGAAACATCAAAATTTTTTAAACATAATTAAACAGCAGCTAGGTGTGTTAATATTTCACTAAATTTGCAAATTTTCGCAGGAGAAAATAAAAACTATTTTTATTTATTTCTAAAATATTAAGCGAGTTGTCGCGAGTTGCTTTTTTGGTGACTGAGCAGATTTCCCACGTGAAGTTTAATAATAGACAAATCTACATACTGGCAACACAACACCACCGTCAATATTAAGGAAATAAATAATTTTTATCTCAATCAATCAAATTTTATTAGTTAGTTATTGTAAATGTTATTAGATGGACATTTGAAAACAAAAATTCGTAAATCGCGTCGTGAGTAGGACCTCAATAGCTGATCTGCTAAATAATCGTTTTACTTTCTTTTCTTTTCACTCCTATATCCTCTGTTCACTAAATATATTGTCGTGGGAGAAATTATTAGACCCTTTGCATCATGGTTATTTTCGCATCGTCTATTTTGGTTACTTTTCGTCGTGATTTGACTGGAACGTTTCTAATTATATTTGATGATGATTGCGCTCACGCCTCAGGGATTACAATTTGGAATTCAAATGGAAATTGCGGGCTCACAATTCCTCTTCCTAATTTTAGCAGATTTTGTTGAAACAGATTCGTTGCCATTGCCCATTCTTGTGTTATACTGTAATTAATGTCTTATATAATATCAGAGGCCACCCTCCCCTGCTTCACTTGTTAAGGAAAATATGTATCATTCTGATATACGTTTAACCCTTTTAGCAGATTTCCCTTAAGAGATTTTCTCTTATGTTTTATTCATGATGCCACTTTCGAAGAATTTCATCAAATGTCCATCTATCCTATCTGGGAGATGACGAAAATGAGGTATGTGTGTGTGAGTAATTCTCACATTGCATTCATATAATGTATATACGGGGTGTACAGAAAGTTCTAAGCCTGGTGTACTTATGATACCTCAGCTGTCAAGGTTGTTTTAGAAGGTTTTGACAACAATTTTTTTTGACCGGGTTACAGATGTTGGAAAAAGCGGTGGAATAAGTGCGTTGCTGTTGAGGGGGACTATATTGAAAAATAAAAATATGTAAGTTGAAATCAGGCTTAGAACTTTCTGTACACCCGGTACATACATACATAAACACACACACACACACACACACACACACCCACACACACATATAAATGTCTGTCAACGGTCGTAATTTTTGTTTTATCGGTACCAAACTAAATATTTAATCTTTTTATGAAAAAGAAAGAACAAGTTCGTTAATGAAATCGGATGTCGGTTTAGGGGTACGAATTTCGAAAATCTGAAATCCGATGGAAAAATTGTATATAACAAATTTTATATAAAAGAAAATTACCTATTAATGTTGTTGTATACATATCCTCCCCATTATGAATAATAACGGAGATATTATGATTTTTTTTTTAGTATTCAGCTTTCAGTAAAGTCCTACACAGGTCATTTTAGCAGATTTCCCTTAAGGGAAATTAGCTATTGAGGTTGTACTCATGACGTGAGTTTCGAAAAATTTCTTCAAATGTCCATCGATCCTACCCAGGAGATGAGGTCCGTTCAAACTTATATATATATATATATATATATATATATATATATATATATATTTGTCTGTTAACGCTCTAGCGGTCGCAATTTTTGTTTGATATTTAAGCGTTTTATGCAAAAATAAAGATCAAGTTCGTTAATGGCTGAAATCGGACCAGTGGGAGGGAGGGCTTAGAAGGGAGGATTTTCGAAAATCCGGAATATCTCCGTTACTATACGTCGGATCGAAACATTATATAGAATCAATCTTATTGCAAATTAAGTTTACTATAAATAATGTTATATACATTTATTCTGTATCTTGAATATTAACCGAGATATTTGCATTTTTCTATTTTCTGCTTCTGAGATGAAATCGGCTAACTTCGGGTCTAGTCGTGAGTTTCTGTCAAGAGCTAGTTTCGGCCGTTCCCGTAACTGTTCGACTCTCTATTCTGAAATTTCTCTATTGTAAAACTTCACGTGGGAAATCTGCTTAGTTTACGCAGCCCCTGCGTGACGGACTTTAATAATACGCTGTTATATCATGAACGACTTTATTCTAACCTTAAATACCAAATATTTTTTTGCAAAAAACCTTTATGATGCGAGAGACATGCACATTCGTCGTGTGATGACGATTGATCTATAAGAGACTCGTTTTTTAACAGTTTCATGCAACTCTTAAGTTCGTTAATGGTTGAAATCGGGTTAGTAATAAAGAGAGAGGGTATTCGAAAATTCAAAATATCTCCGTTATTATGCATCGGATCGAAAAATTGTATAGAACCAATATTATTGCAAATTAAATTTACTATAAATATTGTTATGTACATTTATTCTCTATCTTGAATATTAACGGAGATATTTGCATTTTTATGAAGTCTGTGGTCGGGTATAGTTCAGATTAGATCGGCCATTTCCGTCGGCTCAGGTGGGAGGCTTCTTCTAACCTTACCTGTCGTTCCTAACCTTACCTTACCTCTGTTACTTTGTGAGATTTATGCAAATACTTTGTGTTCATCCTCACCCCCCCCCTTCTTTAGTTCTTGGACTACTAAAATTTGAGTTATTATAATATAAATTATTATTCTAATTCAGAAGCCGTTTCAGTTGGGAATTTATTTTAAATAACTGAAAGATTTCTCATTACCGTTTGTACTTAATCGCGGTGGTGTTGTGTTACCAGTATGCAGATTTCTCTATTGTAAAACTTCACATGGGAAATCTGCTTAGTTTACGCGGCCCCTGCGTGACGGACTTTTGTACATAGAAATAGAGAATATATGATGAGATGAGATCTAAAGTATGTTATGTCAGCACGTGGGAAATCCGCTTGGCTTACTCAGTCCCTGTGCGACGGACGTATTAACCCTCGGTCGGGCGCGTCAAGAATCTTCCGTCTTCGGGCGCGTGTATCTCAGAGATACAACCTCAACCGTTTTTACGGAAATACAATTTTTTAATATATATTTTGCACTAAAATGTTCAGTGTGTAATTAGAAACCATAACAGAGGAAGTATTTGTTTGAAAGAAGTAAATAATTTTCAAAATTGATAAGTATTATAATAAAAAAAATCTTGGTTGATAAAATAATCAAGTTGGTTATAGATTCATTATTATTGAAACCGTGAAAGATGATTTTTAAAATATAATTAAAAAATACAAATATCAAACGAAATTGCTTAAATGCACATGTCTTAATCATACATAATTCATTTCAGTTTGTGAACAATATAAACAAATTATCTAAATATAACTTCATTCAAAAATAAGTAGCACGAAATCACTTTTAGATAAGACTTTTTAAAAATTATCTAAATTTTAATGCACCAATCCTTTTAAAAATAGCAGTTTAATTATTATTTCTTTTGCAGAGCTGCATTACAATTAGGACAAAGCATGGAACTACGTTGTAAACAAATTTTGGTTTTGCAAATCTCACAAGAGTAATTAGTAAACCTACATTTCTTTTTAGTTTCGCATGGTTCACATCATTTTCTTTTGTTCATTGTAGCGGAATGACTTTTTTTATGCTGTTTTGTACTTGAGTTCAATGTATGGTCCAATGAGTCTCTGTACTCTTCAAGTTTCGTCCTTAGTTCGGGTGGTAAACGTCTACAGTAGTCACTGCATCGTACAATATTTTCTTGTACAAGCTCTTTTGAAAGCTCATTTATGAGCAAAATAATAGAAAAATAGGTTTATATGATTCCGTTTAATAAAGAGAAACTTAATTGATCTATATATTTATGAAATACAGATTTCAAAAAAAACTAACGAGATCGGGCGCGTGGTATCTAGGAGATACAACTGAATGACTGATGAAACACATCCATCGAACAAAATCGAAAGTGACACAACTAACCTTGAGGGGGAGACGTATAAAGAACATAACTCGAAGCACTACCCCACCACTCTCTGCTAGGAGGAGTGGCAAATATTTCTATAGAAACTGTGTATCTGAGAGATCACGCGCCCGACGGAGGGTTAAATACCTTATGTAATAAAAATAACATTCGGTTTTGTGTGGTGATTTTGATATAGGTTTAGATAATTAAATTTATAATATAAATTATGTTACTTTTTTCCATGACCTGAAATACTCAAATAGGTTATTTTTATTTTTGAATTTCCTACTATATCTTAGGAGTTTATCTTTGTGTTATGTTAGTAGAAAAGCTTGAGTTGCCAAATCTTTCCGGCAGTAGTTCTGGTTGATATTCATGTCCCTGGCTGGTTTGAAAATTAGTAAGTTCGACCGACATTATGGAAATTTGATCACTATAATTGGTTTTCCGGAAGTATTTCACCTTGGCACATATTTGGCACTGGTTATTTAGCTGAAACGAACTTATTTCAATAGCATCGGTTTTCTGTTTCCTTCCCCAAATCCACTAATATATTCATATATATTTTTATACCGTTGTTTGTTTACAGGCCTTCAGATCCTTAGCATAAGGCTTGAAATGTTGCCAAGTATTGAGAATTCTCTACCCACAACACTTCATTTTTAGGAACCCCTGACCATGGTACTTTTTTTTTTACCTTTCAAAAATGTCCACGTCTATTTAGAACGTTTTACGCCATAAATTCCGCTACCATGTTGTAACTTGTTGTAAAAAATCGGTGGAAAATGCATAGAAAATGAAAAAACTCTTGTCACTTAGGTGCAAAACAGATTTCCCATATGCAATTATAGCACAGGTGTGATCTCATCTCATCACATCTTCTGTATTTATATTTAAAATACAATATTTGGTATTTCAGGTTGTAATATGACGGTACATGATATATTAGCTAAACGTGCGATGAATGAAAGTAGTTTTTTACTGAAGGATGAAATCTAAAAAAATCCCAATATCTCGGTTAATAATGAAGATATAGAAGAATGTTTAAAAAACATTTATAGAACATTAAATTTGCAATAATATCGGTTCTATGAACTTTTTTGATATGATGTTCAATAACAGAGAAATTTTCAAAATCCCCCATCCCGCTTGTCCGATTTCAGCCTTTAACGGACTTGATCTTTAGTTTCACATAAAACGTTTAAATATCGAGTTTGGTAACGATCAAACATAATTTTCGACCGCTAGAGTGTTAACAAACATACCATATATATATATAATTTTGACCGGACATCAATTTTGTCAAGGTATGTATGATCGATGGACATTAGTGGAAAGTTTCAAAAATCTCGTCTAGAGTACGACCTCAATAGCTGATTTTCCTTAATGGAAATCTGCTAAAAGATAAGTAATAGTAATAATAATCTTTAAAAAATGCCTCATAAAAATCTAACAGAAATCAATGAAATATTTCTGAGGTATATTTCAATAAACATTTATGTATCTGATATCGTAGTTCTTAATATACTCCTACCTTAAACTATTCGCAAAACAATCTCTGTATTTATTCAGTTGGAACAGATCAAGAGCAGTTGATTGAATGTAAACAATCCTTACTCCCTAGGTGAGTTCGGGGTCTGAAGAGAATACTGGTTTTATAATTTCCGTGTTGTTTTGAACCCGAAGCGTGATACTTAATTAATTAGTGACGCGTTTTTCGAAAATCTTCCAGAAATGTCCATCTATACTACCTAGAAGATGACGAAAATGAAGTCCGACTATTATATATATATATATATATATATATATATGTATTTATATATATATATATATATATATATACAATTCAGGTACCCGGCTTCGCCCGGGAATTCATTTGAGACTGGATGGTGATAGTATTTTTTTTGGCAAGGCTTTACTTTACACAGTATTTTGAAATTTACCCGTCCCAGTGTTTAGGGTTAATACCCGTCGTTTCTGTGGATTTGTTAATAATAAAATGTCTAAACTCAGGCCTCGCTTATAACCCCCACTCCAGTCCGTCCCTAGAAATGTTAGTATGGCTTATTATAAGGAAGGGGTTAGTGCTAACTCACATACCGAGTTTGGTTTAGTTCGGTTGAGTTTTTTGTGCCAAATAAAATTGTTGACTTCCGCAGTAGTTTTTAACGTATATCTCATTTATACTTAGGTATACGACAAAAATGTATATAACAAAAGTAAAAAGCTTTTGTTATGTGCATAATTGCCGAAAATGCAATAGGAACGAATTATCGCTATTTTTAATTTCAGCCCTCCCTTATAGCCCCCACTCCTGTTCGTCTCAGAGAATATTAACATAGCCTAAAGTCTAAGTTGGGTTAGTTGTAATATACATACCAAGTTTCATAAAATTCGGTTCAGCCGTTTATGGGTGAAAAGGTAATAAACAAACAGACACGAAAGAAACAAAATGCAGTTATGGTGTCTATGACATGTGAAACAAAAAGTTATCGTGAAATTTTGCGAAAAAAATCAATGTACAGACAGAGGTTACAATTTTATATATATATATATATATTTATATATATATATATATATATATATATATATATATATATAATAGCCTGATATCGCTCTAGCGGCCACAATTTTTGTTTCATCTGGACCAGACTCGAAATTAAACCTGTTTATGTAAAATTAAAGGTGAAATTCGTGAACTTCTTAAATCGTACCAGTGGTAGGAGGTGGTAGAGGGGGATTTCGAAAGTTTAAAATATTTCCGTTAGAGGGGGAAATTACGAAATATCTTCGTTTTATATATATATATATATATATATATATATATATATATATATATATATATATATATATATATACGTCGGATCGAAAAATTGTATAGAATGAATCTTATTGCAAATTAAATTTAATGTAAATCTTGTTCTATACATATTTTTTGTATCATGAATATTAACAGATATGTTTGTAAAATTTACTTTTCGGCCTTCGGTAAACCCCAACTCATACTCTGCAATAGCAATAAGCTATTATATCATGAACCACTTTATTAAAAGCTTAAATATCAAATATTGTTTTCGTTGAACTTATACTTTATTTGATAAATGTAAATACGTGAAATATGCTGAATTTACTCAGCCCCTGCGTGACGGACTTTTTGTTTTCTTAGACATACAGGTAGAAAATATATAGGGCGGCGAGATCGGTAGCGTATCATTTCAACATGTAGGAAATCTGCTTAGTTTACGCAGCCTCTGCGTGACGGACTATTAATGTATGTACAATTATGTTTACTGAATATATGGAATATTTATTATTATTATGGAGGAAGTTTATACTCAGTAAAAACTGGAATTAAATCCATTTCGGGGGATTATTATTATCATTTATCATTTATGAACAACTTTTTATAATTGAGTGTATTTAACAGGTGATATTCTTTTGTCCCAGTAAATTTTAACTTTTTTTTTATTATTTAACCGAAAAAACAGTTCTAAAATCAAATTTATGAACTGGGCCTGGTGTATTGTAGAGAAGGTCTAATACTGGTGAAATGAGGAAAGTGAGAGACTTGAAAGTGTTACAAAACGTCTAGTAGCATTCGTTTTGAACTGACCTTTCTTCTATAGTGTTCCATGTCCCAATGCTTTCCGTGGACAAGTACTTTTGACAAACATTCCTTTTATGTTCAAAAATATTCAAGATAACTCTCTGGGCCTAGAGATGGAAATTTTGAATATTCAGTTTATTATTATTTGTATAGGGGCTGAGGTTAGCCATGTGAGGTAAAGCGTTGGTCATAATCTCACATGGTAAACCTAGAGTCGCGAGTTCGATTCCCGTCTGAGAAATAGGAATTTATTTAGTGACGAACTCATTAAATAAAATCGTTGGTCCCACTCTGGTTAGACAAGGTCGGTAACCTATAGATAACCCATCCCAATTAGTCATAGTAGCAGCAAGTGGACGTAAATAAATAACATAACTTTTGTATAACTTTTGAATGTAAATTCTACTTTGCAGTTGCGGAAATGTTTGTCAAGTAGATGACAGCATCCTTATTTATGTTTTGACAAGGGCTCTAAAATTGTGCCCACTTGCGATAATCTGAAACCTCGTTCATCCAAATGGAAATATATCTGAATATAATATATTGCTTTTATTGAAATATATTTACCATATATAACAATTTTCTATCAGTATAATTTTCATATCAATCTCTCAAAGTTTAGTAATCCAACAACTTAAGAAGGGGGGGGAGGCAACAGAACATATTTGCATGTATCTCGTATAATAAAGGTCTCTTGAAGGCTATATTTGGTATTTAAGCTTCGAATGATGTGGTTTATTTCATAACAGAGTATTGTTTATGTAATAAGTAGAAGTGGGGGTTAGCTGAAGATTAAATAGCTGATTTCCCTTGAGGGAAATCTGCTAAAAAATTGAAAAATGCAAGTATCTCGATTAATATTCAAGGTAGAGAATATATATAAATTAAAATATTTATAGTAAATCAATTTGCATTAAGATTGGTTCTATACACTTTTTCGAAAGTGGTTTATTATATATGGAGTATTGTTTATGTGGCATTAGTAGGATTGGCAGTTTCCTGAAGGCTAATATCTCGGTTAATATTCAAGAAAATATGTATAGTACATTTGCAATAGGATTGGTTCTATCCTATTTTTCCGTCCGAGGTGTAGTAACGGAGTTATTTCGAATTTTCGAAAATCCGCTCCCACTGGTCCCATTTCAACCGTTAACGAACTTCACCTTTAGTTTTACATAAATGGTTATTCATTTTTTACGTCACACGACTAATCTGAGCCCTCCATAAATGATTAAATATCGATTTCGGTTACGATTGAACAAAAGTTGCGACCGCTAGAGCCTTAACAGACAAATATGTATATATATATATATATATATATATATATATATATATATATATATAATTTTGAACGGACCTCATTTTTGTCATCTCCTGAGCAGGGTCGATGGATATTTGAAGAAAAATAATAGATATATGAGTACGACCTCAATAACTGATATCCCATAGGGGAAATTTGCTAAAACGAAAAATTCCGGAAAAAGGGTTAATTTTCATTATCAATTCAATTTCATTATTTATGGGTGTATAAAAAAAAACTTTAAATTAACGACTTTTTCAGAAAATTTGTGTCTATTTAACATGATTTTGTTTTTTGATCAAATCATTGCTTATTTTCGCTTTATTCCATTGACTTTATGCGTTCAATTACTTAATGCTATTGCCATATTAATTTCATTCCTTATTCATAATTATATGATGGAGGTCCATGGAGACCAAGTTCTCTGAAATCTGTCAGTGGAATGTGGGTTGAACTCCGCCGTCGAATAAATTCAAGGCTTTCAAGAACGACCTTCACGCTCGGTCGGCAACAAATTATGTTGGAGGAAACAGACGGCCATAAATGCTATTATCAATGAGGGTTTCAGTTCGATACAGATTGTTACATTTTTAATTGTTCGGTCAGACTTTAATGGATATTGTAATGGCTTATACATCCCATATTCCAGGCTCCGTTGCGCATCAACATTTCCTGATTTTAAACGCAGGATGAAAATGAGTTCTTATATTAATAGGCATTGCATGCATATTTTCTTAGACACGTCAACTAATTAGAAGTCAACAATAATAAATGTTCGTCACGCAGGAGCTGCGTAAACTAAACAGATTTCCATATTGTGGTTGACACACTATTGATCTCTTTGCACAATATATTTTGTAGTTCTCATTAAAAATCCAATTAATAAAAGTGGAAAGCTGGAAACATGAAAGCTTTTATTCTTTATTTATTTGTTGAGCTCTATAACGTTGCGATGTCGCTCAGTTTCATTTAGCGTTTTTATTCTTTGACATTAAAAAAAATGACTTTTCAGAAGGAATGTTAGAACTAAGAGCTCTTGTGAGTGGATTTGCCTTAAATACTTGGCTGATTTATTTTCCTGAAATGTTACATACAAAAATTCACGGAATCTAAATAAAGGTGATAAAGGTTAATGTATATGTCTTTTAGCAATTTAGTGTTCCACATTTTTGTCTTATCTTTACCAAACTTGATCTATAACTGTTTATATAAATCCCCAGATCAAGTTGGTTAACGTCTAAAATCTGACCGGGGGGTGGGGTTAAAGGGTGGACTTTCGAAAATTTGAAATATCTCAGTTTTTATAAGCTAGATCGAAAAATTGTATAGAACTAATCTTAGCTAATTTAATAGCCTATAAATATTGTTATATACGTATAATATTTTGTTCTGAAATTTAAAATGAATCTTTTCACGATACAACAGATTCATTGTTAATATGACGTGTTAAGGTGTGGGGAGTACCGAAAGCTGGAAACTAAAAAAGTGCAAATATCTCTTTTGGTATTTGAAATAGAGAATAAATGTACAGAACAACATTTTTAGGCAATTAAAGTAGTAACAAGTTTGGCAAAACGCAATTTACTGCTAAAAATCATAATAACAGAGATATTTCGATTTCTTCGCTCAATCTCTCTCTCCCACACTCCCTCTTCGTTTTCATTCCTTAACGAACTTCATCTTTTGTATTACGTAAAATGTTTATATATCGAGTTTTAAAACCATAAACAAAGGTTGCTACGGAATTGTAACAGAAACGTGTGTCAGGGAATAAGGGAAATCGAAAGAAATGCTCACTTGACTTCATAATCTTTGTGGTTTTTTTTTATTAATCACGATATTGATAAGTAGGACATTAATCGTCAAATTCGTTTCTGTGTGACGTTCGTTGTGACGCCGCCTAACTTGTAAAATGAAGCATAACCAATGGTTATCATACATTTTTACATACAATATAACATGCCCCCTTCAGAAATGGAGGGAATTTGAATTTCAATCTTCTTCTCTTTAACGGCTTTGTAGTGGGGATTTTAATTAGCATATATATATAATGTTATAAGTGTTTACCTTTATTATAGGTAACCATCATAAATAGCCTGCATATTTTTATATTAATTAATTAATTAATATTTATAATATTTTTATCATTTGTGTTTTTAATGATAAGTATTTTAAGTTAAGTTGATTGTTTATTTTTCCTTGTTTTCTTTTGGTAAAACCGTTCTCAAATATCTTTTCTTTTTTTTTAATTCTTTCTCTTTTTTGCAGGTGAGTGTTTGTGGTATCTGCATTTCTATAATAAAACAAGATAAGCTCTTTTTTTATGTGAGTCATATTTTAATTAATAATGAATAAACAATTAATTAACGTTTAATTAAACTGTTAGATAATATATTAATTTATTATGCTTGACGTATTGTGAATTGGGTTAAGATCTTTTTTGCATCGTTCAATATAAAAATCTGTTAAATTTTCAGTCCTATGTTTGCCTCTTGAAATACATATCTTTATCTTTGAAGAATAGGATCACGCATAATAATATTATAATATTTTTATCAGTTAGGATAATGTTATCCAATGGAATTGGATAATTTTCTTAGCAGAATCCGCTAAGTTTCCAGACTTATGTTCTCTTTTCTGTTGATAACTGATCAATTCTTTGGCCGATACAATCACGTTGGTATTTACATAGTCGGAACCATTCGTTTTTACATAAAAAAAAAAAAAAATTATTTTGTGATTGCCTATTGAAATAAACCCCCAACTAGTCCTTGGCTAGAAAAGAGTAAGAAACTGTAGATAAACTCTTTCAATTTGGCTATCTAACCTGAGGATAGCGTTAATCTAGTAGTAAATAAAGTAAGTACTTTCGTCAAAATAGTATAATCCTAAGTCTAGAGGCACTTAAGGATGTGTCCATTCAATTTCAGCTCTTAATGCTAGATTTGTCTATGTTGTTCAATTAGTTTTGGTGTTGAGATGATGAAACTCATGATGAATTGCGGGATATTTCTATTTTAATTTGCCATTGTTCATAAAAAAAATAGTAGTACTGCGCAGAAAAGTGAGTTTCTTCATTGTCACGGTGGGAAAATTATTTCACTTTAAATGTGTATCATATTCTGTTTTTGTATTTATTTTGCATGTTTTTCTTGTATTAAAAACCAATGATGTATTTATTTGAAAATTGATAAAATCATGGAGACATCGTATCGAAAAGTTATTTAATTATTTTCACTATCCAATTATACTTGTAAAATAAAAATGTGTTTTTAACATTTACAACTACATACTTTTCCTTTTTTGTTGAAACAGCAGACCGGGTGTTATGGAAAGTGATAGGTAATACTTTTTAACTGTTCAAACCAAAGTTGTACTAACAACTGGCCTTGTTACTTTTCGTTGCAGGGGTTGAAATAGATATGATTTTCCCTGGGTATATAAAGCTTGGATTAACCTATGCATGATCACTCCTACCATATTCGACCATATGCTCTACACAAATGTCATAGACACATGTACAGTTATCGTGCAGTTATTCTGTCATTTTAATCGTGATGTAAAAAGTGGAAATTAGACGGATTTATGTCTAGAAAGCTGGTATCGTAAATTAATTGAAATAGTCTTGTTATTGATAAAAGTCTCTCTTTTTTATTGTGTTCTAAAGTGCATTCCTGTACTGTATTGGGAACATTTTGATTGCGATAATTAAATAAGTAAAAGGTGTTTGACTCCTCTTCGGGCCTTAGATGGTATGAGCCAATAGTTTGGTCTTACTCCTTTTCTGTCAGGAATTCTCTGACCTAAATACCTTTTGTACCCATTCTCTGTAGCCACTCTAGACTTTAACTGATTGCTCTGCTCGACACTTGAAGTTTTTCCAACTTAAAAAATTACCATTAATTTTCGTCTTTCCTTTTTCCTAGTTCCAATTTTCACTGATAGATTAGGTTCCTTTTATTTTTCTTGAAATACCCAGAATGATTTAAGAAGTTGAGATAGCTTAAGTTAGTCTATTACCTCATTTTGAATGATTACTGAAATATATTGGATAATTTTAGCTACCTTCTGATGCAGTATTGAAATTTATATGTACTGTATATAAGAGGTGCTTGCTGATTTAATTTTTCTCCTTATTTTTTCTTATCCTTGTCCTCTTCCCTATTACCTGCTTGGCATGAAATCTGGTTCATTACCCCTGTTGTCGGACCATTTTAACTCCAGAAAATACTTAAATTTTGAATAAAGTATATGCACCAATAAAACATGGCCTCCCTGCTAGGCTTTTACACCAACTTGTTCTATTCTGCAACTGGTCAAAGTACACGAAGGGTTTGCTGCTGGTGATTCCCCAGAGGTGGCACAGACATGGGAGCACCATATGGGGTCCTGTTGAAAGGTTAGAGATCATTGTAGGCTTGTCTCGTACATTTTAAGATTCCAAAATTTACAGCGTCTCTCAGCTTACATAATTTCCCTGTAAAGGTGTCTTGGGAAGTCGTTGATTCCCCTTTTCTTAGGGAGGTATGACCTTGTTATTCGTGAGCCACTATCAAGGGCTTATCATGAGCTAATAGTAATATTCCTTGGTGAATTTACGGTACTGAATGATATGACCTTGTTATTCGTGAGCCACTATCAAGGGCTTATCAAGAGCTAATAGTAATATTCCTTGCTGAATTTACGGTACTGAATGCTATGACCTTGTTATTCGTGAGCCACTATCAAGGGCTTATCAAGAGCTAATAGTAATATTCCTTGCTGAATTTACGGTACTGAATGCTATGACCTTGTTATTCGTGAGCCACTATCAAGGGCTTATCAAGAGCTAATAGTAATATTCCTTGCTGAATTTACGGTACTGAATGCTATGACCTTGTTATTCGTGAGCCACTATCAAGGGCCTATCAAGAGCTAATCTTAATATTCCTTGCTAAATTTACGTTACTGTATGGTATGAACTTGTTATTCATGAGCCACTATCAAGGGCTAATCGTAATATTCCTTGCTGAATTTACCGATACTGTATGGTAAGACCTTGTTATTCGTGAGCCACTATCAAGGGCTAATCGTAATATTCCTTGCTGAATTTACCGATACTGTATGGTAAGACCTTGTTATTCGTGAGCCACTATCAAGAGCTAATCGTAATATTCCTTGCTGAATTTACCGATATTCTATGGTATGAACTTGTTATTCATGAGACACTATCAAGAGCTAGTCTTTATATTCTTTGCTAAATTTACGGTACTGTATGGTATCACTTGTTATTACAATGCAATGATTGTTAGAAAGAGCTATTTACTAATGTTCATTTCATCAGCCTGTAACTGTTATTTTCTAGCAAATCTCAATCAACGTCAATGTTTCGTATTCCATGGGAGCAGCAGACTTAAAACCAGAACCCGGTCTTCCTTCTTTATTGAGAACTTCCTTATTAGCCCTTTATATTGTGGTTATATTTTAATCCCTGATTGTTTTAAACCAATTTTCGCTTGTGAGTGCCATTAATGAAAGCTGATAAAGTAAAAAATATTAGGGAGGAAAACTAAATCTTCCTTATCCTAAAGTCCTGGATCCTCCAACATGGATGGTTGCATCATCAGGTGACTAATGTATCTTAGATCCGCACTTTACATCATCAGCACTGCTCAGCTTCCCGCAGCCCAGTTCAGCCTGAGAAGGCAAATATAAAGGAACGACTATTCAGCCGTTGTACTCCGAAATTACTGCGTCAGCTCTACTCTTCTGACTGCCAAGCCTGATAGCAATGCGATGTAACTTTTTGCCTTAGAGCAAAATCAGCTAAGAGCATGCAAACTTATCAAAACGACCAAAACTTAGAAATTACCACCCATTCTAGTTAGAAGATAACGAAAATGTGACTCTTTCCAATTTATACACTTTTTGCGTGCAGCTAGCGTTGGATAACGATTTACAAACGTTTTATGTAAAACTAATGATTAAGGCCATTAATAACACAAATCGGACAATGAGTACTGGAGTCTTAGAGAGATGCCGAAGCGTGCAATACCAAATACGTCCGTTGTTTGAAAAGTATGTAGAATGAATATGAACTAGAATATTAATGGTGTTATAGTATTATTATTATTTATTAACGTCCACATTTTGCAACCATGGCTAATCGGGACGGGTTATCTTCAGCTTACTACCTTTTTAGCAGTTTTCTAGCCAGGGTGGGAGCATGGCTTTTCTTTAATGAGTTTTTCACTAAATATATTCCTATTACCCAGACGGAAATCGAACTCAACTCTCTAGGTTTACCGTGTGAGATTAAGGCCAACGCTTTACCTCACTTGGCTAACCTGAGCCCTAACAGAATTATATACATATATACGTATATCTGAAGGGTCATGAGAAAACCTCCAATCCTACTCATGTATTAACAATAAGTTGTTATATTATGAAGTATATTATTTGAAGCCTAAATACCAACTTTTGATTATTTGATCTTCTTTTGAATATACTATTTAAGAGTTACTAGCCAATTATTAGTATTAATTTTGCACAACAAATAAATGATTGGTAACTTCTTGGGCTTGGTATTTGCTTTACTTATGTCTCCATTGGCTTGTGTATACTTTTATTTATTTTGTATAGTTGTTCTTGATGATCAACAACTTTCCAAACGCATGATTGGCGTGAAAATATTTCTTGTTTTGAAGGAGGCCACAGATGTTTTGTTTACACGAATAACTGATAAATATGTATTAAAGATCCATTTGAATTATCGCTGATATGTTATTAATCCATTAAATATTCTCATGACACATTTATTTTGATGTTCTATTTCAATTTAAAAAAGTTGTGCAAAGGTCTTTTGACACACCTCTCAATTCTTAGATAAGATTATCTTATCATTTACGTCGCGAAATGCTGTCAGTGATATTAATAAAACCCTGCCCCCTTTTGCGTAAATGAAGTGAACATTGCTCCGATACAAATTACATATTGCATAAAAAACATATATTTCTGATAATTGTTTCCACAATTACAGTTGTACCATTCCAACATTCCTACGCTTGTAACAATCAATTTATGATAACATTTTGATGTTGCGGGCCCAAAACATTGTTTAGTTGGTGAGTTTTGGTTCACGCTATTATATATATCGTTTAAGAATTGAAAATAAATGGGCATATGAAAAAAAAAAATCAACTAAAACATTAAGCATACAGCCGCTACAATTATTAAGTATGTTATACATGGGCTGCGTAAACTAAGCAGATTTCCCACGTGCAAGTTATACCATACTTTTCATCTCATCGCGCTATATCTTTATATAAAAGCAATGAATAAAAAAATGCGGGTATTACTGAAGACTGAAAACAAGCAAGTACAAATAACTCGTGAAATACTTAAAAGAAATTATAGAAGAACAATTGTAGACCGTCAATAGTTAAACAAGGTCGGCTCTATTATATTTTACTATCTATTGTACCGGAGATATTTTGAATTTTCGAATCCCCTTCCCCCTAAACAACCCTTATTCCTAGCCCGATTTTAACTATTAGCCACTATGAACTTAGCAGTGGCATGAAACGGCTAAAAAAACAGTATGGTATAAATAAAATAAATACTTTCAAACAAGATCTTAAAATCTTAATTTATGACGACATCAAACCACGAATTTTCACGTATCTTGCATAATAAATGTCTCATGTAAAGAATATTTCGTATTTAAGATTAGAATAAAGCGAGTCATGATATTACAGCGTATTAATATTCAGACATGAGTTAGAGTGGGGATTTACTGAAGACAGAAATCTGGAAAATGCAACTATCACTGTTCATGTTCAAAGTACAGAATAAATATATAATAAACATTTAATTTTCAATTAGATTGTTTCAATACAAATATTTGATCCGACTCACAATTATGGAGATATTTTAAATTTTCGAAATTCCTCATCTAAACCCCCTCCCTCCCAAGTGTCGATTTCAGAATATAGCGAACTTGACCTTTAGTTTTGAACAAAACTGTTATATATCGAGTTTGGTAACGATCAAACGAAACTTTCGACCGCTAGATCGTTAACAGACAAATATGTTTAACTTTGAACGGACCTCATTTTCGTCATCCCCTTGGTTGGATCGATGGACAATTGAAGACATTTTTCGCAAAACGGCTTCTTGAGTACGACGTCTATAGCTGATTTGCCTTATTAAAATATGCTAAAACTACAGTATTAACTGAAATGGTTAAACTTTTATGACAATAACTGTGAATATTTTAACAATAATGAATAAATGAATTGAGATAAAAGTTATTTTTTTTTTTTTGTAAATATAGACATTACACATACAACTGTGCAATGTTAGTTAATACAAACTGTTTTCCACAGTCATTTTCGCACGTATCATCGACACCTTGTGTAATACCTTAGATCACGACAATTTCCCCTTATGTATTATATTTTCCTGGAATTTTTCTTTCCTGTTTGTTTAGATGCCCCATTTCCTTGTCTTGTGTCTTATAAACATATATATACATTCACTTAGCCCGGATCTTCGACGCCTCAAGTGTCATCACGTTGCCTGTCTATTTTAAGATGTTTCCTTACTCAGGCACATCCTAGTTTGTCAGCCAACATTTGTATATAAATGTTAGCAAGTGAAAAGGAAATTAAAATGACTATGACTGAGGTCGCACTCATGACACGATTTTCGTGGTAGTATTGATGGACATTTGAAGAAATTTTTTACAAGGAGAAATACACTTCTGTCGTATACCGATGTATAAATGAGATATATGCTAAAAACTATAGCGGGAGTCAACAATTTTGTTGGGCACAAAAGACTCACACGAACTAAACAAAACTCGGTATGTGAATTAGCACTAACTCCTCCGTGATAATAAGATGTACCAACAGTTCTAGGGACGAGCAGGAGTGGGGAATGTAAGGGTGGCCTGAAAATAAAAAAAAGTCCGTACGCAGGGGCTGCGTAAACTAAGCAGATTTCCCATGTGTCGTTTTACAGTAGAGAAATCTGCCTACTAATAACGGCAGTAGTAGTAAGGACGGCAGTAGTTACGAGAGAGAGAGAGAGAGAGAGAGAGAGAGAGTGACTTGAACGGACCTCATTTTCGTCATCGATGGACATTTGAAGAATAATTTTGAAAATCACGTCATGAGTACGACCTCAATAGCTGATTTCCCTTAAGGGAAATCTGCTAAAATATTGAGTACAGTGAAGCCTTACAAATAATTTTATTATCAAAAAATCCAAAGCAACGACGGGTGTAAACCCCAAACAATGGGGCGGGGAAATGTCAAAATATTGTACAAAGTTAAGGCATGCCAAAAAAATGCCATCATCATTCAGTCTCAGATGAATTCCCGGGCGAAGCCGGGCAACTTAGCTAGTCATTTTTAAATGGGTGGTCTCCTGATAACCAAAAAGTACCAATTTCTGTTTACTTAGTGCTATCCTTCAATTTCTTATGCAATTTGTTGGTAGTTAAAACTGTAGTTGGTGAAGCGTGTTGGGGGTTATATACATTTATTTGAGATGCCGCTACAATGGCGATTCATCTTTTGACATATTTGAATATAATTTTCCAAAATTAGATAAATATTAAAAATTTTACAGTGCTAAATGTTACAAAAGTACAAAATAAATAGAACCTGGCCGCTACAATGGCGATTCTTAACATGCTAAAATATAATTTCACAAAATTAAATAAATATTAAACTTCTTACACAGCTAACATTTACAAATGTATAAACAAAACAAACAAAAAAAACTAAAAGAAAAACCATAAATAGTTAAACTGGAAGAAGGCAAAACTTATATTCCACAGTGCTTGCTATATGTAACTTTCTTAATTGTAGATAATAGCTTTTATATTTCATCAAATAATCCATTATTTCTTAAATACTCAAATGCATCATCTATAAATTAGCTTCTGTCGGCCAGTAGTTCGCATACATTTGTGGGCCATGGGTACGTTTTCACAAATGTGGTGGGGGTTAGGAGCTGGCCTGCCTCCAGCTGAATGCTAGGGGAGGGTAGGTTCCGCTCATGGTTCTTGGAACCGTAGCAAGACGCAATATAACCTGACACCAGACTACTGTGGTAGGGGCAAGACGTCACTGGGGGCTCGCCTGCCACACCTCCCTGACGTCACGTGCTATGTCTCTAGTTCTTGACTTCACCTCACGTCGCCAACCACAGGTACAGTCTCTCTCTCTCTCACTTTTAACTCTAGACAACCTTCTAATCTAGTCTATATACAGAATATTAATCCTCTTTTAGTACCTTTCTCTGTTTTATGTCCATTATAAACATAGAAATTTCTTACAACATATTTTATTTAAGTGGTTCGTGAGCTGTTGTGCAAATTGGCTCGAGTGTGACATAAACTACCACATGAAACCTGTGCTAAACTTGCTAGCTGCATTAATCGCCTTAATCCCCCTACTACAAATCCTATAGCACAATCCTCTATGCATTTCCTAGGTTCGGGGAAACTCTACAACGGAAGGTTATTGTTAGGCTTCTCATTCTTAAACATCAAGGCTAACTTTACCTTAGCAAGAAAGTTCGTCACGAGCGCCACGTATTTGCATTTATCTAAAAAATTATAATTTCAATAAGAACAATATTTCTCATTTATGCTTCGAATAATGTGCTTCATGATATAACAAACAACTTATTATTAATATGACATGAGCTGGAGTGAGGGTTTACTAAAAGACAACAACTAAAAAAATGCAAATATCTCGGTTAATAATGAAAATAGTAAAATTACGCATTTAACACTATTTATAGAACATTGGATTTACCAAAATATTTCTTCTAAACATTTTTCCGAACCGACGTATAATAACATAAATATTTCGAAATTCCTCCCTCTAAACTCCCGTTTATTGATATATAAAACGATTAAATATCTATTTTGGCAATGATCAAACACATATTACTACTGCTGGAGCGTTAACAGACGTATATATGTATAATTTTTTAAACGGACCTCATTTCCTTGTGTAGTATCGATGTACATTTGAGGAAATGTTTCGACAATCGCATCTTGAGTACGACTTCAATAGCTGATTTCTGTTTAAGGGAAAATTTGCTAAAAGCACAATAACTCATTTACCATAGGTTACACGAATGCACCTACATAGATAACGTTGATAGTCAACTAATTTTAACGGCATTATTTCTGGCACTAAGCAATTATTTTCAATTTTTATTTGTTACTATAAGATAGTTATATTGATGTAACAACCTTGTTATATGTAAATGTTATATTCCTGCAATTTCCAGTTTTACTACTTACAAATTCCCTGTAGCAATGTTTGATGACTTCAACGAAATTCGATGATGGAAGGAGCTGACTCCTCGTAAACTATTCTTACAGACGTCAGCATTTTAAGCGGTGTCGAGTAATGTCGGCCACGTGTACGCTTCTACCGCCTGCGTTGGAATTGATCTGGTGTCATCAACTAGTGAGAGTTGTTTGTCATTTTGCTGCGTAGATGCTATTTATAATTTTAGGTTCGCGGTTCATTTTCTCAGCGCTGGAATCAATTATGCGGTTGTAGGCATGACCCGATTATTTATTTCTTCAAATGTCCTTCGGTCCTAACTAGTAGGAAGTAGATGCCAAAGATCAAGTACTAAAGAAATGTATTTTCATTGTCAATCTTGTTAGTCAAGTTGTTTCCTGCAATTGACGTTCTGTATATTTTCCAGTGATTCCAATATTATTCCACTTCCTTTCCCATTCTATGATTTTCTATTAATGCTACTTTATCACTAATCATGTAAGGTTGAGCTTAAACGCCAAGTCATTTCTACATACTGTATTTCGCCAGAAATGGAGAATAGAATGTTAGATGACATCATCTGTGGTACTCCATTCCAACTCTTTAGAAATCCGCTTAGTATACAAATATTGTTGGTTTCACATTCTCTATCTTACCTTAATTACCTGAATATTATTATTTATTAACGTCGAATTTTGAGTACTGCGACTAATTGGGACGGGTTGTCTACAGGTTACCAGGGTGGGACTAAGGGTTTTATTTAATGAGTTCTTCACGAAATGCCCAGGCTGAAATCGAATCGCCACTGTAGGCCTATAATATGAGATTAAGGCCAAAGCTTTAACTCACATAGCCAACCTGAACCCCTTCTACCAATTGGTTTATAACAATTTGAAGTTGTATTTATTTGTGCATTTCTATAAGTTTAAGCTCTTAACTGCCAGACGCTTTGTACGACCTTGGCATTTGCTTCCTTCAGACCATTCACCACCCCAACAGCTTGGATTCACCAATTAGGAAACCATTTTTTTTCTTTAAAAACTGTCATAAATCCATCTTCCTTAGCCTTTGGGTTCCTCTTCTTCTGGTCACACTTTCTTTGCAATGCATTTTTTTTATTAATAAAAGTTCAGGCATTTGCTCAAAATTAGTCACAATCCCATTTCGAAGGGTGCAAAAGTTTTGTGAACGTCTTATTTTAATAAATCGGTTGCAAGCATTCATTTGCCACTCTTGAACAAAACAACCTTTTCCATTTTTAAATTCGATTACGTAGGCCACTTTTGTCCAATATCCCTTTGTCTTTCCCTTATTGAAGTTCATTTTAAAAAATGTGTTTGGATAATGTAACAACTTGTAGACGTTTTTCGATGATATAATATATTTTAATTTATTTTATTCTGTTTTTAAAATTTCGGTTGAAAGATTGAGGGAAATTTATTTTTTCCATATAAGCTGACAATAAATTCAGCATCAAGTTTGTTCCCGCCTTATAGCATTTAGAAATGGGAATAGTTTGCTTAAGCTTTTGAAGGTGAAGGATTTCAAACTGTCTACTTCAAATCTCTCTTCCTTCATACTTCTCCTTTTTTTTTTTTCTTTCTCTTTTTAAAAATCTTATTAACTCAAACGAAACTACTACAGACATTCTATTTGTAATATATCATGAAAATACAACCATTCCACTAAGATAAAATATTAATGTCGTGGTATTCTCTTGGATTTATATGAAAATATGGACCTTAAGTGGTTATGGAATGCAACCTTAAGTGTATTTTAACTCTCCACTCAAACTGATTTTTTTTTTTTTTTTGCTTTTAGTGATGATAAAAGAAACTTTGTTGCATACGTCATGCTGGATATTTGTTTTTGCATTTTATTGCCCCTTAAAGTTGCAACTACGTCAATCTCATTAGTTTCAGAAGTAGCTTCTAGCCTTCGGGGTATCTAAAGTGGTTTGGGAGTTGTCAAATTGTTTGTCCACTCTCTTAATAATGATGGGTTCTTGGTCGGGAATTTTTCCTGCACTTTTCCTCCATTTATTTTGCATGCATTTAGAACTTTCTTATCTGAATTTTATTTCCATTTAGTGGTTCAACCACGATTTACGTTGTATTTTTTTTTTTGGAAGGGAGTTATTTTTTCTTGAAGGTTTTCCCCTTGGATGTTGAATTTACAATGCTTATAAAACAAATTTTAGCTTCTTTAGTTGAAATATTACTGACAACCTTATACCAAAACATTGCCCAGAATTTTTTGTAGATCATAGAATAGGTTTTCAAATTTATGTCCTTCGATTACAGTATTTTTTTCACCTGTGTATATTTCATGTTTTCATATTAACTCTCTCCGTTAATGTCATCTTATTTTTTCTCATTTTCTAATGAACCAAGTAAAAATTACAATTTCATTCTGATTTTTGTATAACCTGTATGCATATACATTTGTGTGTGCGCGCATGTGCAAATATTTTTTTTATTATAACTTGTTGGGACTGATTGAAATATGCATCATATATTAGTATATCTTTTCTAAAATTGTTGTTTTATTTGCTCTTGTTTTTCGCAAGTTCATATACTTTATATCCTTTTATATTTAACATTTCACGGTATTATTCTTCCTAACCAATTTTATTTACATGTATTCTCTTTTAAGCAATATAAGTAACTCTATCAGAAGATTTTGAGTTAGACGTAATATATAGTTAACAATCTTAAATTCAAAGTATTCATTATAATTTGGTATTCATTTTCAAGGGTGATGTACGAGAGAAAGTTTCTAGTCCGTCCTTGTATACTTTTTTTTTTTTTTACGTATTAGGTTTTGAATTCTGAAAAATTAGTTTTAATATTATTTATTAACGTTTACCTTTTACAACTAAGGCTAATTGGGAAAGGCTATCTACAGATTTCTACCCTTTTCTAACCTGGATGGGACTAAGGATTTCATTTAATTAATTCCGCCACTAAATAAATTCTTATTGCCCAGGCGGGAATCGAACTCGCCACTATAGGTTTACCATGTGAAATTACGGTTAACGTATTTACTCACATGGCTCACCTAAGCACCATGGAATTCTAATAATAATTATTATATACATGCTTCAGCAAAAACCTATCTTTTATGTGGTTTTTACTACAAATGTAAATGCGAATTGTGAAAGAGATTTTTGGCCTTCAGAAACTAATTTCAAAAGTAGGTATAAAGCTTTTACGACAGTGAGCTTTATTTTATGAAGGATTCATTATTGTATAATTCAGCTTGAAACATTTAAGATTTGAAACGCCTTCAATAAATTATTGAAAACGAGTAGCCCTGGTCGATTGATTAAGAATATTCGCCTTATTAATTAAAATGCCGAAATTCGTCGCGACAAAAATAAGTTAAGTAAGCCCCTATAAATTTATTGGTTATGTGTTTGGTTTTTGAATCTAGTAAACCTGTTTCATTTATATTTTATTCATTTCCAAGTCACAGTGTAACAAAACGAAATATGCTTCAGGTTCTACATCAGCCTAGATAGCTAATATATAGGTTATTAGGTAGAGAGTAGTTGACCCTCGTTAGTTTTGAAAGAGACCTATTAGTTTGAATTGCATCATTTCATTCCTTCAATTTATTTTATTTTTGTTTCAATATTTTTTTTCGCTTTTATTGTTTGCGTTTAGTTATTTTATCGATTTTATTTTTATATTTTGAAAATCTAAATTGTCTTCAATTTTTTTTTTATTATCTGTTTTTGTTTAGCTATTGCAAATAAAATAATAATTAAATGTCATCAATTATCGAAGTAATATGTAATGTGATCTAAGTTCCTCGATCCTAGAATTGTTTTAATAGGAATTTTCTTTTCATTGTGTAACTAATATAATAATCGCGTCATGAGTACGACCTCAATAGCTGATTTCCCCTAATGGAAATCTGCCAAAACGAGTAGAAACGGAGGTTTACTAAGGGGTTGTGACTAAAAAATGGAAATATCTTACTTAAATAATAACTGATCTAATTAATACTGGGGAAATAATGAAATTATATAGTACTTCATTAAATTTCCAATAACATTGGTTAGTTATACATTTTGATCCGACCCCTAAAAATAGAGATATTTCGAAATTTTTTTTCTACCCCTTATAACCCCCCCCCCTTTGTATACGCTTATATAGAGAGTTTTGTGACTCTCAAACAAAAATTACGACCGCTAGAGCTATAACTGACAAATTTGAGCGAGCCTCATGTTCATCATCTACTAGCTGCAATTATACGATATTTTTTATTTCAAAAAGTGCTTCAGGAGTACAATCTCAATAGCTGATTTGCATTAAGAAAAATTTGTTAAAAATTCATGATCAATTCTAGGGATAAAATGGATTTGGAAATGTTAAGGTGGGAGATTTTAAACATTGTCTTTGATATTTTATTTCCAGGCCATGACAGTTCAAGGTAACAATAATCACTTTAAAATTGGCAGAAGTCTTGAAAATAAAAAAAGTCCGTCACGCAGGGGCTGCGTAAACTAAGCAGATTTCCCACGTTCTACAATAGAGAAATCTGCCTAATAATAACAGTAGTAGGAAGGTATCTCTAGACCTATTCACGAGAGACGAATAGTTACGGAAACGGCCGCACTAGCTCTCGGCGGAAAGTCCCGAACATAGCCGACTCCTGCCGACCACACACACAATACAAATGTAAATATCTAATATTCAAGATACAGGATTAATGTGTAGAACACTATTTATATTGTTACGTTTTATTACCAAAACCAGTAATTAGCGTTTTTAATAAGAGTTCTTTTGGATTGCAAAATTAAATACTCGCAAGTTTCACAGTTCTTATCACTGCACAATTTATTTAACAATGCACAATACACTTGATAATTATTCTTAATTACTACTTACAGTATACACTGATAGCGTCACTGTTCTTCAGATTAAACAGTCCAACAATTCACTCACGGTCACTGAAATTCACAACAAGACGGCACTGCATTGTCTTTGACTTCGCGGCACTTCACTGTCCTTTACTTCGCGGCACTGCACTGTCTTAAACACGGCACTAAACTGTTACAGTCACGGCACAACACTGTTCTTCTTCTAAAATCACTTTACCGCACTAAGTCGCACTGTAGCACTGATGAGACCATCAAGATTGCTGAGCATAAAACTGATTCCCTTTTTTTTTTTTTTTTTTTTTTTATCTGAGATCCAGCTCTGCAATATTGATGGAAATAAGGTGGTGTGACCCACCGGGGGTAAGAAGAGATAGTTTCCCTTATACTGAACTAAGTTCCATTTAAAGGGGGGTGGTAATTGGTAATGGGTGTAATGGAACTAATAAAGGTGGGTGACCCGGTAGCTGGAGATACCGGGTGGGTTGTAAGCTGATTCCCTTGCGGCAGGCCCTTCTTTATATAGCTTGTCGGCATACATCAAAGGGGAATTGTCTAGACCCCTCGACGTCTGGCTGGATGGTACTGGTAAGGACCTAGGACATTCTGTCGGCTTCTTTGATCTACGTCACACTTTCCAAATACGCGACTCTCTCTCTCTCTGAAGGATTATTCATGTATTTAATTTTCACAACAATATTAAATTTAATTTGCAATAAGATTGATTCTATACAATGTTTCGATCCGACGCACAATAACGGAGATATTTCGAATTTTCAAAAATCCCCCCCTCTAAACCCCCCTCCCACTGGTCCGATTTCAGCCATTGACGAACTTGATCTTTCTTTTTATATAAAACGCTTAAATGTGAAGTTTGGTAACGATCAAACAAAAATTGCGACCGCTAGAGCGTTTACAGACAATATATATATATATATATATATATATATATATATATATATATATATATATATACTAGCTCAGATACCCGGCTTCGCCCGGGAATTCATTTGAGGCTGAATGGTGATGGTATTTTTTAGCAGGCTTTACATTGCACAATATTTTGACATTTACCCGTCCCAGTGTTTAGGATTGATACCCTTCTTTGCCGTGGATTTGCTAATAATAGAATTATTTGTTCGATAAGGCATCACAGTCTTCGATATTTTTATATTTCCCGTCTCTTATACATGTAAATATGGTGAATTTTTATTTCAGGCCTCCCTTATAACCCCCCTCCCGTTCGAACCTAAAAATTTTAATATAACTTATAATCATGGAAGAATTAATGCTAATTGACATACCGAGTTTTGTTAAGTTCGGTTCAGCCGTTAGTGCCCGCTAAAGTTTTAACGTATAACTCATTTATACTTAGGTATACGACAAAAGTGTATATAACAAAAGTTACTCCAAATAACAAAATAAACAACTTTTGTTATGTTTATATTTGCGGAAAAACCAATAGGAAACGAAATATCGCTATTTTTAATTTCAGGCTTCCCTTATAACCCCCACTCCTGCCCGTCCCTAGAAATGTTGGCATGGCTTGTTATAATTAAAGCGTTAGTGCTAATACATATACCGAGTTTTATTTATTTCGGTTGGGTCTTTTGTCCCAAATAAAATGGTTCACTTCCGCTATAGGTTTTCAGCGTATATCTCGTTTATAATTCAGTATACGAAAAAAGTGTATATAACAAAAGTTACTTTAAATTACAAAATAAAACAACTTTTGTTATGGGCATATTTGCTGAAAAAAGCATTAGGAAACGAAATATCGCTAATTTTAATTTCAGGCCTCCCTTATAACCCCCACTCCTGTTCGTCTTAGAGAATGTTAATATAGCCTAAAGTCTAAGTTGGGCTAGTAGTAATATACATACCAAGTTTCATAAAATTCGGTTTAGCCGTTTATGCGTGAAAAGGTAACAAACAAACAAACAAACAAATAAACAAACAAACAAACAAACAGACACCAAAGAAACAAAATGCAGTTATGGTGTCTATGACATGTGAAACGAAAAGTTATCGTGAAATTTCGCGAAAAAAAAATCAATGTACAGACAGAGGTTACAATTTTATATATATACTAGCTCAGATACCCGGCTTCGCCCGGGAATTCATTTGAGGCTGAATGGTGATGGTATTTTTTAGCAGGCTTTACATTGCACAATATTATGACGTTTACCCGTCAGTGCAAGACTTCGCTGTTCTGCATATTGTCATATTTCCCGTTTCCTGTGCATTATGCATAGATTTGAATTATTAATGAGAAAATATTGACATACATTTGAATAAATTTTTTCATTTGAGGTACCTGGTAGTTCATATTGAAAAGAAGTGTTGAGAAAATTTCTCTAAATAACAAAGTAAACAACTATTGTTATTTGCATATTTGCCGAAACCCCAATAGGAAATCACTATTTTAATTTCAGGCCTCCCTTACAACTCCCACTCCTGCCCGTCCCTAGAAATAGTATGGCTTATTATAAGGAAGGCGTTAGTGCTAATTCAAATACCGAGTTTGGTTTAGTTCGGTTGAGTCTTTTGTGCCAAATAAAATTGTGGACTCCCGCTATAGGTTTTAGCGTATAACTCATTTATACTTCCGTACACGGCAAAAGTGCATGTAACAAAAGTTACTCTAAATAACCAAACAAATAACTTTTGTTATGTGCATATTTGTTGAAAAAGCAATAGGAAACGAAATATCACTATTTTTAATTTCAGGCCTTCCATATAACCCCCACTCCTGCCCGTCCCTAGAAATAGTATGGCTTATTATAAGGAAGGCGTTAGTGCTAATTCAAATACCGAGTTTGGTTTAGTTCGGTTGAGTCTTTTGTGCTAAATAAAATTGTGGACTCCCGCTATAGGTTTTAGCGTATAACTCATTTATACTTCCGTACACGGCAAAAGTGCATGCAACAAAAGTTACTCTAAATAACAAAACAAATAACTTTTGTTATGTGCATATTTGTTGAAAAAGCAATAGGAAACGAAATATCACTATTTTTAATTTCAGGCCTTCCATATAACCCCCACTCCTGCCCGTCCCTAGAAATGTTAGTATGGCTTATTATAAGGAAGGCGTTAGTACTAATTCAAATACCGAGTTTGGTTTAGTTCGGTTGAGTCTTTTGTGCCAAATAAAATTGTGGACTCCCTCTATAGTTTTTAGAGTATAACTCATTTATACTTCCGTATACGGCAAAAGTGAATATAACAAAAGTTACTCTAAATTACACAATAAACAACTTTTGTTATGTTCATATATGCCGAAAAACCAATAAGAAACGAAATATCGCTATTTTTAATTTCTGGCTTCCCTTATAACCCCCACTCCTGCCCGTCCCTAGAAATGTTGGCATGGCTTGTTATAATGAAAGCGTTAGTGCTAATACACATACCGAGTTTTATTTAGTTCGGTTGAGTCTTTTGTGCCAAATAAAATTGTGGACTCCCGCTATAGGTTTTAGCGTATATCTCGTTAATAATTCGGTATACGAAAAAAGTATATATAACAAAAGTTACTCTAAATAACAAAATAAACAACTTTTGTTATGTTCATATTTGCCGAAAAACTAATAGGAAACGAAATATCGCTATTTTTAATTTCAGGCCTCCCTTATAACCCCCACTCCTGTTCGTCTTAGAGAATATTAATATAGCCTAAAGTCTAAGTTGGGCTAGTAGTAATATACATACCAAGTTTCATAAAATTCGGTTCAGCCGTTTATGCGTGAAAAGGTAACAAACAAACAAACAAACAAATAAACAAACAAACAAACAAACAAATAAACAAACAAACAAACAAACAGACACCAAAGAAACAAAATGCAGTTATGGTGTCTATGACATGTGAAACGAAAAGTTATCGTGAAATTTCGTGAAAAAAATCAATGTACAGACAGAGGTTACAATTTTATATATATATATAGATATATAATTATGAACGCACCTCATTTTCGTCATCTCCTGGGTAAGATCGATGGACATTTGAGGAAATTTTTCAAAACTTGCGTCATGAGTACGACCTCAATAGCTGATTTCCCTTAAGGGAAATCTGCTACAATGGATCGGCAGTGTTTAGGAGGGAGATTTTTAAATTTGTCTTTGATATTTTATTTCCAGGCCATGACAGTTCAAGGTAACAATAATCCCTTTAAAATAGGCAGAAAAGTCTTGAAAATAAAAATACATATATAAGCAAAATCGAATGTTAGCCTGTATTGAACCGTGGCTGGCTATCGGTGTCACTGATTTCATATATCTCTTTGGAATGTTTTAGAGGTATTGTAAGAGGTAATTAATTCCAATATGGGGTGGGTTAATTGGTAGGGTCCGGTCGGCTGTAGCGGGTTCTACCTGACGCAACAACGCCAGCTCCCTCCGTCATACGGTAGCCATCTTGCATTTTTTCGTTTCTCTCTTCTATTAGCCCCTTCAAGGTCGAGTATACAGCCACCGCATGTGTCTCATTATCGAGTTCAATGTTATTTTGGGAAATTAATCCGTCATCCGGAAGTCTTGACCAAAATCAAATATCTTATGAAAATGTATTTATCTTCAGGCTCTTGGATTAGCATCGACTCTGATGAAATGTGACTTATGAAGTTTTAAACAATGGCTCTGTATATCTGTGTGTGTGCGCGGGCGTGTACTTGTGTGTCTGTATATTTATATATATGTGTATATATATATATATATATATATATATATATATATATATATATATTTATATAAAACTGTAACCTCTGTCGTTGCATTGATTTTATTCTCAAAATTTCACGATAACTTTTCCTTTCACATGTCATAGACACCATAACTGCATTTTGTTTCTTTCGTGTTTGTTTGTTTGTTTGTTACCTTTTCACGCATAAACGGCTAACCGAATTTTATGAAAATTGGTATGTATATTACTACTAACCCAACTTAGAGAGAGAGAGAGAGAGAGAGAGAGAGAGAGAGAGAGAGAGAGAGAGAGAGAGAGAGAGAGAGAGAGAGTTATTTATTAGTCATTATAGTTTTTAATTATGTACTTTATTTATAAGATATTTTTTTCTTTTTGAGTTGAAAGTTTCGTTTTCGTATTTGTTTTTATTTATTTTTCTCATTTGTTGATTATTCGTGTTTTTATTTGTTCCTTTTTGTGTCTACAGTGAAGAAAAAATTACGCACTACTATTACAAGAAGGCCAAACTAACCTTCTTGTAATAGTAGAGCGTAATTTTTTCTTGTTACTGTTTTCCATTTCAGGACTTTATTTAGTGACGAACTCCCTAAATAAAATCCTCAGCCGCACCCTCTCTAGAAAAGAGTGGGAGGGGGGGGGGGTCCCTATAGGTGACCCTTTTCCTATCAACCGTTTGATATATAGTGGACTTTAATGTTTTTTTTTTCTTCCTTTTACGACGTAAAGGGAAACTTTTTGGGTTTTCAATGGTTACATACGTATTGACTCTTCTTGGACTCATTTCGGTGTAATTTTGGTGTTGAGGATTAAAATGTCTTCCAAAACCTAATTTCTAATAACTATTTCTTTAATGGCACTCCTGCAACTTACTTCGGTTCGGTAACGGCAAACGAAAGAATTCAATTTCCTTAACGCCTGATGGGATATTTTATTTATTAATTGCCCAACTTACATTTCATTCCGTGAATTTCATTGTTTACATTTATTAAAATGTACTATATACAATGCCATTTAGCAATATAATATTGTAACGTTTATTTCCAAAAATAATAATTGTTGTTTATTAGAGTTCTTTTGAATTGCAAAATTAAACACACAAACTTTTGAGTTTATATTACTGCACAATTTATTTGACAATGCACTACACACTTGTTAATTATTCTTAACTATTACTCACAGTATGCACTGATAACTCACGATCACAAACAAGGTACTGCACTGATATCCACAAAGAACACGGCACTGCACTGATCTTTGCATAAACAGGGCACCACTGCCCTGTTCACTAAAGCTGTGCTGAACGAATTGTTATTCACTTGAGCAGAACTGAAAACAAACTAACTCTCCGGGCGAGGTGGGCCGCTTTTATAGATGGGCAGCGAGCGAGATAAAAGAGAAATCCGAGAATGCACTGATGACACAAACTATCCATCCTTTGGACGGCTCCTTTCATCTACTTCATACTTCTTAAATATGTGATTTTCTCAGTTTAATTTTTTCATGTACGTAGTTTTCGCAACAGTATCATTAAGTTCTGCTAATATCCTGTTCCCTTTTATGGTATTATTTTAATTTTGGAAAATAAAAACCTGGAACTTGTCATAGGTACTCTTATTTCTCACGTGGACTCATATGCTCTTCTGCAACCATTTCGCAATCAGATATACATTTCTCAGTCTTCTGCGTTTTATCCTATTTAATTAATATTGCAGAGAAATACACGTTTGACTAGTTAGAAGGTTGCGCACACGACTAATGAGAATTCCACAGCTCAAACACCATATGATCTAGATCAGGTTTGCCCTCTTATAAGAAATATTTATAATTTCCTCCTATTAACACCTAATGAATTGAGTGGAATATTTAAATAATTTTTTTTATTTTAGCGTTATTATAATATATATATATATATATATATATATATATATATATATATATATATATATACACAAATATATTGGTTAATATTCCGGATAGAGAAGAAATGTACATGTAAAAATTGTTAGGAAATTAAATTTTTAATAAGATTAATTCTATATCATTTTCCTATCCAACGTAAAATAAGTAATAAAGCCCGTCATACAGGGGCTGCGTCATCCAAGCAGATTTCCACGTGCGTCACATATTTGCATTTCTCTCAAAACGCAGAATTTCAATGAGAACATCATTTGGTATTTTGGCTTCAAATATTGTGCTTCATAATATAACATCTTATTGTTAATATAACAAGAGTAGGAGTGGGGGTTTACTGAAGGCCAAAAACTAAAAGAATGCAATTATCTCCATTAATACTAAAGATAGAGAATAAATGTATATAGCAATATGTATAGTACAGTATATTTGCAATAAAATTGGTTTTTATAGAATTTTTCGATCCGACGTAAAATAACGGAGATATTTAGACTTTTCTAAATTCTCCCCTTCTAACCCCCTCCCCTTTTTCGATTTCAGCCATTAATGAACTGGATCTTTAGTTTTCTATCGAACGCTTATATATCGAGTTTGGTACCGATTATAAAGAATTGCTGCCGCTAGAATAGGCAAGTATACATTTACAGATTCACCTTTAGAGCTGAAGGGAAATTGTTAAAAATCCGATGGGTGTAAGGGGAAGGCGATTACAAAAGATAACAAATAAAGCATGAATAACTCCTTTAATATTTGAGTTATAAAAAAATTTAATGTAAAATAATTTTAGAACATCAATAGTTTTGCAATATTGGTTCTATAACGTTTTCGATCTGACTCGTAATAATGGAGATATTTGGAATAATCGATTCCCGCCCCCCACCCGCTAAAATTTCAGTCATGAACAAAAATGATCATGAGCGTTGAATGAAAGTGAAAATAACGTGTATAGTATAAATCAGATAAACATTTTCAGTTAAGACAGCAAAATTTCACTTGATGACGTCAAACATACATATTTCCATGTATCTCGCGTAATAAAGGTCTCCTGGAAACTATATTTGGGATTTCCGCTTAGAATAAAATGGTGTATGATATAACAGCTATAAATGGTTAATATGACATCAGTACGAGTGGGGTTATACTAATGACTGAAAACCAAAAAAGAATCCGAATAATCTTTACAGATAAAATATTATGTAACAATATATATTGGCGATTAAATTTACAATAACTTTGGTTATGTACATTTTTTTGATCCGGCTTATAAAAAAATCCCTCCTCTCTAAACCTCCCCCTCGCAATATTCAGATTTTGGTACATCGAATATAATCTTTCTTTTTACATAAAACGATTGAATATCGAATTTGGTAACGACCAAACAAAAAATGTGACCCCTAGAGCATCAAAACACACACACACACACACACACACACACACATATATATATAATTTTGGACGGACCTCATTTTCGTCATCTTCTAGGTAGGGTCGATGGAAATTTTCGAAAATCGCGTCATGAGCACGAACCCTTAGGGGAAATCTGCTAAAATGTCCGAACCGAAATTGTTCATGATTGCATCACTTTTTTTACTTCTTTCTAGGAAGTAAAACGATTAATATGTCTTCTTTAGTCAGGGCTATATCAAGGTTCGAAATCCTGTTTTGTAATAATAATTCATAAATTCCGTTGGCTTAGTAAATAAGGAAAATCATTCTTCAAGCAGAACTAGGTGTTTTCTTTGATGATGCAATTTTGAAGCGCTGCTGATAATAATGTCACCGCGATTATGAAACTAGTATGGTGGACTTCACAGAGACTAGGCTTCCTGGTACGAACAATATTATCTCTTTGCTTTCATCTCTTTCTTGTCCGAAGAATAAAATTCGTACTACTTATGGCCGATTTTAATCTCATCAATATTTCGTCATAAATTGTGTGAGAGCGTACTAAAATGAGGTTAGGACTTATTTAGTTTCAACGAGCTTTGCAATTTGCCATTTTTTTTTTAAATTTTAAAAATGCCAGCCTTCAACCACTGTTACAAACTATTAACAAACATTTTTGTAGCTTCAACAAAACCCCTAGCACAGCGATACTCTGAGCAACTTGTAATAAACAACAAGTACACAGTAAAGTAAGCATATTTCCTTAATACGAAATGGCACACGAGGACGTCTCAGTATGTACATTGCTGTAAGGATGCCATCAGGACGCTCTAATCTCTATTTCTCGCGAAGTGATTAACATATCTAAACAAGACTTGAACATATAACATGGACATGAGATCTTTAGTAATTTAATTTAAAAGAGTATGGGTATTGTAAGTCCCACCCCCAATAAAAATAATTGCAAAACAAAATCTACTAAAAACATCAGTTATAGCACAATAAGTTGTTAATATGTTCGGTTACGTTGGACTTTTAACAGATTTCCCTTAACACGTTGACTGCGGAGATTTTCAACGACATTTTTTAGTGGGGCTGAAACTTTTTTTTGTTAATTGGTTTCGTTTCAATTTACTTTAACTGTATATTATAAATTGTATCATCTTTTAATTGTTTTCCGCGAAAAAAAACCGCTGAACGACACGTTGTCGTCAACCGCAGGGGGAAAGCACCATTCCCCCTAGCCGTAGTCTAATAATGCAATTCACGTTTTTAGTTATTATATTTTTACTTAGAAAACCGTAAAATTAAACAATAAAAACATTGTTCGCAATCATTGATTGATGAATTATTATTCAGTAATTTATAATTGATTTTTTATTTATATTTCATAAAATATAAAACAATTTGGAATTATAAATTTGGGGTTGAAATAATATTTTCCCAACAAAATAGGCCTGTTTTAATTCATTTAGCTACTTTTTAAATAGATATTTATCATTTGCAATTATTATTACAATAAATTTAAAAAAAATTATCATTCAAACTTACCTTTTTGTAAAATAGTCGAAAACAATTAAAAAAAACAGGGAATCTTGCGGCCAAGAAGCATTTCTCTCAAGGACCTCTTTTACTGTGCTAGAGTCAAATACGGAATAGTTTGAGAAAGGTTGGAGCAATCCCCACCCATTTGACTTTCTGTTATGACCTGGCGACAACGTGTCGGGGCCCGCACCTGAGAACAACTCACAAAACCGACAACGTGTCGTCAGCCACAGTCAAAGTGTTAATTGAAATTAGCTATTGAGGTTGTAGTCACTGCACGATTTTCGAAACATTTCCACAAATGTCCATCCTAGCTAGGAGATAAGAAAATGAGGTCCCTTCAAAATGTTATCTATATATATATAAAATTGTAACCTCTGTCTGTACATTGATTTTTTTTGCGAAATTTCACGATAACTTTTCGTTTCACACGTCATAGACACCATAACTGCATTTTGTTTCTTTCGTGTATGTTTGTTTGTTTGTTTGTTTGTTTGTTTGTTACCTTTTCACGCATAAACGGCTGAACCGAATTTTATGAAGCTTGGTATGTATATTACTACTAGCCCAACTTAGACTTTAGGCTATATTAATATTCTCTAAGACAAACATGAGTGGGGGTTATAAGGGAGGCCTGAAATTAAAAATAGCGATATTTCGTTTCCTATTGCTTTTTCAGCAAATATGCTCATAACAAAAGTTGTTTATTTTGTAATTTAGAGTAACTTTTGTTATATGCACTTTTGCCGTATACGGAAGTATAAATGAGTTATACGCTAATAACTATAGCGAAAGTCCCCAATTTTATTTGGCATAAAAGACCCAACCGAACTAAACCAAACTCAGTATGTGAATTATCACTAATGCCTTCCTTATAATAAGCCATACTAACATTTCTAGGGACGGGCAGGAGTGGGGGTTATAAGGAAGGCCTGAAATTAATAATAGTGATATTTCGTTTCCTATTGCATTTTCGGCAAATATGCACATAACAAAAGTTGTTTATTTTGTTATTTAGAGTAACTTTTATCATATTAATTTTTGTCTTTTAACAAAGTATAAACGAGATATACACTATAAACTAAAGCGGGAGTCAACTATTTTATTGGGAGCTAACGATTGAACCGAACTTAACAAAACTCGGTATGTCACTTAGCATTAATTCTTCCATGTTTATAAGCTATATTAAAATTTTTAGGTTAGAACGGGAGTGGGGGTTATAAGGGACGCCAGAAATAAAAATTCGCGATATTTCATCGCCTATTTGTTTTTCGACAAACATGCACATAACAAACGTTGTTTACTTTGTTATTTAGATTAACTTTTGTTTTATACATTTCTCCAGGAACAATGCATGGAGCAAGTAATTTGCGTAAAAATATAGATATGCTCAACAATTCATTCCAATTTGAACTATGAGGTACCTCACCTGGAAAAATTAATTCAAATCTATGTTAATATTTTGTCCTTAATAACTGAAATCTATGCATAATGCACAGGAGACGGGAAATATGACAATATGGAGGACATTGAAGTCTTACATAAAAAATTAATTTTATTATTAACAAACGCCAAAAACGGGTATTAACCCAAATTACTGCGACGGGTAAATGTCAAATATTGTTCAAAGTAAAGCCTTGCCAAAAAAAATACCATCACCATTCAGCCTCAAATCAATTCCCGGGCGAAGCCGGGTATCTGAGCTAGTGTGTATATAAAAATATATTTGTCTGAGAACACTCTAGCGGTCCTAATTTTTGTTTGATCTTTACGAAGCTGGGTATTTAAACGTATTATGTATAAACAATGATCAAGTTTGTTGACGGTTGGAATCGGACCAGGGGAGAGGGGTTTTAGAGGGGAAATTTCGAAAATTCGACATTTCTCCGTTATTATTGGTCGGATCGAATATTTTTACATAACCAATCTTGTTGTAAATTTAATTACCTATAAATGTTATTATAAAAATTCTTTCTCTATCTCAAATATTATCGGAGATATTGGCATTTTTTAATTTTCAGGCTTCAACTCTTAGTTTTTGACATTAATGCAAATACGTGATGCACGTGGAAAATCAGTTCCCATAAATTTCATAATGTTTCTTTCAGCCTTAGCTCTAGTGATGTTTGGAGAACTAATCAATATAAGAAATAAAAAAAATAAAATTAGAATGAATAATTAATAATTGTAACATGTAAACAATAGGAAACCACTTAATCTTCTATGAATTTTTAAAATTATAAAATCGGAAATTTCATGTCCCAAAAAACTGAACAGCATATGAGATAAACCTATTTTTGTGTTCTGTGCTTAACATATCAATGCCCTTTAGTAGGTCAAATACATTCTAAGAAATGAACGATTCTTGTTTTCTCTTTCATGGAAGCTGTATAAACACTTATGCTGTCCTACCCTGAAACATCTTGCCTCTCATTTATGGAATACGAAAAAATACAATATAATCTTTGGAGACCATTTTTAATTCTCTAGCTCAAGTGACTATTGTTTCTTACAGATTATCCGCTATAACTGCAATAATATATTTATGATAGATTTCTAATAATTATATTTACTTTTATTTTATATAGTCCTCATAAATACGTCCTTCTTTAAGACGTGATAATAATATATCATTACCGTATTAAATATTTGTTTTGAAAAGCAATCCAATGAAGAAATGTCACAAAAATCCCCAGATAATGTGTATTGCCCCATTACAGTTCAGATTAACCTTTTGACTTCACTCTATTATTACATAAATAAATAGTTCAGTATTGTGAATTTTAGAAGTGTCATAGTGCTTTCCCATTGTCTAATGCTAGAAAACAAAATTACAGATCGTTTTGATGATTTCCCTTACCTACATTACCTTTGTTAAATTGTTCTTGTAACGGATTGGTTTTTGGTAGAAATCTTTCTATCTATGTTATAAATGGATGAAAATACCTTACTTAAGTTTCTGTTGCAGTATTTAAATATTTTCAGCAGAGATATATGATGTCCGGTTTTTCCTAAGTCAGAATATTATTAGAGCACTCAATCATTTTCATGAATTTCAGGGCTCGGTTTACCAAGTGAGTTAATGCGTTGGTCTTAATTCACACTTAGCAAACCTAGAGTCTTGAGTTCTATATGTATATTTATTTAGTCACGAACTAAAAATAAAAGTCCGTCACACAGGTGCTGCGTTAACTAAGCAGAGTTTCCACGTACGCCACACATTTGCGTGTACCTCAAAAAGTAAACGTTCAATGAGAAAAATATGTTGCATTTATGTTTAAAATAATGTGTTTCATTATATAGCAGAGTATTATTTATGCGACTTAGGGGTTTACCTAAAGCCGCAAACTAAAAAATGCAAATATCTCAGTGCATATTGATGTTGGAGAATAAATGTGCATGACACCATTTAAAGAACATAATAAGTTTGGTTCTATGCACTTTTTCGATCCCCCGAATAGTAACGGAGATATTAAGAATTTTCGAAATCCTCCCCCTGAACCCCCCCCCTTCCCCCTGATCCGATTTCAGCCGTTAACGTAAAAGTTTTTTTTTTTTTTTATATAAAGCAATTATTTATCAAGTTTGATAACAATAAGACTAAAATTGTGACCGCTAGAGCGGTAACAGACACACACACACACACACACACATATATATATATATATATATATATATATATATATATATATATATACATACATACATACAATTTTGAACGGACCTCTTTGCTAGGATCGATGGGCAATTGAAGAAAAATTTCGAAAGTCGCTTCATAGTACATCCTCAATAGCTGATTAGGGAAATCTGCTAAAATCTTTAATCCGTCCCGGACTAGAAAATTGTGGTAACCTGTGGGTAGCCCGTCCCAATTAGCTTTAGTAACACATAAATAAAAATTAATATTTTCTCCGTAAACTATTTCACCGTTCAGAATGATTCATAAAAGAGTTCTGAAGAAGTAGACGTACTTTGAACTAGAACAATTTTCTCGAGTGGCATTATGATTTATAATTTTGTATTCTGAACTGATTTGTGATAAAGTTGGATTTGGGATTTCCTTCTAAGTGAGTTTGTGTGTGTGCGTTTTTGGGGTCCGTGTTCCGGATTAACTACTTTAAGATACACGTAACCCTGTTATAGAGATTATTTTAGATATAGAAATTTCACATAGAACAACAATTTGCTACATCATTTTCTCCTGACTTACAGGCCGTTGCGCTGTATAGCTTCACTTTAGAAGAGTCATTCTCTTTCGATACATTGATCATTGATCTACCATTCGATATAATCGATAACACCCGACTTAATACTCGATTGCCGGTCAGCATTGCGATGCTTCAGATCAGGATGGTGTAGGATAAGATATGCGCTTCTTAGGAGGGACTTATTGCGATATCAATGCGACACTTTCAATAGTTAGTCTTGCAATGGATTTAATAAACTACACTGCTGGTATTAATTGAACGGAAAAAGTCTGTCACGCAGGTGCTGTATTTACTAAGCAGAATTCCCACTTTCTAGTATTACACACAGTGATCTAATCTCACCACATATTCTCTATTTATATATAAAAAAAGTCCGTCACGCAGAGGCTACGTTAACTAAGCAGATTTCTCACTTGCGTCCCGTATTTGTATAACAATATTTGTTCTTTAGACTTCAAATAAAGTGCTTCATAATATAAAGCTTATTGTTCATGACATGAGTAGGATTGGGGGTTTACTGAAGGCCGAAAACTTAAAAACGCAATTATCTTGGTTAATATTAAAGATAATAAAAACTTGTACATAACAACATTTATAGCTCTTTTAATTTGCAATAAGATTGGTTCTATAGACATTTTCGATCCGACGTACAGTAACCGAGATATTTCGAATGTCCGAAAATCATCCTCCCTAAACCCCACTCCCATTTGTCCGATTTCAGCCGTTAACGAACATGATCTATATTTTTATATAAAACGCCTATATATCGAGTTTGGTAACGATTAAACAAAACCGCGATCGCAAGCGCTCTCTATATATCTATTTATATATAGATATATATTTTTATAATTTTGAACGGACCGCATTTTCGTCATGTGCCAGGAACCATGGACATTTGAGGAAATGATTCGAAAATAGCGTCATGAGTCATAACCTCAATAGCTGATTTCCCTTAAGGGGAATCTGCTAAAAAAAAACTTTGATAAATCCTAAATTATCATTTATATTTATACAGATTTATTAACAATGCTTGTTATTGCAAGTGATAAAAATAATATCTATGCAATTATAAACACCTGCTTGCACCTTTATTATCCTCCAATATTTGATACACAATTCATTGGAACGCATATGAAATCCTTGTTACTCTTTGTAGTCGACCTTACTACTTTTTCTAGTATTCACGTTTTGTTATTGGTTTCGATTATTGTTTTGTATTGGTGACCTTTGTAAAGAAATAAACTTTTTAAATTATCTAACGATCACATTTTACATGTCCAATGCCCCTAAAAAAGTGTTATTCATTTAATTCTAATGAAATTTAGTATTCTAATGCTATGTAATTTGAAAGAAGCATCTATGAATAAAATAATGAGCATGAAAACGCAGAACACTTTAAACCGTTGCCAGTAGACGACGATTTTCGACTATTCATATAATATCTATATGAACATATTGTTACGTATTTTTATATAAATGATAAACGTTGATTAGCAGGGTTCTTTTGGATTGCAAAATTAAATTAACTTACGTTTTTATCACTGAACAATTTATTTGACGATGAGTACTCACTTTTACAAACTACTATTCTTCAATAGTTATTTGAATATGCACTGTTAAATTCAAGTTCTTATCTTATCACAGCTCAATAACTCACGATCACGTGAATCACTGATGTCCACAAAACACGGCACTGTACTGAACTTCACAATACACGGCACTGCCCCGACAATTGCATTTTTTTTAGTTTTCAGTCTTGAGTATACCCTCACTCCTACTCCTGACATATTAACAATAAACTGTTATATTATGAAGAACTTTTTTTGAAGCCTAAATACCAAATGTTCTCATTGAACTTTTAAGTTTTGAGATAAATGCAAATCTGCTTAGTTAATGCAGCGCCCCTGCGTAATGGACTTTTATGTTCTCTTTTTTTTATTATATTTATATGGTGTTCTTTTGTTACGATATTTGTGATTCGATTTAGATGACAGCTTAGAGATTTGATTCTCTCTTCCCTCCATTTTTTTTTCTTTCTATAACTATACTCCCACAAGTAAGAATATAAATTATATCATTTTACTTATAGTTTCCCCTCTAATTTGATTAAATTATTTTTGTAATTCAGATAAAGGGGAATTCCCTGTTTTTAATCAAAGGATATCACTTTTATCATTTTGAGATATCGCTCAAAAAACTGAAAATACCTAATTGGTTTTTTAATAGAATTAGAAATAAACCTTCAAATGTGTATCCTTTGAGATGTTCACTACTGATATTAAAAAGTATGACTTTTATGAGCTTTTTATTATTGTAAAACCTATTCCCAACAATTCATCTAACTTATTATTATTAAATTCATTATTTTCATTATCGTTAGTCATGTAACATTTTCTCGATTCGTGTGAGTTTTAAAGGCATCTGCATTAAACATTCATGATATTCTGGCATGAATGTATGTTGAATGTTTGGCTTTAAATGTTTTTTCTTGGATGGTATAATATTATCTGATTATTACCAGCTTCAAACGGACGGGGCAAATTTACTCTGCTTAACGTAAATCTAGAGTCAAGGCTGTTTGTATCACGAAGGTCAATATTTGCCCGCATGCATATATATGCAGGTCGCTCTTATCAAATGATGATTTGCCCTTATCAATTATTTCCAAATATTCTATATGGGGTAATTATTAGACAAAGCCCCCAATTTAGGAAGTATTAGAACGGGACAAATACTAAATGTGATGATCTCTTGCAGAAAAGAAATATATCTTTCATAACACAATTTTCTTATTACAAGTGATTCATATGCTGCTGATATTCCGATTTTTTTTTTATTAAGTACCATTTATAAACTTCAGTGTATTAATATTCAAGTTAGTTCCTTAAAATCAAAATCGAATCGTAAAAATTTTATTATGTAACATAAACAGAAATAATATTTATTCATTTAGATTTGAAGACAAGAGTTATGTCAGTCGTAAATGAACAAAAATATTGAATAAATTGTATGTCAATAGAAAAAAGTGATTTTGAAAAATTTTAAAACATTCTATTGTATGTATCTGTGATATATAAATTGTCGGTGTTAATGACATTCATTAATTATTTTTTCTGTAATCGTTGAATAATGGTAACATTACTAAACTGAAATGAGTGAAGAAAGTAATCACTTTCTTCACAAGTGAAGAAAGTGAATTGCCTTCTTAATTAGTAATAAGTATTAAATTAAAAAATATTTTGAAGTTGGAAATTAAATGCTTTTAAATGTTCCTTAACATTGTAAGAATTTATTTTAACAAAATAAATTGAAATGTGAATGAATTATTGGTGGAAATAATCAATATATTTTAAAATTTAAATATAATAATAATTACCTTCCTTGTTTATAACCTGCACTTGTTTATAACTGTACTACTTCACAATCATTTTAATTTAAACAGACATCTTTGATATTACTAAAAAACTTACAAAAACACTGTTTGATTAAATATTATTATTATTATTATATTATTTTTTATTTAATTAAACATTTTCAATTTATACATAAAAATGAATAGTGATAGTGAAACAGAAGTATAGTAACTATGCTTATAACCTTTCACACCATGCTTATAACCTACCAACAACATACCATAATCTTCACAACATCCTAATTTTGTTCATATTCTGGTTAGATCTGATCATGTATTGCACGATTACAGAAAAAATTTAATATTACAATCGTGACGAAAGTAGAATTTACAACTCTCGTGAAATTACCACACTCGCTTCGCTCTTGTGGGTAAACGTTTCACTCGAGTTGTAAAATGATCTACTTTCGTCACTTGTATAATAAATAACTATTATTACCACTAATTGTATTTATAATTTTTTGTGACAGATTTTCCTCAAGGGAAATCAGCTATTGAGGTCGTACTCGATTTTCGAAAAATTTCCACACATCTCCATCATTTATAAACAAAGATATATATAGTTTTGAACGGACATCATTTTCGTCTTGTACTATATATATAGATATATATATATATATATATATATATATATATATATATATATATATATATATAATGTTTATCCGTTATATATATATATATATATATATATATATATATATATATATATAATGTTTATCCGTTAACGCTATATTGGTCGCAATTTTTGCTTTATTTTTACTTAACTGCATATATAAGTGTGTCATGCAAAATTAAAGGTGAAATTCGTTAATGGTTGAAATCGGATAAGAGAGAGAGAGGGGGAATTTCAAAAATTCAAATACCCACGTTATTATATGTCGACTCGAAAAAGCGCAGAGAAACAATCTTATTGCAAAATGTAATGTTCTATAAATGTTGTTATGTACGTATTTTCTTTATATAGAATATTAACCGAGATATTTCCATATTTTAGGAATTGGTTGATAACCCCCACTCCTACTCATGTCATATTAACTATAAGTTGTTATATCATGGACCACTTCATTCTAAGGTTAAATACCAAAAATAGTTTCCATTGAACTTTTACTTTGTTGGATACATGCAAATCCATTGTGACGGTGTCATCAAGTAGGATTTTACGCTCTTGTTGAAGAAATGTTTATTTGATCTGTACCATAGACGATATTTAACCGTTTCAGTCAACACAAAAGATCATATTTGTTATTATCTGAAGTCAGGCCTGGAATAGTGGGGGGTTTAGAGGAGGGGAATTCCAAAATTCAAAATATCTCGGTTGTAATGGGTCTGATCGTAAAATGTTATAGAATCGATCTTTTTAAACAATTAATTGTTTATAATTGTTGATCTGTACATTTTTTCGTAACTTATATATTAAGCTAGTTATTCGTACCTTCATAATTTCAGTAACCCCCCTCCCCTCCACTCATCGGTTGTTTTTTTCATAGAAATATAGAATTTTTGGAGAGAAGAGATCAATAGTGCGCTATACAGTTATGTGTCTACTTGAAGTCTACTTAGTTTACGCAGCCCCTGCGTGACGGACTTTCGTGAATTTGAAAATTGGAGCCATTTACTAATTGGTATTTGAATATAATATTTTCTGTATTAAATGACGTAAAGAAATTTCTATCATTGACTCTTTACTGATAATCCGCAGCGATAACTGTCTATGACGGCATTGCGTGCGAATTAATTCTTACAGCTGGTCTAGCTTTATTCTTGAAGAACCGTTGTATTGTATGGGAAGCTAAACGCCCAAATAACATTTATTTGCACATACCTCTTCTCTGAAAGAGACTATTTTTTTTGTATTTCCCAACATCAAAGTGCATTCATCTAGGTGTTTTATTAAAAAATGTTCAGCCCTTTTTTTTATTTTCATGAAATACACCAAATCGAGAATTGTAGGTTTCATGTAAGTCATTTTCTCTAATGGAGCCACGTTTATTTTATTTTGTGTTAATATAGATATGTAGTCGGTAACAATCTAAAACTATAATTAAGGTTTTGCTTGATTTGTTCATGAATATTATCAATAGTAATTACGAACTAATGATTTTTGTGTAATAAATCTTAAAAGTTTGTTTGGAGTTCCCATCCTTTGTTTGCGCTTTTTCTCATTAACTGTCATTTTCATGCAAATGATGAAATGTTATTTTTAGGCTGAGTGCGACATTTTTGCGTTGTGTAATAGATCTTAGGCGTAAATTTAACTACCTCAGTTATTTTGTAACTTTCATATACTTTTATTCATTTATAATGGATCTGTGTAAAAGTTTAAATTGTGTCATTTATATAATTTTTACTTGAGAGGCTTTAATGCCTACTGAGAACATTGAAAAATTTCTCAAATTATTGCAGCCAAATGATTTATAACTTTTTATCTAATATTTATTTTCTGAAGTTTTTGGTTTTAATAAATCGATTTACCTAGCCGATTTATGTATTTTATATTTACATTTTAAGTAGGTATTAAAAAAGGTCTTTCGTTTATTGGATCTAATAAATATCTTCTCGAGCTGACGAAAGGATGCATTACTTCCTTTACAAATGTCATTTCCCGTTTACTATATGGCTGCCAATTTTCTTGTTTATGATTATAGAATAAGTCCTAAAGTAGCCAGATTTCACGAGTCAAAGTTAGAAATAATAATAATAAAAAAGGTCATGTATATTAAAAAGTTCCATAGTTAAATTTCTTAAAAATAAAAGGCGTTTTGCTCTTGTGGTCTTTACAGTGTTACCAATTTTCGTGATAAATAAAAGTGAACGCCGATTTATAACTAGACACGGTGTTTTGTAGAATTTTGAGAGCTTAATGAATTTATTCTGTAGAAATCATTCAATTAAAAGATAAGAAAGACAAATAAAATATTAAAAAAATGTTGATATCTGGGACAGCTCATTTCACCATTGGCCTGCTGGTCTTATCCAACTTCTAATCTAGCTCAACAATAGCTCTAATGATTGTTGTTACTGAAGAATGAACCTTCAATGAATGCAACTTATAGCTCCACAATTGACAACGTTCAAGGGTACGCCATGAATGAGTGGGCCTACCTCCATTTGTATAGAATTGTACTATAAATACCATAATAAAAAAATGTTATTTATTATTGAATGGATGAAAATACAAATAGTATATTTTGGTTTCGTTTGGTTTTAACTTTCAGCAATGTATCTGTGATGTAACCTCATGATTTGTTGTACATAACATGTTTGCAGCTCGCCAATGTTCTTATAAATGAAGGAATCAACTCTGGACAATTTCCTTTATCCTACCCAAAGATATTATTTATTATAAATAACTTTCTCTTTCTTGGGCACTAATTAACTCATAATAGCTTATTAGAGTTCAAATTAATTTAAAACAAGGGTAGGACATTATCTACACAAATAAAAGGTGTTTGGGCTCATATGCGGGCACGAATCCAAGCTCCACCAACAAATGATTTTGCTGAAATTAATAGAAATTCAGAGCTTTAAACGATAACAAAAATCCCAGATTTTGTATTATAACACAAATAATATTCAAAAATCATAGTAGAAGGGATAAAACGACCATAATTTATAAATTGCAATGTTTAGTAATATTAATGTTATTAGGCACAGTAATATTAATTGGAATGAAGATAAATTAATTCAATGGGCATACAAATTCCTTTCTGTTCAGAACTAAACTTAATTCAGAAAATTATTTTATGTTTTCGCTCTTGAACATCACACGGATCAGAGTATTCAATTCATTCAATCACATTCTCTTCAATTATTTTTCATCTTTTTAATGTTTTCTCGTCCAATCTTCGTAATGCGTTCTATAAACCTTCAGGTGAAACTGAAAATTTGTCATTATCACATGTGATAAGATGGTTTGTTTTATATATTGCACCACATCTAGAGTGGCGAGTTCGATTCCCGCCTGGGCAAAGGAAATTATTTAGTGACGAAATTCATTAAATAACGTCCTAAAATCCCACCCTGGCTAGAAAAGGGTGGTAACCCGTAGATAACCCCTCCCGATTAGCCTAAGTTGCAAAAAGTGGACGTTAATAAATAATAATAATATACCACATCTACGAACTCATTAAATAAAATCCCTAGTCACACCCTGGCTAGAAAAATGTGCTAACCTGTAGATAACCCATCCGAGTAGTAGAAAGTGAACTTTTATAAATAAATATCACACCTATCGTAAAGCCATTAGCTGTAGGTGAATCTATATTTTATGAATCAGGTGATTTTCTTACATGAAAATCTTATGCATTTTCATTTCTTCTTCGTTCCTAGTAGTTCTTATAACCAGAGAGAAATTGTGTAACAGCTAGGTAGACATTTTAGCATTTGCAACAAGGTGCTGATGGTCTTCCGTAGAAATGATTATTCTTTCCTGTCATTGGTTTTAAAATTAAGAGGCATGGTTTCGATACCATCCTGTTTTCCACGCAGAGTATCCCTCCAACGTGGGAATTGTTGTGGGTTCCATCCTTTGGATACCTCAGACATTTCAGTAATTACATTGTAATATTTCTTATATAATTATTATAAACATTATAAAACAATTCAAATAAATAATTAAAAAAAAAAAGAAATAGAATAAAACATGTAGATCTAGGTGTAGATCTACAAAATAGTGTCCAATTCTTGAATAAATGCATTAAATCCCTTTTTGAATTTGAGTAAAAGTTTCGGTTTGTCCGTCGGCCAAGTTCCGTTTTGTAAAGTAATATACTTGATGAGTTTTGTTCTTGGTCCGTCAAGTAATGTACAGTCATATAAGAGGTGGTCATATGTCTGTTCAGTCTCATTGTCACATTTACATGTATTTGTGTTTGTTAGTTTAAATTTGTACAAGTAACTTTTCGTAGGTCCATGAACATTTAGTTGTCGTCGTTTAGAAGTATTTGTCCATCTTTCGTCCCTGTTTCGATACTATCGTGGACGATAGGAATCTACGTAGAGACGAGCACACTAAACAAAATTATCAGTCTGAAATTGGCTAGAAATGGTTGATTATTTGTAGATACCTCGTTTCTATTAGTCTTAGTAAAGTTCATAAATTCGTATTTTTTATTATACGAATTTTCTGAAAATATTAATTTTGTATTGCTGGTATTAGCAGCTGAGAAATCTCATTTAATTAAAAAGATCATTCTTTCTCTTTGTTTTTGCATTAATTATTCTGCTTTATATACTACAAATATGACGCATTTAGTCTGTATTTTTTCCCAATTCATTCAATAAGCCAACAGGCTAATTGAGTTATAAATAAAACAGAAAGAAAAGAAAAATTATTGTAAACAAGATGCGTATCGCTAATGAAAGTAATAGTAACGCAAGTAATTTCTTGCGGAGGAGTGATTTGATAAGAGCGTAGAGGTGGCTGCGTCACTGGGCTGTTATCAGTGATAAAGCAGAGGAGAGGTATAAGTGGGCCCAGTGTCCGCCTTCACTCAGTCTACACTCTGCGTTCAATCCTACTCTAGTGCCGCTGCTTCAATCACTCCTCAATCACACGTACTGGGGTTCAATCACTCTGCGCTCTTCTCATATTTTGTTCGATTTTTGCCGAATTTGATTAAGATCGACATTTGCGAGCCTGCCATTGATTCTCGTTGTTTGGTAGGTAAGTTCTATTCTTCTTCTATATCCACTAATGCTACTGCTCATATACGGTCATCGTTAGTAACTCACGACTTTTGATGGTTATACCATTAATTACAGACATTTTAATTCCAAAAGATACCTGCAAAATCATCTGTTAATTTTTCTGTGTAGAATATTAGAACTCTGTCCTAGCAAACTTAACATGCAAGGGAGACTGAATATGAAGTGACGCTAAAATTAATTCAAAAGTACTAATTTATTTTATTTATTTATTTGTTTGTTTGTTTGGTGTCACGCAGGTTTAGCGATTTTATCACACCCTTTATCGCACAACAAAATGGTAAAATTTCTCCAAATTATTCAATCTAATTATTAAATTTATTGTTGCTGCTCGGTGATAACAATAGTGCAAAATAAAATAAATTAGGAACTAATAGAAAAAAAACTATTAAAGCAAAAAATACTATTGAATGGGGAAAAGTATGATACAATTTCCCAATTAGCCTTAGTTGCAAAAAGTGAACGTTAACAAATAATAATTTAATAAAAATTGGCTTTATCGCATCATACGTGATTATTAATCTTTATTTTTTATATTATACCACTGCTCAAAAGTCATTGGCAGTCATCAGAATTTTATGATATAGGTGAGTTCCCTTCAAGAAAACCTTAAGCATTTTCTTTCCTTCTTTGTCCTTTCCAAGTATTATTTCTGTAAATACAAAAATCCTTATTTAGTTGGAAATTCGCTGAGTAAATATAATGTTGAATAATTAAAATAAATTAAATACATCAGTAAATGAAATAATTGGATAACTAAAAAATAATAATTATAACAAAATTTATAATAACGACACAGCAAATAGAGATCAGATAAACTTTGAGAAATTAATTTTCTTTAAAAATTTAGAGAACAATGTTTGCTCACCTGAAGTTTGTGTATTTTTCCTAAGAGAGGAAAGTCATAAAGGAGATGTTTTTAATTTTGAACAGTTAGTTTGTCACATGGGCAAGTGTCATTTTTTGGCAGTCCAAATATGTTTAAATACTATGTAATATGTTTTAGTCCCACCGTGATGATTTTGAAGGTTATACGTACCATGGTGGACATGTCAAAAGGTGTCAGCTACAAATTACTTTTTCTGTATAGGTTGCTAGAACCCCTTCTTAGCAAACCTATTACTCACAGTTGAATACTTAGTAGGACAATTTTTTTTAACGAGATTAAATCCTTTAATTTTATAGTAGTGACTGGAGCTCCTTATTTAAACTCTTAGAATGCATAAAAAAAAGGGAATTCGCTAGCCATAAATTAGGTTTTGTAGAGGCTTCATCATGTGATTTTACAGCATTCGCTAAACAAATACATCTTGCATCAATTTTTGAAAATGGAATGCCTCATACATGTTCGTTAACGTGATTTGAACAGTATAACTCGGGTTGACCCAGCGTTCTATACTTTTAACTATTATATTGCAGTATTTACTTCTGGAGGTGTCGATAAATTAGTTTTCTCTTATTGTCTGCAGGTCAACTACTTAAAAAACTATGGATTTCATTAATGAACATTTAATTCCTGTCGCATTATGAATGAACTATTTAATACAAAGATGATTGTATTTATTCTTCATGCACTGATACTATTCTTTCACGTATTTCAACCATCAGTTCTATTTCTGGTCTTATTTTCTTGGTTTTATATAAAAAAGACTTTCTACTTCTAGTTTATCTGCCAAATATATTTAATGAAATTTAAAAAACAAAATTGGTCGCTACTGTTATTAAAATCCTGTTTTGAATATTAAAGCTGATTTCGGTTATATGACATTTTAAAAAATTCATTTGCGACCTAAAAGTGCATAAAAACCTTCAAAGTAGCCACCTTTAGATTTTTTTTGTTAATTACCCTCAGATTATAAAATTTATATTCTTAAACCCAATTTAGCTAGTAAAAAAGTATTTTACAATATTTTGTTGGGTTCCTCGATTTAAATTTTAATTTATACTCGACGAAGCTGTTTTTATATTACTCTTCTTTAATGATGACAACGATTTCCAATCAGCTACAATTAGATTTCCCAATTCTGTGATGTAACGCCCTAAATACGATCGGAAAATTGAGTGTAATTTAGCCCGGGGAACGTGTTCATGTCGCGTGACATTCATTAATATTTTATGCATCATTGAGTATATATACGTTATAATTGATTTTTCTGCATGAGATAATTGTCTCATGTTTTATTGATTATATTTTTCATTAATGAAAGACGAATTTATGGAGTACTCGGCTTCTTTTGTGTTTAATTAATGTTTACATTTCCTATAATAAATCATCCCATGTACTCGCTTAACTATATATTTGCTCCTAGTTAAAGCATTTCTTACAACTAAATCTAACTCCGTTGTAATCTGGATTTAGCTTATTTCTGCGAGTTGTTAATTGGCATTGTAAAAACCTATTAAATATTGTTTTATTATATTCATTTTCTACTGCGCCACAACTTTAATCAGCTGACTCCCAATTGAATAATTAGCCTGCAGCTGTACATGCAACTATGGAATCTAGAGCAACTATTGACCTACTGTTCTCCTCTAATGACTGGTCATTGATTCCTATACAGACAGCAAATTGTTCCTTCTTTTTAAGTCATTGAAAGAAGAAAAAAAAATCTGGTTCTCTCTAGTTCCTCCTCAAGCTTCATAAAAAGAGATATTGATAAGAGCTATCTTTATAAAAATATGTTATCATTTGTAAACATGTTGCACATTATGAGTCCTGACTCAATGACCCCAGTTTCAAGTGCTCTCTGAGTATTTTGGCTCTCAAATTCTAAAGTCGAACTAACAATGTTTTTTGCGGTTATTGTAAAATTGTCGATATTTGAACTGTTCCAGGTCATTCACACGACATTTCACCTTTATCATTCACTTTAGTTAATGATTTGAGGGGTTAAATGAATTGTTCAACACCAATAAACACGTAGTGGTAAATCAATTCACAATAATGTGTTGTGTGAGTAAATGTATATACACACATTTGATACAGCATAACTTCATACCTTCATGAACTATCCAATGTCGGTGTGTATTCCCATTGTACATCTGACATAAACCCTTAGTGAAATCTTATTCCAATAGAAATGTTCTCAGATTGAATATGTTAAATATGATTTTATGGTATTATTTTTGCAAGTAATAAATTACAATAAACATTGTAGCGATAATATGAAAAGTCTCTAATGAAGTCCGTCACGCAGGGGCTGCGTATACTAAGCAGATTTCCCACGTGAAGTTTTACAATAGAGAAATCCGCCTAATAACAACAGTAGTAGTAAGGAATCTCTAAACCTATTCACGAGGGACGAACAGTTACCGAAACGGCCCGCACTAGCTCTCGGCAGAGAGTCCCGAACGTAGCCGACTCCTGCCGACCACACACATGTAACGATCAAACAAAAATTGCGACCGCTAGAGCGTTAACAGGCAAATATAACTATATATACATATATATATATATATATATATAGATATATATATATATATATATATATAGACACAGAGCGAGACAGCTGCATATATGTTTATATATATATTTATGTATATATATATATATATATATATATATATATATATATATATATAATTTTGAACGGACCTCATTTTCGTCATCTCCTGGGTAGGATCGGTGGACATTTCAGGAAATTTTTCAAAACTTGTGTCATGAGTATGACCTCAGTAGCTGATTTCCCTCAAGGGAAATGTGCTAAAAAAAGGAAATGAATGGTTATTGTTGAAATTTGCTATTGTATCAGAAAGTTATTATGATTCTTCACTATCTTATCACACATTTAAAATATACAAAGCCATGGAAAAAATATGAATTACTACGAAATTTGTTGTGTTCATATTTTAATTAAGTTTATTTATATAACAATATCATTTACTTGGAAGAAATTCAATTGATAGAATTGTGACTTAACTTAAATACATAAATTGTTGGTTATACGATTGAGTAATTAATTAAATATACAACAATCAATTCGAATGAAACAAAAGTAAATATTTTATAATACTTACTTATAAAACATTATTAAAAGTAAAATCTTTTTTCGATATTTTATGTAATCTAATTTATCTTTATCTCTTGCATAATAATTGCCACTGTTAATTAGCGTATAATTCATTGCAAAAGTTATTTATATATTAGGATTATCATATCGTTAAAAAAAACATAAGACAATATTAGACTTTTATTTTTACACATTTTAGTCATTTGAATTAAATGTTCCCCGATTTATATAATTCGTTTAAGAATAACAAATTAATTTAATATCCCTGAAAATGCGGATGGAAATATTTGGCCCTGTTTTATGTATTATTTATAGCTAAAAATAAATGACTCTGATAACCAACCGCAAATTAAGAAAATAAATGCTGTTAATCAACTTTTTTCTATTCATCGCAAAGTGCGCGGTAGTGGTTAATATCTACACCTGTTTACATATTTAAACGGCAATTGTGGTAAAAGGAACGTTCATTTAGTGGAATCTATATTTCTCAGAGAAATATTTCTCTTTATAATAATAATAAGAAGAAAGCAAGACTCTCAGATCTATGAATGAATAAACCACAAAATTGTAGCGTAATAATTATAGAATAATTTATATATTTAAGAGACAAAAATCTCATTTTTATTGTAATTAAATTGCTTAATCTAGAAGTAAAATAGCGATTAGTCAATGTAGTAAAGTTTACTACTCAGGACGTCAATAGAAGACAATTTCGAAATAATGAATTGGCTATATTGAGCTGTCGTATATCAATTTGAACCTTTAGGTTGCTTCGTATTTCCCAGAGGGATTCAACAAGAATTTCTTTAGTGACGAAATCTTTAAATAAAATCCTAGCCAGAAAAAGGTGGTTGGTTACCTGCAGATAGCCCGTCAGAATTAGCCGTGGTACTTAAACGTTCAACAAGTGATGTTAATAAACACCAAGTGTTGTTAATAAAGGATCACTCATTTTCTGACAACAAAAGAAACAGAATGACTAAGAAAGACACGGTTTTGAACCAGAAAAATATTTTATCTGTGAATGATGAATGTCCTCCCGTTAATTATTTTGTCATTTATAAATTCTAGAAAGGTTATTTTGAATAATTAAGTGATTTTCTTTTAATTATTATTCAATAATCGTCTTTAATAACGATAAGTGCCTTAGCCGTTATACGAGCAGAATACTCGTAGCTCAAAATGGACGTAAATATTCCCCTCCCCGAAACGAAGTAAAACTGTCATCTTTCAGACGTATAAAGTTATGCGGAAAACATCAAAGAGCCCCCTGAAATTGCACTGGCGAACACCCATCCCACTCGCATATTTGTGCAATTGTCGCAATTATGATTTAGAACCTTCAATATAGAGTGGCAATTGACCCAGGGGGTGAATTGGTGATTCGTCGTCTTGGTTAACCCTTTGACGACCCCTGTCTTGGTATTCAGGCCAGCTAGACTACAAGTCTCCCTATTAATCATTGCAGTTATATATTATTGGTCCTATGCGAAAATATTTTTATTTACTCTTAATTTTTTTTATTTTACGCTTTATTTATTAATATAATGGATGAGCCAATTTGAAATGTAACAAATTTTTCATATACATTTATTTGTTGCTACTTAAATATTTTATCGTCCCTAGACTGAAGTTTTAGTGAGTGAAGTGATAGCAAATAAAAGGTTGATTCTATTATTGGTGCCTCTTGTGTGAAAAAACATAACAGTTATTATAATATTTATAATTTATTTTAATTTTAAAGTCAACTAAGTCTTATAGTGACAGGACTCTATGATTAGGCATGTATTTAGAACAAGCTACAATGTTAAGTGGTTCTATATTAATCTTATGACTGAAATGAATTTAGTTTAACAAATAGACCCATATAAAAAGGATCTTTTAGAATAAATATATTATCGGAATATCATATCCATTTTTATCAAACAACTAGATTTAACTGATGTTATAGTGTATCAAAATCATGAATAATTATCTTTACAGCCATATGTCTTGATCGCTCTAAACAAATCGGTTGTTAGCATAAATGTCATTAATGTAATCATACATTTTCTAATTAATTTCTCTATGTTATGGTTGATATGCCCCAAAATTATAATAAAATAAATAATCAATTCGGAAAACATCTTTTTTTCTATAATTTGGGTATAAGTAGTGATAGATTCATGTTAGTATTCAATAAATTGCTCATTATATGTTTTCGTGCTGTTATTGTGTTTTTTTTTAAATAATTTAATAGACTATAATAAATATAATAATAATAATAGGTCAATGTTTAATTTAATGAATAAATAATAAATTTATATGCATGATGGGACAATTACATGTGTTTAGACCACAAACGGTGGCAGATACTGAAAATATTCAAGTTCTATTTCATTGTAATAGTGGTTCTATTGTATACAAAGATCAAAATCAATTTTCAATGAAAGGTCAAATTCTTTCTTATTTGCTTTTACTCGTGATTTTTAAAGTATTGGACGTATCAAATACGTCAGAAGTCATGGTTTATGCGTCAATTTGCCTACTTGCGTAAGGGCCATTCTATACATTGCTGATCAACGCTTTTATACAAAGATAATCCTAAATATTTTTTTTTTAAAACCCCACGCAATATTGCAGATAATCCCTACTGCCAAAAGTCTTGATAATCATTTTTGTTCAATTATTTTGGTAATTATAATTGTTATTCAATAACTGTGGATGACCTTAAATCTTTGATATTGTTACACTTGTTTCATTGTACATTTGGTTACCTTGACCTTCGGGCTGCATTAGGTCTACTAACAGGCTCGATTAGTTTATTCAAAACCTCTGCCAGTTGTTTACATTTACCAGGCACGTGCACATTTTTTTTCAACTGTATATACTATCCTGCTGACCACTTTTTTCAAGTATCTGCAGTAGTCCTTTCATAGGGTTTCCGAATCCTGATATCGATTCGTCCTGAGGTCGGGAGCTGATTCAAATATAATGTAATGTGAAAATTTGTGAAGAATTGGACGTCTTTTTCTCTCTTCAAGTAAAAATATTCTTCACTTCCAACAACACTGCTGTGGAATAATGTAATGCATCAGTTTATAAATGAACTAAATACACCACGTATTTCAAATGAACTTTTATCACTCCCCCTGCTTATAAACTCCTAAAATTTGAAATCCTTAACTCGAGGAAGTTTTCAGTTTCTGGCTTATCATGTAATGTTATTTTATGCTTTGAGCCAATGAATGAAACATGATTTTACATCTAATATCTTCCAGTAATTTATATATATATATATATATATATATATATATATATATATATATATGTATATATATATATATATATAAACACTCACTTAATATTTCTTCCGCACATTGGTTGCTAACTGCCATAAACTTACACAAAGAATTCCAGATACTTTTTATTATTATTATTATTTATTACTGGCCTTTTTTTACTACTATTACTAACTGGGACACGTTATCTATGGGTTACCAGCCTTTTCTAGCAGCCAGCGTGGGACTAATGAGTTTGTCAAAAAAATGCAATTCCCATTGCACAGACGGGAATCGAGCTCGCCACACCAGATCTACCATGTGAGATTAAGGATTTCATTTTCAATTAATTACTATAATTTTGAACTCTCATTCTAACAATTATCATTCGCTTTATGGTTAAGGTCTTGGGTGATTAGCATTGTATTCAGCTGAAATATTGAAGTATTTTATCTCCACCCCACCATTTTAAAATGTGTTTTTTTTTATTAGTGCACGGTAAATGCTTATTAATTTATTATATTTTTTAGGCTACATCGCTGGGAAATATTTTTGTTGTATATGTAATTGGTTATCTGCTCAAGGGGTCTGTTTATTTTTTTTCTGAATCGCAAATAGTCGATGGTATTCCATCCATCTTGTTCTGACAGTTTTTAGTACGGTGAGCTTTATTTATTTATTTGATTATCGTGTATTTTGATTTCTAGTATATTTCCCTTATGGGAAATCAGCTATTGAGGTCTTACTCGTGACGCTATTTTGTAAACATTTCCTCAAATGTCCATTAATCCTACCCAGGAGATGAGGAAAATAATATATATATTTGTCTGTTAACGCTACTGAGATCGTACTTTTTGTTACTATACTTTATATTTAGAAATTTTATTTAAAAGTAGAGATCAATTCGTTTAAGGGGGCTTAGAAGGGGGAATTTCGAAAATTCAAAACATATCCGTTATTATACGTCGTATCGAAACAAGGTATAGAATCTTATTGCAAATTAAATGTTCTAGAAATGCTGTTATGTATGTTTTTTTTTTGTTTTTTTCATTTCTTGAATATTTACTGACATATTTTTGCATTTTTTAGTTTTCAGCATTCAGTAATCCCCCTCTCATTTCATCATTTTGACAGTAACCTGTTATATCATAAATTATTTGTTTGTTATTGTTTCGGGGATTAATAAACCGTCTACTCCGTTCATTGTGTTTATTCTCTTGTTAATTTCACGAGCTTCTAATCTTTTACCTCAAGTATCGAAATTCTATATTTTACCTTAAGTGTTCTTCTCTATGTAAGCATTTTTGGTTCCTCAAATTTAATTTGGTGAGAACTAATAGTTACATGTCCAGCTTTGGTGTGGGTTTTAGTCCGTAATGTTTCAAATATATGCCTGCTGACTGTTGTAGTAGTGTTATTTCCCGTTTTATATATTTATGTTAATTAATTATTCATCTGTTGTCAACTGGTGATATTAAACGCCTGGCTAGAACATCTATCCCTGGAGGCTTCTTGTTCGACCTCGTGCCCTAATGTTCGGTAATAAGACGTTAATGGTCTCCCTGAACCTTGGGCCCATCCCTTTCTCCAGGGACTCCAGGAATTATTGCTCGTTGTTTACTTCCCCCTGTGCCGGCCTCCGTTCGTCCGACACTGGAAATTACATTGTATTTTATGTGATAGATTTGCAAGGAAGACTTTCCCTTCTAAACACACACACACACACACACACACACACATATATATATGTGTTACTAAAATACAATATTTTAGTCAGTTCTCCTCATATAATATTGCATTACACACAGTACTTATAATCTAAAAATAATATTTGTCTTATTTATACCTTTGCCAAATGTCGGTTTTTAACTGTTATTTTATATTAGTCTTTATTGTTCTGTATTGGAGCTCAGGTTAGCCATTTGAGTTAAAGCGTTGACCTTAATCTCATATGGTAAACCCTACAGTGGCGAGTTCGATTTCTGCCTGGGCAGAGGAATTTATTTAGTGACGGTATTCATTAAATAAAATACTTAGTCCCACCCTGGCTAGAAAAGGGTGGTAACCTGTAGATAACCCGTCCCAATTAGCCTGAGTTGCAAAAAGTGGACGTTAATAAATAATAATGTAATATTGTTCGGAGTTATGAATAACAGGGAATTCGTATTTGGTCAGCAAAGGGTATTTTATTTTGAAACATTTGAATTAGGTTTTATATTTTATTTAGGATTGATGATTATAATTAAGATAAGTTATTATAGTCTCTCTCTCTCTCTCTCTCTCTCTCTCTCTGTCTCTCTCTCTCTCTCTCTCTCTCTCTCTCTCTCTCTCTCTCTCTCTCTCTCTATTTTTTTTTATTTTTATTTTTAGAAACGTCTTATTATCAGTGGTTCCGGGATTTGTATTGGGCATTTCTGCAACAATTAGGTTTCATTTCAAACCCTCGACAGAAATTAACTCTCAAGTTTTATACCAGAAAGTTGTCAGCCGTCGAAAGTTTGCCCTCACAATGGCACTGTCCTTATCCATTTCTGAGAACGACTTTGCCCCCCGTCGGTCTTGATATTTTTGTCCCCTACGCCGCTCTTGTTTCTTTAAACCAGAAATTAGCTCCGGAAAAATTTGAGAAAGCAGGATTCATTCAGCGCATTTTAGCAGCTTTCCCGTAAGTGAAACCAGCTTGTGAAACGCAATTTTCGTAAAATTTCTCAAATGTCCATCGATCTTATTTAGTAGATGATCAAATGAGAGCCGTTCAAAATTATATATATATATATATATATATATATATATATATATATATATATACTTATATACTTATACTTATATACTTGTCTGTTACCGCTCTAGAAATCGCAATTTTTGTTTGACCGTCACCAAACTCGATATATAAGCGTTGCATGCAAAACTAAAGGTCAAGCTCGTTAATGGCTTAATTTGGACCAGCGGGTTTTTATGTCGGATCGAAACATTGTATAGAACCAATCTTATTGAAAATTTAATGTATTATAAATATTGTTATATACATTTATTATCTTGAATATTAACCGAGATATTTGCATTTTAGCAGATTTCCCTTGAGGGAAATCAGCTATTGAGGTTGTACTCATGACGGAATTTTCGAAATTTTTCTTCAAATGTCCATCGATCCTACCTAGTAGATGACGAAAATGAAGTCCGTTCAAAACTGTATATATATATATATATATATATATATATATATATATATATATATATATATATATATATATTTGTCTGTTACCGCTCTAGCGGTCGCAATTTTTGTTTAATCGTTACGAAACTCGATATTTAACCGTTTTATATAAAAAGACAGATCAAGTTCGTTAATGGCTGAAATCGGACCAGAGGGAGGGGGGGTTTAGAGCGGGGGATTTTCGAAAATTCCAAATATCTCCGTTATTATGCATCGGATCGAAAAATTGTATATAACAAATCTTATTACAAATTAAATTTACTATAAATATTGTCATATACGTTTATTCTCTATCTTGAATATTAACCGAGATATTTGCATTTTTCAGTTTTTAGCAAACCTCCACTTCTACTCGTGTTACGTAAACAATACTCTACAACATAATAAATCACATTATTGGAACTTTAAATACCAAAAATTGTATTCAAGAGACCTTTATTATACGAGATACATGCAAATATGCCCTGGTGACCCCCCCCCCATCTTAAAGTTTTGGACTACTAAAATTTTATTGATTGAGATAACAATTATTCTGACTCATTATTAATTACAGTACTAGATATAGTAAATAGTTCTCAATAAAATAATGTGTTATATTCTGATATATTTCAGTAATTTTTTTTCTTTCCGTTGTGAGGCGGCCCGGCCCGTTTGTTTACATTTCTAACCTAACGCTTCCTGTCGGCAGGTTATTGAAATTGGATGAAACATTTATTTCCGTTTGTATTTATTCACGGTGTCATTGTGATAGCAGTATGTATGTATATTTATCTATTACTAAACTTCCCGAGGGAAATCTGCTTAGTTTACGCAGCCCCTGCGTGACGGACTTTTTTTCAGTTTTCAGCCTTCAGCCTTCTGCTCGTGTTACATAAACAATACTCTGTTATGTAATTAACCACATCATTCGAAGTTTAAATGCCATAAATTGTTTTCAAGAGACCTCTATTATATGAGATAAATGCAGATACGTTATCGTGACCCCCCCCCCTTCTCAAGTTCTTGGACTACTATCATTTGATTGATTGAGATAAAAATTATTCTGATCCATTGTAAATTACAGTACTAGATATTACTATATCTAGTACTGTAATTCAATTTGTGACTTATACTTATGGAGTATAGAAACATATCTTATGTTGGTATTACTGAAGGGTCGTGTGTCTGAGAAGGCTCTGAGTCTAGAGAGTATGTATGTCACGGACGCTAAGCAATCAGACAATTGTCTCATATCATAGCTCTCCATCAGCCTGTAAGTGTGGAGCCCGTCTGTATGCATCCAATACACATCCTTGAACCTCTCTTTCTCTCTCACTCTCCATTATCATTTCTCTATCTCATATCTTCGTTTTGATAACGACTCTGAAATATAAGGTGGCCCGCTCGACGAATTTTAATTAACGGAATTGACTGTTGCAAAAATGCCAAAATAACGAAATAAATATATAAAAGCCCGTCACGCAGGGGATGCGTTAACTAAGCAGATTTCCTACCTATTTGCATGTTAATTAAATTATTTAATTAACGTCCTCTTTTTGCAACTAAGGCTAATTGGGACGGGTTATCTAAAGGTTACCAGATTTTTCTAGCCAGGGCGGGACTAAGGAGTTTATTTAATGAATTTCGTCACTAAATAAATTCCTTTGCCCAGGCGGGAATCGAAATCGCCACTCTAGGTTTGCCATGTGAGATTGAGGTTAACGCTTTTATCTCATATGCTAACCTGAGCTCCGTATTTGCATTTATCTCAAATCGTAAAAGTTCAGTAAGAGCATTTAGGCTTCACATAAAAGTGCTTCATAATATAACAGATTTTCATTAATATTACTTGACTAGGAATGGGGGGATAACTGATGGTAAAAAACTAAAAACAGCAAATATCAAGGTTAATAATCAAGATAGTAAAAAAACGTACATAACGACATTTATAGAACATTACATTTGGAGTAAGGTTGGTTTTATACAATTTTTCGATACGGCGCATAATAAGGGAGATATTAGTATTTTCGAAATTGATCTTCTAAATCCTTCCCCCCTTCCCACTGGTTAGATTTCGCCCATTAACGAACTTGATCTTTAGTTTTACATAAAATGTTTATATATCGAGTTTGGAAACGATGAAACAAAAATTGCGACCTTAAGAACGCTTATATGTGTGCGCGTGCGCGTGTGTGTGTGTGTGTGTGTGATTGTATATAGTTTTGAACGGACCTGGCTAGGATTGATGAAGGTAATTTTTTGAAAATCGCGTCATGAATTGCTGGTTTTCCTTAGGGTAAATTTGCTAAAATTCTTCTATTAATTGGCTCGTAAGCTGAAGTCCATTAGAACTTTCCATGCCATAGGTAAAACTAAACTCCTGCAACTCACAATTTGAGGGAAAAGGAAGAGATACCAGTTATTGATTTAGAGGGGGTAAACATCTCCAATATTATGAAGTCGAATCGGACAATATTATAGAACCTATCTTGTTACACTGTTGAGTCTTTAAAATTGATGTTCTATGCATTTTGTAGTAACTCAAATATTAAGAGAGTTATTCGTACCTTCTTGATTTCAGCCATCAGTAAACCTCGCAATTTCACATAGGATTTTTTATGACAGAACGTGGGAAATCTGCTTAATTTACGCAGCACCGGCGTGAGAGACTTTTATCTCTAGATCAATTTGGATATTTTCCATGAACACTTAAAATGAAGAGCCTTATTGCCCTTTCCACGACTTACCAGCTTCATCCACTCCGCCCAACTGAGTTACTGAGGTCATTTCTGCTGAATGATGTCATTACCTCATTAGCGTTTTTCTCAACGGCGTAGCCAACAGTTTGAGGATGGTTGCGTGACTCTACCGTGATGGATCCCCGACTGAATATGGAACATTGTGTGGGAGGGTTGTAACGACGTAACTATAATTGCTACCCGACTCCAGGGTGCTCAACCTACCTGACTGATGACGACCTAAACCCGTAACCCTTGTTACCTTGATTAAAGTTATGGCAGACTCTGCCTCCGTAACACGAATCCACTACAGATACAATTTGTAACCTGGAAATATGGTTAAAAATTAATTTTCTCTTCTAACCTGGTTAACTATTTCGCTTTATTATTAACTATTTACAATCGGCCACACCAAATTAACTCACTCTTACTTAATGACAAAGACTGACAGACCTACTTGCTCGACTTGAAACATTCTCTGACAGAATGCCGAAAACGACCACACCAGGACTTCACCTATGACTTACAAGAACTATTGACGGAAGGCAGCCCACACAAAAACAACATATTCTAATGCCTACACAAAATTCAAAAATACGACAAAATTTTTAACATACAAATTAAGTGTCTCAATTATATGCATTAATTGTTTTATATGCGTTCGTACACATGTATAAGTTTACCCTGAAGGAGAAAAGTATAGTAACAGAGATATTTCGAATTTTCGAAATTCTTCCCCTCTAAGCCCCCCCCTCCCCCTGGTCCGATTTCAGACGTTAACGAACTTGATCTTTCTTTTTACACGAAACGACTAAATATCGAGTTTGGTGACGATTAAACAATAATTACGACCGCTAGAGCGGTAACAGATATATATATATATATATATATATATATATATATATATATATATATATATATATAGTTTTAACGAACCTCATTTTCGTCATCTCCTAGGTAGAATCGATAGACATTTGAAGAAAAGTAAACGCTAATAAATAATCCATTATACAGAAATGAAGGTTATCTAACATCTATAGGTTTTTTTCGGTAGTAATATGATTTTTATTTCAGCTCATTTATATTATTTCTAATTTATTTATTTTTAAAACTTAATGAACAATAAACCATTTATCTGGACGTTTTAAGATTTTATAGCCTGCATGCAAAAGCTTATCCCCATTCAGGCGAGGCAGCTAATAATTGTACAAAATCAATGAATAATAATAATACAACATATAGTAATCGGGACAAATAAAATTGAGTCAATTATGTTTTTTTTCTTTTCTTCACACTGATAACTTAATGAAGAAATAAAAAAGTTGAGCGAATCGTTTTTAAATAGTCTTTAGTCAATAGGGAAAAGTTCTCTAGCGTTTAAACATTATTGAAATATTAATATTAACATTTGGTTTTCTGCTGTATTTAATGTTTATTTAAAGCTAATTAACGTAGCTTGTCCTATTTTATACCAGTCCATCGATAAACATTTTTTTTTTTTTAAATTTATCTGATCGATTAATTGTATAAAAATATTTGTATTTTCCTAGAAATGTAATTTTCACGAATATTTTCTTCTAGTTTGGTGTTTTGGTAAAATCCTTTATCAATCATTATATAGTCGTAATATGATACGCGTATTTAAGTATTTAATATTATTTGATGTTAACTTTTTTTTTCTTTGAAAAGGGACTAATCCTTGAAAACATTTTGAAAGGAATGGTGAATCTTGGAATTAAATATTATACATTTACCTCCAGACGTCCCGGTGAAAGACTCTTTGACTTTTGAAATAGAAACAAGAAACTTCCATTAAAACAGCTTAAATATACCTGTAGTTCTGGGTAGCTAATTGATTGTTTAAAATATTCATTTATTTACAAGAAGAGAGATAATAAAATATAATTCATTTTAAAAAGCTTTTAGAAACATTTAAACTGCATACAAATATACTAAGGAAAATGCTGTATAAAATACTGACAATCAATATGTCCAAGCCTTTGCACTAATATCCATTTATTATAATAAATGGGCGAGTCCTAGTTTCATTTATCGTATGCCATTTTCTATTATATATGATATCAAACCACTATAATGCTTAACTATAGTCAAGAGCTGTGGTTTCGATATTTATAAATTGTTGGTCATATCATAATATGATTCTGGCTCCTCAGTAATCTGTAGATAAATCGTTTTTAATTGCCGTTGATGAAAAGAGTCCTAGCAGATTACCCACGTGTTCATGTGACAAAAAAATGTTCTCATCTCAAATATATTCTCGGTTTCCTGATAAAAAACTAATAAGTAGAAGTGGGTGATTAATAAAATCTTTATTGATGACGCTATCACACAACGTATTTGCATGTATGTATCTCATCGAGTAAAGATCTGTTGAAAACAGTAAAAGTGGATTTACGAGTCGGCGCATATCAGGAATTTTTCTTGAGTCGAGTATTTGCAAATGCAGTGATATAATGCGAACTGAATTGCGAATAGTTCGGCCAAATAGATGCTGGTTAATTTGTTGAGTTTGAATTTTTGGCAGGCATTTTCTTCGTAGTAGGCGCAGGAGGAAGACTCGGCAATTTTCGAGCCATCAGTGTATGATCTTTGGGTGTTGGTATTTTTCTATTTTATTAATGAAAGTTTCCTTTATTTTCCAATAGTTGATCTCTTGGGACGATTTGATTATGAGTTTGGTGATTTGTGTATCTATAGATATTTCTTGAATTGTCCAAGGTGGAGTTGAGTCGAAACATCAAAACTATTCGTTTGCCATGAAACGCTTGTATATTAAGTTTCGTAACAATCAAATAATAATTGCGAACGCTAGAGCGGTAACAGATAAATATATATATATATATATATATATATATATATATATATATATATATATCAGATATATATATATATATATATATATATATATATATATATATATATATATATATATATATATATATATATACAGTTTTGAATGGACATCATTTTTCTCATCTCCTGGATAAGAGCGATCGTCATTTGAAGAGATTTATCGAAAATTACACCACGAGTAGCTTAGATGTGTATAGAACAAGATTTATTTGAAAATTAAATTTATAAACAGTATTGGTTATGTATGATTTTTAGATCCGTCTCACAGTAACAGTGATATTTTGCAATTCTTTCCTCCTATCCCCTCTAACCACCCCTGAGCCCTTTAAGAACTTAATCTTTAGTTTTAGATGACATTTACCCCCAGCGAAACCAGCTAAGTTTGGACTATAATAAATAACAATTATCATGGAGGAAGAATAAGTAATTTTTTTCCAATAACAACATTTATCTAGGTCAGTTCGGTAGATAGATCTCTTGGTCGCTGGTCTCCTCGAGAACTATATTTCTTTTCAGTCATTCAGATCCTTTGAGTTGGAAAGGTCATCCGTCAGTGGTTTTGGCGATGGGCGATAAGGTTGCTGTGATATCTGCCGGAGAATATCTCGTATCTCCTATACGGCGGCGACAATGGGCGAGGTCGGGACGCGAGGCTGCGTCCTCTAGTCTTGTCAGATCATCAACCTGCCCGAGTCACCTCCCTTCTTCTATCAATCTGCATTCCTGGTGTCCAACTAATTTTAATACGTCCTGGAACATCCTCTCTCTTCCCAAAATGATATGAACAACATCGCTTCTTTTATCCCTTAAGGGAAATCAGTATTTGAGGTCGTACTCATGACGCGATTTTCGAAAAATTTCCTCAACAGTCCATCAATCCTACCGAGGAGATAAGGAAGATTAGGTCCGTTCAAAATTGTATGTGTATATCTGTTAACGCTCTAGCCGTCGCAAATGTTGTTTTATCGTAACCAAACTCGATATTTAAGCATTTGAAGCCAAACTATAAACTATAGATCGAGTTCGTTAACGTCTAAAATCGAACGCGTGGACGGGGTTTAGAGGGGAGAATTTCGAAAATTGGAAATTTCTCCGTTTTTATACGTTGAATCAAACAAGGGTATAGAACTGATCTTATTGTAAATGTTGTCCTATGTATATTTTCTGTATTATGAATATTAACCGATTTTTTTTTTTTCCCCCAGCTTTCATTAAACCCCCAGTACTACTGGTTTTATATCAATTATAAGCACTTGTATCATGTACCACCACTTCATTATATGGTCAAATACCAAATATTGTTTTCATTGAATTTTTACTTTGTGATAAATGATAAAAATAATTCTGATTCCTTATAAATTACAGTACTTGTTATAGCAAATAGTTTGTAATAGAATTCAGATATATTTCAGTAATTGTTTTTCTTTCCGGTGAAGAATATTTCTATCTATTTGTTCAGTTCTCAGAGATGGGAAAACTATTTGTTTACAATTCAGATGTTTTCCGTTGTAGAGATTATTAACTTGTAAATTGATTGGAAGATTTCTCATTACCGCTTGTATTTATTCACTTAATCTTCACGGTGGTGTTACCAGTACGTCGTTCCCTGCGTGATGGATAGTTTCTCTCCCTTAGATTATTAATGGCATCTGTTAGTGCAATAGCGGGATCATGTGATGTGTGGGGATCGGAGGTGTACAACATAAGACCGCTAGCTATATCATGTCTACCTTGAAACCAATGAAAATTCTATATACCTCAGTTATTATGAAATACTTTGAAAGATTGCTATTTTGTCTTAAAGTACATTTTATACATCATATTGTCTATTTTACATACTCTGATATTAACCGAGATATTGGATTTTCTGCAAAAATCGAGTCTTTTCTGAAAAAAGTTGCGTAGTCAGTGTTATTACAAATTCGATTTTCTACCATAGTTGCTCTATCTTTAACCTCTTCCCTTATCCTGCTGATCCTATTTTATACTTCAAGCATCTTAACTCCTATTCCCAGCTTAAATTTCATGCCTGGGGCCACTAATTAGGAAATCTGCTTAGTTTACGCCTGAGTTTTCATTACATTCATTTACTTATTGTGTTCCACTTCTAGTATTATTCAATCCAATGCTCTTCAAGTGAGCACTAATAATTCCTTTTCTCAGCTGAATAAAATACCCTGTAAGACAATATAATTTTAATTTATTCCTCATATTAATGATGGCCGAAAGAGTATCCAGGCATAGGGTCATTCTCATTATCCCGATTTTCGAGCCATGAATATTCATATTCATTATCCGTTTTATCTCGTGTAAATGAATTGATTCGGCTCCCACTATTATGTAATTTTTCCCACTTTATGTATTACTCCATTAGAAATTCTTTTTAACCTTCCAATAGTGTAATTGTTTGAACGCTTATCGCAAATAAATATTTTCATAACGCTGTCTTAATAATAATATCTCAACATTTATTTTCTTTATTGAAAACGTAAATTTCTAAAGGGTACTCATGAACATATTTATCAAAGTCCTTAATAAAGTTAAGAAAAAAAAATTGATATTAAAAAAATTATCTCAGGTGGATGCAATTTTATTACATATATGCACACCATTTAAACGCATATTTTTGTGGAAGCATTAAGCCCATGAAAGTTAGAGAAAGTGGAAATATGCTACAAATATTATATTTCAATAGATTCCTTATTTTCTTAAAATTATTAACTTTCTTTTCTTCTTGTTACAGATGGATTCTAACCGTTCCATTTGCCTGAGAAGAACTAACTAAAAGGTAGCTAATTACTGCATTTTTAACAATTTTTATGAAAAAAAAGAATGTTGTTGATTAATCCAACCCACTTAATAATTTTGATTGATGAAGTAATCAATAAAATTATAGAGTTGTCAACGAATTTCTTTTTATTAACACATAAATAACAATAAATTTTTTAATAGCGTATATGTTTGTTCTGATGAAGACTTTTTTGATGAAACTAAAGATAAAATATTGCAAAGTTTACGTCGTTGTATTTTCAAGTGGGCATTATAATAGCTGAGTTAAAGTTTCATGGCTGTTCCGTTACTAACCACAATATTTCGTAACCTTCGAGAAGGATTTGACAATTCTGTTTTTCATAACTGACAATCATGTTGTGATTTATATTTCACACTAAATATGAAGTGTAGATTGCCTGTTTTGCACGCTTTAAACGTTAAAGAGTCCTTCACTCAGGGGCTGCGTAAAATAAGCAGATGAAGTTTAACAATTGATAAATCTTCATACTGGTAAAACCACAGCGCCATGTATATTAAGTGAATAAATGCAAACGATAATACGAAACCTCCCGACGGAAAGCGTCTGAAATGTAAACGAACCACCAGAAAGAAAAACAATTACGGAAATATGTCAGAATATAACATATTAATTTTATTGAAACCAATTTATTATATTTAGTACTGTAATTTATAATGAATCAGAATAATTTTTATCTCAATCAATCAAATTTTAGTAGTCCAATAACTTAATACGTGGTGGTGGGGGGTCACCAGAACATATTTGCATGTTTCTCGTATAATAAAGGTCTTTTGAAAACAATATCTGGTATTTAAGCATCGAATATGTGGTTTATTACATAAAAGAGTATTGTTTACGTAACATGAATAGAAGTGAGGGTTTGCTGAAGGCTTAAAAATACAAATATCTCGGTTAATATTCATGATAGAGAATTAATGTATATAACAATATGTATAAAACATTTAATTTGCAATAAGATTGGTTTTGTACAATTATTCGATCCGACCTATAGTAACCTTCATTTATTCACCCTCCATCGAACCTCTTACACTTGTCATATTTATAATAAGCTATTATATCATGAACCACTTCATTCCAAGATTAAATACCAAATATTGTTTTCAATGAGCTTCTTCTTTGTTAGATACGAGCAAATACATTCTGTTAATCCCCTCCCCTTCTCTTGTTCTTGGACTACTAAAATTTGAGTGATTGAGATAAAAATTATTTTGATCCATTATAAATTACAGTACTAGATATAGTAAATAGTTTTTAATAAAATTAATATGTTATATTCAGATATATTTCAGTAATTGTTTTTCTTTCCTGTGAAGAATATTTTTATCTATCTGTTCAGCTCTGAGAGATTGGCGAAGCTGTTTGTTTACAATTCAGGTGTTTTTAGTTGTAGAGATTATTAAAATTGACTGAAAGATTTCTCATTACCCTTTTTGTATTTATTCACTCAATACTCACGGTGGTGTTAAGTGTTAGCAGTATACACATGCAACTATTGTAAAACTTCACATGGGAAATCTGCTTATTTTACGCAGACCCTGCTTGACGGAATCTTTTTGTAATTATTATTTTTTTTCCAATTTTACCAGTTGTGAAGTATGAGAAAATCTACATTGACCTGTGAGCACCTGTTCGAAAAAATAAATGTTCCTCTTCAATTTCTCCAATATTTTCCTCATCACATTATACCTTTAATTTATAATGAAACCTAAGGCAGACCCAGATTTTATAACTTATTAAAGCTAGCTTGGAAAATACACGGTCATTGTTTTGGCTTCTCATATTGACTTTAGTTAATTTTTATTTTAGATTTATAACACTGTCTTTTATTCAAAATTGAGAGAGTTCTATGGAATTTTCATCCCTTTCATTTTAATTAAAGGCCAGATGAAAAAGTTCAGACATCCCGATTTTTTTTCCTATTTCAAGGCCCTTTGATGATCTCTAGAGGCTGTTAAATTTTTCTGCTGAGTTAGACAACAAAATTCAATGCCATCTTTGCTGGAATATTTTCAAATAACATTTCCCAATGGTTTTTCCTCGGATACTCATTACTCATTATTATATTGTGTATAATTACCGATATTTCTTTTTATCTTCTACTTTACTTAATTTTAATATTAATAACAAATATATTTATAAAACATAGAGAGAACTTATAGAAATACATATGATGTTTTTAATGGAATATGAAGTCAATGAATACGCATATTACAGTATTGCTATATGTTTCAATGTAAACAGATGACTAATGATTACAGATCAAAAGTCCGTAACGCAGGGTTGGCGTTAACTAAGCAGATTACCGACGTGCGTTACGTATTTACGTTTATCTTAAAACGTAATAATTCAATGATAACAGTATTTGGTATTTAGTCCTCAAATAAAGTGCTATATAACATAATAGCATATTGTTAATATGAGATGTGTAGGAGTGGGGGTTTACTGAAAGCCGTAAACTACAAAATGCACATATCTCGGTTCATAATCAAGACATAACAAACATGTACATAACAATATTTATAGAACATTACATTTTCGATAAGATTGATTCTATACAAATTTTCGATCCGACGCATCTTAACGGAGATATTAAGAATTTTCGGAATTCTCCCCCTGGTCCGATTTCAGCCGTTACGTACTTGACCTTTCTTTTTACATAAAACGATTGTATATGAAGTTTGGTAACGATAAGACAAAAATTGTGACGGCTAGAGCGGTAACAGACAAATATATATATATATATATATATATATATATATCTATATATATATATATATATATACAATTTTGAACGGACCTCATTTTCGTCAACTCCTTGGCACGATTGACGGACATTTGAAGATAAATTTCGAAATTTGCGTCATGAGTACGACCTCATTAGCTGATTTCCCTTAAGGGAAAAGAAGCTACGTAACAGTTCCTTATCTCTGCTATGAATTGTAAATTCCACTATTTACAATTCGCTTAATTGTGATTATTAAATCATAAATTTATTTTCACAGATATTAGGACCTGAAATTGTAAATATAATTACATTTATAGCGACTAACGCATTGTTGTGTTAGTATTAGTTATTAGTTAATAGCTATTTTTTTTTAAAACAAGTTATGGCTTATTTTCAACCTTAAAGTGTTATTTACTTATTTATTTTTTTGGCTATTTTCATTTTTATTATTCAGTGAATATTTGTCTCAATTAGTCTCTCACACTTCTATGTACGGAAAAAACAAACCTGTAGTACAGAAATAAAAGTAAACAAAGTATGTTTTCAGAAGTTTATATATCTATAGTCAAACAAAACGCCTCCAGCTAACATATATCTGGAAAATGGCGAACAGTACGCCATGAGATAAAAAAAAAAATCCCCAATACTTTCTGCCAATACAACTTAGAAAACAAATTTTAACTTCTAGGAATGGTTCGAGTATTTTTACCTCCAGAAATACTCAGAGAAATTTTAATCCTAGGATTACTCCGACTATACACTCTCCCCCATGTTTATGTCCCAAATATAAAATATAATATGAATTGAATTCGGTTCACCATCCGGATAGGACATTTTATTTTTTTCAATCATACTGAAGTGAGACCATGTAAACAAACATTCATCACCCCTGTTTTATTTAGGTCACTATTTGGTCTCACAATAGGACAAATAATCCAGATCTGTGGATGGCTTAGCGCATTGGTAATAACTGCAGTTTAAGTATTTTATTGGTCGATTTTAGGGCTTACAGTTAATGAGTGTTTTAGTTTTTAATTATTTCTAGCACGTAATTTTTAATTTTGTGACAGGTTGGAATTACTAACGTGTTTATTTTTTTTTTGTTTTGTTTCAGAAGAAACCTTCAAAATCTAGTTCCGGAAGGAATTCATCTATTTAAACACTGCAACACAATGATAGTTTTTGGAGTTGCGTTTTTGGCCGTCACGGCGTTGGTGCAGGCTACCCTTCCACCATCCTGCCCGTCGGAGATCTACTGCTACGGACCACTCCTGCACACCATCCAAATGGCGTCCATCTACAAAGACTCCAAAACTTTTGTTGACATGAAAATGAAATGGAATTCCAGCATCACGCTAGAACTATTTGACGAACTGATGAACAAGACCGATGACAACCCTTCGCAAACTGACATCGCCAACTTCATCAATGAAAACTTTGACCCCGCTGGTTCAGAGTTCGAAGATTGGAACCCGACCGACTGGGTGGAAAACCCTACTTTCTTGGAAGGCATAAACGACAGATACTTGAAAACCTGGGCTGGAAACCTCAACTCTCTTTGGAAGCTTCTCGGAAGGAAAATGAAAGATGACGTAAAAGAAAATTCTCATCTCTATTCAATCATTTATGTGCCCAATCCTGTCATTGTACCCGGTGGACGGTTCAGAGAATTTTACTATTGGGACTCCTACTGGATCATCAGAGGACTTATGCTGTCTGAAATGTACGACACTGTTAAGGGTATGCTGAGCAATTTTCTCTCGATCGTCGAAAGGTATGGAATGATTCCAAACGGCGGACGGCTGTACTATACGATGCGATCTCAACCACCTCTCTTCATCCCCATGTTTGACAGTTATATTGAAGTTACTAATGATCTTCGATTCCTTGAAGAATCTATTGGCACACTCGAAAAAGAGTTCGATTTTTGGATGAAGAATCGTACTGTTACAATAGAAAAAGATGGCACTTCCTATCGTCTAGCTTTGTACAAGGATGGATCTTCGGGCCCTCGCCCAGAGTCGTACAGGGAAGATGTGTATTCTGCTCAATGGCTCAAAACTGAAGAAGACAAGAACAACTTTTATTCCGAGTTGAAAACTGCCGCGGAATCAGGCTGGGATTTCTCTACACGGTGGTTCATCAATTCCAACGGATCTGCCTTAGGCAATTTGACGAGCACGAATATTAAGTCTATTGTGCCTGTAGATCTAAATTCATTAATCTATTGGAATGCTAAATTACTTTCAAAATTTTTCCTAAGGCTCAATAACACCGAAAAGGCGAATAAATATCAAAGGATTGCCGAAGAATGGATGATAGCTGTTGAAAAAGTCCTTTGGCACGAAGAAGTTGGTGCATGGTTGGATTACGATATGATGAACCATATTAAGAGAGATTATTTCTATCCATCAAACTTGGCTCCGCTCTGGACAGGATGTTACGACCAAAGTAGAAAGGAGTACTTCGTCAGTAATATTCTCAAGTACCTGGACAAATCAAACATCAAAGTGAACGTTGGCGGTATACCGACTACTGTCATCCACTCTGGAGAGCAATGGGACTATCCAAACGCTTGGCCACCACTCCAGTACATGGTCATCATGGGTCTCGAAATGACTGGAGACATCTTCGCCAAACAGGTGGCTTACGACTGGGCCGAGAAGTGGGTGAGGAGCAACTACGAAGCTTATAGGACAGCACACGCCATGTTCGAGAAGTACGACGCGACGGTTGTAGGCGAGACGGGAGGCGGTGGCGAATACGAGGTGCAACTAGGGTTCGGCTGGTCCAACGGTGTCATCATGGAGCTGCTCCATATCTACGGGGATAGGCTGCGGTGGGGAGACGAGCCGACAGAAGAACCTGCCAACTCAGCTGTTCAGAACAGTCTGCCAGGCGTTAATCAGCTGGCTTCAGTTACACTAGCCTTCGCAGGCACTCTCCTAGCAGGCTGTCTTGGTGCTATCCTCTGCGCTAAATATCAAGCTAGGCCTAAATACACCAAGCTTCAATCATTCTAGCTAAGACTGCTCCACTCCTAACTACCCTTATTTTTCTATGTCAGCTGTGAGCTTACAGCATATTGTCAGAAGACACTTGTGATGTGATAACGTATCGCCCATTCCGCGAAGACAGACTATTTTTTACTTTCAAGTTTTAGTTTTAGGTCATGAAAGTATTTTAGATGATCGTGTACATTTGTGATATATTAACTATATTACCTTTGTATTATTATTTTTACGTAACTTAGTTTTAAATCTGTCTTGTTCTTATGTTTAGTATCCTTAATTTTATATGTGTCTGTTGTTACGTTCTATTTTATTTTTATTTGATTATTGATTTTCGAATATTTTATTTATTATTTTACTTGTGAGAATTTTGTACATTATCATATTATATTTCCTCATCCTGAAGAAGTGTATATATTAGTTTTAAGCCCGGAAGATGCTCTAACTTTCGTAGTGTAGTCATTGACCTGGTGCTAAGTCCCTAGATGAATTTGGACTTAACTTATAGAGATCTCGCTATGTCATTACCCAAGGGCCAAATTACCAAGCATATTCAAAACTCACAGGCAAACTTCCTGTTTAAGTATATAATCGGGTTTGATTGTGTACTATAGATAGCACATATGGAAGTTCAATAAGTTTTCTTTTCGGTTTTATACGTTTTTCAATACTTTTTTTATCGTAAATACACATTTAAAATCAGTAGATAATACTACTTTAGCATTATTACATGTGAAAGTTATTGTTGATCCACTCATTACAGCAGCTGGTTAATAATATCTTTCTAGACTTGGTAAAGAGACAAAGGAAGTTTTTATTATTATATCAATGCTGATATATTAACTCCCTCATGTGTGCTAATTATGTTACACCATGTACCTGAGTTATAGTTATAAATGTTGTGTATATTTTTTATTAGATAGTATTGTTCTGTTTATTGTTTACCTTGTCAGTGGAACTGTGTATTATAATTTATTTAGGGTAAAGGATTTAAATGTGCGTTATTATGTGCTATTATAATTAGCCATTAATATTTAAAGCAATGGACTGCTGGCAGTAATTTCGCTTGATATTTAATGGTTATTACTTAAATATATTTACTTTATACTAACTAACAAAGCGAGTTACTAGCTTTATTTACTGTATTAGAAAATTGTTTTGTATTCCTACTAGCTGAAATTTGGTGCCTTTTTATGTTCTTTATTTAATGTGTGAGCGTTTTATTTATTTCTTAGGACTAAGTAGGATCAGATTTAAAAAAAAAAGTAAAAAGGCCCTTGTGGAATTCTTGATGTAGATAGCACTTGTATATTTATAAGCATATTTATTTTCCTAATTAATCATTTATTTCGTATACATATCTTATGATTGAGGAAATATTTTATCTATGTATATTATAATTAATTATAAAGAGAAATATGTTTTTGTTTGTAAATAAAAATCAGTATTTTGAACTTCTATTCTTATTTCCTTAAACGAAATCCTTTTACTTCCATACGTTTTTCTCCCCTTTTCTAAAATGTTGGGCTGTATTTCTTCCATGGTGAATGTGGGTTCACTGTTTTCATAATATACAATCGTTCATCATCAGTAATAAAAACAACTGTCATTAAATGTGCACAATTACAATCTTATCAAATATATTCCTAAAGAAAATTATATTTTTGGTTCAAGAGCCCGTGAAGGGCCATAAGCTCTCAATTTTTGGTTGGAGATCAAGTGATGATGCCCATTCTCTGGTGTATTGAAGTGGTTTTTAAGACCAAAGATAGTTTACTTCTTTATTCAAGTAGTTGCTCAAGAACCCAAGTTGCCAGAAGAAGATACTCAAACCCCGACTAATATATAGAGATTGTCACTTCATAAACAACACATCTAAAAGTCCAAAATACTAATTAAAACAAAACTAGGTACGCACATACAACAAATACGTAAAATTCAAATAAATAGTATTCATCAACACTGTGTGTTCAACATTGCAACATTTCTGATGCTTAATTTATAAGCATGAATTATATAATTATTTTCGTTTTGTGTTTAACGTATCAGTTGCGGTGGGTTCATGTTCCGAGAAACTAGCACTACATTTATGGTTTTCTCTTTTGGCATGAAACGAAGTGAAAATATATTATAAAATTATTATCCAAAATTATAGAATGTTTGAATCTTTGGCAAACGCCTTCAGTTGACAGTGACTATATAGTGTTGGTTTAACCAAAAGTAAATGTATCATTCCTGAAATGTACACAACATTTTTAACTGGATGATAGAAATAAACGTCAGCATTCGAATTTTCTTTAAATATATAGAACGCGTTAACAATTAAATGTGAATAATTCAAACTAGTTTTTATTTAATTTATTAATATTAAATAAACGCTCTAGAAACAAAAACAATTAAAAAAAGAAATAGTCGCTCCCGTCGAGATTCGATCCTGAGATCTTGCCGTTTCAAAAGAAGAGAGCTGTCAACTCGGCCACCGAAGCTCTTGGTAATAAGCTTCTTCAGAACTACTCATGACTTTGGGCAAATATTTAACATTTTTTTTTAGACGAACACGTGAGAAGTGCGTTCTCTCGCTTTAACAGAATCTGTTTTTCATTAGGTACTACACATTAAAAATTATTCGTTCAAATCAGGGCGGGGGGGAGGCCTTGCAATCCCCTAGTTGTTATACAGCAGCTGCGTGTTATCTTTTTATAAAATTAACGGCCACTTCTATATTGATAAGAAAGTACATCTAGGAACCACATTATATCTTCGACTGATAAACTATCATAAACAAAACCACTAAATTAAACGTAGTTTACAATCATTGTTAAAATTTTATTTTTATTTTTTATATAAGCTCATGAAGTTACGTAAATAATCATAAATAATTTATATTCTTTGTCTGAAATAATTTACAAAAAACGGGTGTTTCTATTTTTTTAGCGGATTTCCCTTAAGAGAAATTTGATATTGAGGTTGTCGTAACGACAAAATTTTCGAATAAGTTTCCAAGTGTCCAACAGAGGAGATGAGGAAAATGAGAAGTTTATTTAGGGACGAACTCATTAAATAAAATCCTTAGACCCACCCTGGCTAGAAAAGGTTGGTAACCAGTAAATAAAAGAACTTCAAAGCAAATGAGTATTTTAATAAAAAAAAAAAAAAGGTTGGTAAGTCTCTACTGATAAATTGGAGGGAAAGTACATTAAGCATAAAATCACCAAGTAGAACTATCTAAGAATCATATCTGGATGATCCGAATTCGATGGAGGAAATGAGGCTGACATAGTTTAAGGAACAGTGCATTCGTCACGAATATATTTTACGGTAAGATTATTGGGCACAGATAAAGAAGGAAGCCTAAAAAGTCACTTTTAGCAGATTTCCCATCAGGGAAATCAGCTATTGAGGTCGTACTCATGACGATTTTCGAAAAATTTATTCAAATGTCCATCGATCCTACCCAGGAGATGAGGTCCGTTCAAAATTTTATATATATATTTGTCTGTTAACGCTCTAGCTGTCGCAATTTTTGTTTGATCGTTACGAAACTCGATATTTAATCGTTTTATCTAAAAAGACAGATCAAGTTCGTTAATGGCTGAAATCGGACTAGAGGAAGGAGGGTTTAGATGGGGGGGGGGGATTTTCGAAAATTCAAAATATCTCCGTTATTATGCATCGGATCGGAAAATTGTATGAACTAATCATATTGCAAATTACATTTACTATAAATATTGTTCTATACATTTATTCTCTATCTTGAATATTAACCGAGATATTTGCATTTTTATGAAGTCTGTGGTCGGGTATAGTTCGGATTAGGTCGGCCGTTTCAGTTGGGAATTTATTTTAATTAACTGAAAGATTTCTCATTACCGTTAGTATTTAATCACGTTGGTGTTGTGTTACCAGTATGCAGATTTCTCTATTGTAAAACTTCACATGGGAAATCTGCTTAGTTTAAGCAGCCCCTGCGTGACGGACTTTTTTGAATACATCAAATATCTCATGAATTTCTCTGGAAATTAAAATGAGTATAATCTTTTTGCATTCATAATTTCCTTGGAACATTTTTATTAGCACCTATAAATAAATAAATGATTTCATAATAATGAAAGGAAGGAGATTGCTGTTCACGAGCCACGTCCGATTTTTGCATCAATTTGTTCATTCTCTGCCTAAACTGTACACGTTATTCTGGTTTGACGGCAGCTTGCCAGAATTAGGAAACGCTTGAATTGCAAATATTCAAAGACCATGGCTTCTAGTAAACTTACTACTAATAACTATTAAGTGTGTATTTCCTCTGGCATTTGAATTTCTCAAAGCTTTGAGTTTTTAGTCCGTGTTCCGATTTATTGCTCTCTTCTTCAGATATTCTTATCTAAGATTGACATGCTGATATTTTAATAAAGAACTCCTATAATCATTATTCATTAATGGTCACAGCTCCTGGGCATATTTTCAGTTCAGTTATTTCTATTGTGAAGACTAAAGAAATTTAAAAAAAAAAAAAAAAAAAAAAAACCTTAGTAGATTTCGCTCGCCATTGTATAACACACTTGTAGTCTCATCTTACCATATCTCTCTCTCTCCATATATATATATATATATATATATATATATATATAAATCTATGTTTGTATGTCCTTTATAGAATCGTAAACGGTTGAACCCAATTTTATGAAACTTGGTAGGTATATTACTACTAACGTAGCCTAGGCTTTTGTCTACATTAATAATCTCTGTGACGAACAGGATGAGGGAGATCTGAAATTAAAAATAGCGATATTTCGTTTCCTATTGGTTTTTCACAAATACCCAAATAACAAAAGTTGTTTAGTTTATTATTTAGAGTAACTTTTGATATATTCACTTTTGTTGTATACCAAAGTATAAATGTGTTGTACGCTAAAAACTATAAAACAACAATTTTATATGTCACAAAAGACTCAACCGTACTGAATGAAACTCCTTATATGATTTGATATTAACACCTCCCTAATTATACGCTATATTACAATTCCGAAGTACGAGCAGGGTTGGGGGTTATAAGGGAGGTCTGAAATATAATAGGGATATTTCGTAACATATTCATTTTTTGGCAAACGTGCATGTAACATAAGTTTGTTTTGTTATTTAAAGTAACTTTTGTTATATGAACTTTTTCCCGTATAACGAAGTTTGAGTGAGGTATACACGAAAAACTACAGAAGGGGTCAACAATGTTATAAGACGCATAAAACTAAATCGAAATCAACGAAACGTATTTTTTACTATAATAATATGATAATCTATGATTATGTTCTATATATAAAAACAATACATGCACAGGAAACGGATAATATAAAAATATTGTGTATTTTGTAGAATTAGGTATATAACAAATACTTTTTTTTCTGTAATAGTTGAATAATGGTAACATTACTAAACTGAAATGAGTGAAGAAAGTGAAACATTTTGTAATAGAGTGAAGAAAGTGAATTGCCTTCTTAATTAGTAATAATTATAAATTAAAAAATAATTTGAAGTTGGAAATTAAATGCTTTTAAATGTTTCTTAACATTGTAAGAATTTATTTTAACAAAATAAATTAAAATGTGAATGAATTATTGGTGGAAATAATCAATATATTTTAAAATTTAAATATAATAATAATTACCTTCCTTGTTTATAACCTGCACTTGTTTATAACTGCACTACTTCACAATCATCACTAGTTGTTTTATAACTATGCTTATAACCTTTCACAACCATGCTTATAACCTACCAACAACATACCATAGTCTTCACAACATCCTAATTTTGTTCATATTCTGGTTAGATCTGATCATGTATTACACAATTACAGAAAAAATTTAATATTACACTCATGACGAAAGTAGAATTTACTACTCTCGTGAAATTACCACACTCGCTTCGCTCGTGTGGGTAAACGTTTCACTCGAGTTGTAAAATGATCTACTTTCGTCACTTGTATAATAAATAACTATATTATTAACATATCTCCGGGACGTCTGACTCAGGTGTAAATCCTAAGCATTGAGACTGGAAACGTAAAGCCCAAAAAAATTCCATTATCATTCAGCCTCAAATTTCACGGGCGAAGCCGGGTACCTTAGCTAGTATTATATATTTTTATGTAAAACCTATGTGTAGGGATTGCGGTTACTGAATGCTGAAAACAACAACGTACGAACATATTAAAAGTGTATTTCCACTGTTTCCACCCATTTTACAGTTTCTACCATTCTTTTATTGTGTTCCCGCTATTTTTTCCTTCGAGTTAAATACAAAGTTCATTTACCTCGTAGACGGAATGAAATACATTTCGTTTTTATCTCATTTTATATTCCTTAGAAACTCCATGCTCCCGAGTTACATTCTACAGGTTTTAATATTTCTATAGAACTCCCAAGTTGTTTGAAACTATTGCTGGTTCCCAGGTGGTCTAAATTAAGTTCCACAGTTTGCTAAGTAGTGCCCTATTCAACTCGGAATACATTCTGTTCTGCTAGTTCTTTGAGAGTTACCACTGATATTTCAATTTTCTGTAGTTTTCAAAGAGGTATTTAAACTTTAGTTCATTGTGAGCCACAATTATTATACCACTTTCAGAGTCCTTTATATTATTCCTTTTGGACTCGCTAATGCATTTGGAATGAAAACTTCCGACTAAATATGAATATGAAATTTCACAGCAATTTTAATTCTTTTACCGAATGAATGGTCAGAATTCATTGTTGTTCCCTAATAAAATATTCATACAAAAATTTATAAGCCAATGTGAACAAGATCTGTACAGCTGAAGAAAAATTGTCATTAGAGCAGAATTCCCTTAAGGGAAATCATCTTTCGAGGTGGCACTCATGGAACTTGGGAAACATTTTTCAAATTACCATTGATCCTACCTAGGAAATGACGAAAATACGGTCCGTTCAAATATATATATACATATATATATATATATATATATATATATATATATATATATATTTGTCTCTTAAAGCTCTAGCTGTCGCAATTTTTGTTTGATCGTTACCAAACTAGATATTTATTCGTTTTATGAATAAATAAAGATAATGTTCGTTAATGTCAGAAATCCGATCAGTAGGAGGGGTGTTTTAGAGTGGAGGAATTTTTAAACTTCTTAATACCTCCATTATTATGAGCCGGATCGAAATAATGTATAAAACCAATCTTACTACAAATCTAATGTGCCTTAAATAGTAGTCACTTGCTGTATTCCCGTATGAGCGCATGCAAGTTGCTCTGAAGATAGAGACAATAGTCTTCGAAATCGCTTAGCACTGAAATAAAAACATTTGTGAAAAATGACTTATTTTCAATATCTTAACTTCTAACAGACATATTTGCATTTTATCGTGTTCTGCCTTCAGACTCCTTTCCTACTCATGGCATATTAACAATAATCTGTTTTATATATATATATATATATATATATATATATATATATTATTATTATTATTATTATTATGGGGGAGGTTTATACTCAGTGAAAACTGGAGTAAAATCCATATCGGGGGAAAATCCAACCGATATGTAGTTTGTGAGTGTGACATGTTAAGGGGAATTTAAAAATTTTCCCACGATTCTAGCAGTATCAAGAAGTACCCCTTGCTGTGCTTCTTTTATAATTGCTGTTGGCAGTTTCAAGTTCTTGGTGCTTGCTATCGTTGTTTTTGGCACGAGTCCATTTGAACTTACTATAATAGGCGTAACTATGGCAGATTTCAGTTTGTATACCTCTTTGAGCTCGATAGCCAATTCTTGATATTTTCTTAACTTTTTGGCATAGGATTTTCGAATATTCTCATCATTGGGCACTGCAATGTCAATAATATCAGCAGTCTTATTGATCTTGTCAATAATGAGAAGATCCGGTTTGTTATGGTGCACAGAATGGTCAGTTATCATCGCTTCATCCCAAAACATCTTTATATTATCTTTTTCCAATAATTTTGGAGAAATATAGCTATAATAAGCGACCTTCCTGTCTACCGACCATGCCGAATTTCTCTGCTAGAGCTTGATGGTATACTTTTGCCACGTTATTGTACCTTTGTAAGTATTCGGACCCTGCAAGTATTTCACATCCATCCGAAATATGTTGAATGGACTCATAAGCTTTGTTGCATAATCAACATTTGTCCAGGACACTACTGTCCTTGAGGATATGACGTCTGTATGATCTCGTGGCAATCACTTGGTCTTGGATAGCTGTAATGAAACCTTCTGTTTCTGAAAACAGCTTTCCAGACGTCAGCCACGCGACAGAATAAGCCAAGTCTACCTCCGAGTCATAAAGGCGACTGTAGTAACGACCATGAAGTTCCCTACTTTGCCATTCTGAAATAAAGTGGGATTCATCTTTAACTTCAGGATTGTTACTACATTTCAAGTTCAAGGCCGTAAACCCGTCATCAAATTTAACTATTTCTTTGACGACGTGGCTATCATTCGATCTCATGTAATGTCTCAGGTTAACTTCCTGAGACCGACATAGGTTTCGGATGTTGAGAAGGCCTCTTCCTCCTTGTTTCCTCGATAAATACAGCCTGGCCATAGATGAAATCGGATGGTGAATTCTGGCTTTTGTCATCTCCGTTCTTATGAGTCTATCCAACTCATCAAGAGTAGTGTCAGACCATTTTATTATGCCAAAACTATAGATAAGAGATGGTATCGCCCATGTATTAACTGCTTTTATTTTATAGCGGCTTGAAAGATAGCTGTTAAAAATAAGTCACAAGCGCTTAATAAATTCATTTTTTAATAGGTCTTTTACATCCTTTTTCGCTATTTTCAGATGCTGTTGAAAACCAAGATATTTGTATGATTCAGTCCTTTCTAGTTCGTGAATATAGGTTTCATCAGAAACTATTATATTATCTGCAGTCATTTTCTGACCTCGTGAAATATGCAAGACAGCACATTTATCTAACCCAAAAGACATACCAATAGAATCACTATAATTCTTTATTATGCCTATCATGCTTTGCAACTGGGTAGGTGTCTTTGCATATAACTTCAGGTCATCCATATACAGGCTATGACTTACTTTAGTTTCTTTTTTACCTATAGAAATTTCGTAACCGTATTCACTGTCTCGAATTATTTGGCTCATGGGATTCATAGCTAAGCAAAACCACAAGGGGCTGAGACTGTCACCTTGGTAAATACCTCTTTTTATTTTAATTGTCTCGCTCTGGAATTTTGTCTTCCCCTTTCCAATGCTAAGCGAAGTTTTCCATGTTGCCATTAAACGTGACAATAAATTGGTTACACTTGGAGCAACTTTATAAACTTTTAAAACTTCAATTAACCAACTATGAGGTACTGAGTCATACGCTTTCTTGTAGTCAATCCATGCTATATAAATATTCCGCTGTTTTTTGGAGACCTGAGACGCTATAAATGAATCTATAACTAATAACTCTTTACATCCCTTAGCACCACTTTTACAGCCTAGCTGCTCTGGAGCAAGAAGCCCGTTGGAAACAAGATGGCTATTTATTTTAGCACTAATTATAGATGTAAATAGTTTATAGATTCCATTTAAGCAAGTAATGGGCCTGTAATCTTTAGGTTCTAAGTGACATCCTTTTTCGGAATCATATAGGTCACACCCTTAGCGAAATCTTCAGGTATTGTAACATGGCCTGTCAATAAATCTGAATAACATCTAGCTAACATGTGATGTAAGCATGTAAAATGCTTGAACCAATAATTCTGAATTCTATCTCGACCGGGACATTTCCAGTTATGCTTTTTTTTTAATGCTTGCGTCACTTCTTCAGCCGATATGCTGTCATCTGCCATTTCAGGAACATTTTTTAATCCGTGTGTGAGATCTTTAATCCATTGTTCTCTTCTATGAGCCACAGGTACTTCCCAAATATTTGCTCAATAATTGGTCAAATCGTTGACATTACAATCTATTTGCTTCTTAACCATGCTTGTGCCAATGCTGCGGTAAAAATGTTTATCTTGCGTGATAAATAGTGCATTTTGTTTCTTCCTCATATGTGATTCTTTGTATCTCCGTGTCCTATTAGCATATACAGCAAGCCGTTGCTTTTCTTTATCTAAATAGGTTCGTAGAGTCTCAATAAGGTCGTTCTCATTTACCAAGCCTAGGTGAAGAACAATAATTTCATCAATTTTACCTTTGAGCTTGGTACTAGAACCATCTGGATTACACAGGAAGTTAGTCAAGATACCAATTCTCTTACGAAGGTCAGCTATCCTTTTCTCTAATCGTCGCTGCCATTGCGGAATACCCAGACTTTGCTGGCTTTTGTTCTGAGAGTTTTTAGTATCTTCTCGAACTATACCTAGATAGCACGCCACTCCTCTTGCAGCTGAATATGTCCAATGTTTAATTTGCTCGATATTATCGACTGATTCAACACGGGACTCCGAAACATTATTCATAGTTTTAACAGCACTTAATGATTTTTTATTATAAGTAATTCTTGGGATGCTTGGCCTCAAATGGAATGGAATGCCTTCATATTTCACGAATTCGGACATGAGCAGATCATCTAGGGCAATAGTTATATTTGTCTCATCATTTTCTCTTATTGGTTCAACTTCTTGTTCCATATCATTGATTTGCGTTGGCCTACCCCTTGCTGTGCTTCTTTTATAATTGCTGTTGACAGATTCAAGTTCTTGGTGCCTGCTATCATTGTTTTTGGCACTAGTCCATTTGATCTTACTATAATAGGTGTAACTATGGCAGATTTTAGTTTGTAAACCTATTTGAGCTCGATAGCCAATTCTTGATATTTTCTTAACTTTTTGGCATGGGATTTTCGAATATTCTCATCATTGGGCACTGGAATGTCAATAATATCAGCAGTCTTATTGATCTTGTCAATAATGAGAATATCCGGTTTGTTATGGTGCACAGTATGGTCAGTTATCATCGCTTCGTCCCAATACATCTTTATATTATCTTTTTCCAATAATTTTTGAGGAATATAGCGATAATAAGCAACCTTCCTGTCAACCATGCCGAATTTCTCTGCTAGAGCTTGATGGTATACTTTTGCCACGTTATTGTGTCTTTGTAAGTATTCGGACCCAGCAAGTATTTCACATCCAGCCGTAATATGTTGAATGGACTCATAAGCTTTCTTGCATAACCTACATTTGTCCGAGACACTACTGTCCTTGAGGATATGACGTCTGTATGATCTGGTCGCAATCACTTGGTCTTGGATAGCTGTAATGAAACCTTCTGTTTCTGAAAACAGCTTTCCAGACGTCAGCCACGCGACAGAATAAGCCTACCTCCGAGTCATAAAGGCGACTGTAGTAACGACCATGGAGTTATTATTATTATTATTATTATTAAGCACATTATTTGAAGCACAAATTCCAAATATTGTTCTCATTGAACTTTTACTTTCTGAGATAAATGCAAATACGTGACACACATGGGAAATCTGCTTAGTTTAAGCAGCCACTGCGTGACGGACTTTTTTGTTGCTTCCATCTTCTCTAGAAGGTATTTCAACCAGCAGCTTCTCGGTTGAGACACTTCGCAGAAAGTAGCAGCTTGTAGAAAATACCATTATACAGTTTATACTAGAAGATAATACCTATTTAAAAAAAATATATATAAATAAATAATTTTAGTAGATTTCCCATCAGGGAAATCAGCTATTGAGGTTGTACTCTTAACGCAATTTCCTAAAATTTTCTTCAAATGTCTATCCACCTAGTTCACCTGGAAAATGAGGTCCGTTCAAAATTCCCTTCTCTCTCTCTCTCTCTCTCTCTCTCCTCTCTCACTCTCTCTCTCTCCTCTCTCTCTCTCTCTCTCTCTCTCTCACTCTCTATATATATATATATATATATATTATATATATATATACATTACTATTAACGTCTAATTGTTATGATGGTACATATGTGTTTCAATAACATCACGATATCGGAAATAAGAAAATATATTAGCAGAACCAAAGAGTTTGATCCCCATAACTTCCGCTATCACTCTTTGTGCCAATTCAGCATGACTTTGTTTAAATAATACATTATGCAAATTAAATAACGGAAATGCTCTTATAGTTTACATTTCTATTGGAAATAAATAGCAATGTTATTTTCTAGGAGAAATAAATAAATGAGAAGGGGACGATGGAGATATATAACCTCACTAATCCGAATCATATATAGAGTTATCATATGTGACTAAAACATAAAATCATTTTTCATAATATTCATTCATTAAAAACACTTAAATAAGCACTAATAAAATTAATGCCTCCCGCTATAGTTTTAGCGTACATCCCGTGTTTACTTCATTTTATGAACATAGTAAATGGAACAAAAGTTACACTAAATAATAAAATTAACAACTTTTATGTGCATGTTTGCCGAGAATCTTAAAGGAAACGAAATATCACAATTTTTCATTTCAGGCCTCCCTCATAACCCCCACTCCCGTTGGGACGTAAAAATTTAAATATAACTTATAATCATGGAAGAATTAATGCTAATTCACATACCTAGTTTTGCTAATTTCAGTTCAATTGTTAGTGAACAACAAAATTGTTGGCTCCCGCTTTAGTATTTAGAGTATATCTCGTTTATATACTTGTTATACGACAAAAGTGAATATAACAAATCTTACTTTAAATAACAAAATAAACAACTTTTGTCATGGGCATATTTGAAGAAAAACCAGTAGAAAACGAAATACCGCTATTTTTAATTTAAAGCCTCCCTTACAACCCCCACTCCTGCCCGTACATAGAAATGTTGGTATGGCTTATTTTAATGAAGGCCTCACTGCTAATTCACATACCGAGTTTAATTTAGTTCCATTGAGTCTTTCGTGCCAAATAAAATTGTTGACTCCCGCTATAATTTTTAGCGTATAACTCATTTATACTTCGGTATACGACGAAAGTGTATATAACAAAAGTAACTTTACATAACAAAATAAACAACTTTTGTTCTGTTCATATTGGCCGAAAAACCAATAGGAAACGAAATATCGCTAATTTTAAATTCAGGCTTCCCTTATAACCCCCACTCCTGTTCGTCCCAGAGGATATTAATATAGCCTAAAGTGTAAGTTGGGTTAGTAGTAATATACATACCAAGTTTCATAAAATTCGGTTTAGCCGTTTATGCGTGAAAAGGTAACAAACAAACAAACAAACAAATAAACAAACAAATAAACAAACAAACAGACACCAAAGAAACAAAATGCAGTTATGGTGTCTATGACATGTGAAACGAAAAGTTATCGTGAAATTTCGCGAAAAAAATCAATGTACAGACAGAGGTTACAATTTTATATATATATATATATATATATATATATAGATATATATTTCGTTTCACATGTCATAGATACCATACCTGCATTTTGTTTCTTTAGTGTTTGTTTGTATGTTACCTTTTCACGTATAAACGGTGGAACCGACTTTAAAGAAACTTTGTATGTATATTACTACTAACCGAACTTAGACTTTAGGCTATATTAATTGTCTCTGAGACGAACGGGGTTGGTGGGGGGGGGGTTAAAGGGAGGCCTGAAATAAAAATTCGCGAATTTCATTTTTTATTTGTTTTAAGGCAAAAGTGCACATAACAAAAGTTGTTTTGCTATTTAGAGTAAATTTTGTTTTATAAATTTTTTCGGTAACAATGTATGAAGCAATTAATTTGTAAATATTGATATGCTTAACAATTCTTTCCAATATGAACTATAGGTATTTAAGTAAAGCAATGTTCTTAACACTCAAGGGGGAGTGGAAATTGTAGGTACGCTATCACAGTTAATTGTATTCATTAATTTCCTGGAAATGTATTTTTTTCTACTCGCATTTACTATTATGTATATAATGAATTATTCATGGTGTGTCAAACAGTAGAGAGGGTTTGTTTACGGACTAATTTTCATTTATTCTTCAAAACTAAAATTTCTATTCTATAAGTCCCCTCCCTACCTGACCCTTATGGGAAAACTATGAGCCCAGACTGGAAGTGTGGTTGTACACATTGTAGCCTTACCAAATAAAAAATTCAATCAACAATCAGACTCTAATGATTCCCGAGCGAAACCGGGTACCTTAGCTAGTATATACATATTTATGTCTGTTACTGCTCTAACGATCGCAGTTTTTGTCTCATCGTTACAAGACTAGATATTTAATCGTTTTATGTAAAAGAAAGGTCAAGTTCGTTAACGGCTGAAATCGGACCAGTTGGAAGGGGGTTTAGATTGGAGGAATTTTTCGTTGGATAGAAAAATAAAATTCGTTGTGTAATGTTTTTTGATGTGTTGCCCGAAATCGGATTATTGTTTTATGACCAATACCGTTTACCTGAAAATGCAATATTATGTTTAGAAATGTTATCGATTTTAGACCTCGTTAAGACCTTTCTCCTACTGAAGTAGTTTGGTGACATTTCAAGCATCCATGCATGTCCTTTTTAAATTTGAAGTAACAAACTAAGGGTGAAATAGACATTTGTCAGAAGAGATCTTTGTGCCTTCGCAGTACGTGGGGAATCTGAATGATTTTAGCAATTCCTACAAGAAGGAAAGTTATTTTCTCGGAAGAATTGGTTACTCAGAAAGATAATAAAGATAAAATAATTGCCTTTGTATTCGTTTAACTAAACACGCAGTCGGTTATACTCCGATAAATTTGAACCTACTATTTACTTTTTCCTAATATACCAAAAATGTAATGTTTATTTGTAGTATATGCGTGGGAATGGTAGTAAGTACAGTAGTTCATAGGTATCAATGGATACCAAAGGAAAAATTGCCATTTAGGCAGGGCGAAAATATTCAATAAATTAATAAGAATGCTTCAGATTTAAAATTTTACTCCTTTGAATTAAGTAATAAAATTTAAACATTTCTTGGATAATGTTTTATTGTTCTGAGACTTGTTCTAAGGGGAGATAATCTTCGTTCCAAGGTTTGATGAATCATGGTTTTCATTTTATATTGGCACAAAAACTCGTTTTGGCCAGTTTTCAGTGGTATAAGGCAGATTCGTAAGAGTACAATAAAATGTTACCCCCACCCCTTGTTTTGATAGATTACCTTGCTAGAAGGACGAAGCTGCTGCCTACAGCTGTGGGACTTAGTGGAGGGGAGGAAATTGTTATCACCTTATCAGCTTATCACCAAATGCTAATGGATTGGGTGTGTCTCTGTCAAGGTCCCTCCTACATAAGGCCATTACATACCTTAATAAACCCTTTTTATGGCCCAAATTCATAGGGATTTCTCAACGGCGTAGTTTTGGGACACATTTTAGCAGGTTTCCCTGAAAGGAAATCATCTATTGAGTTCGTAGTGATGATGCAATTTTCGAAAATTTTCATCGAACTCCATCGATCCTAACTAGTAGATGGACAAAATTGAGGCCCGTTCAAAATTATATAAATATATATATAGATCTATATAACGAGTGATTTGCATTTTTATTAAGTGTAACGGACGAGCTATGGTCGCTTCTATTAGTTTCCACCGAAAGCTAATTCGGCCGTTTCAATAACTGTTCGGCACTCCTATGGAGATTTCTCTATTGTATAACTCTACGTGGGAAATCTGCTTAGTTTACGCTGCCCCTGCGTGACGGACTTTTTTACTTTCCTCACGTCAGAATAGCAATTCTCTGTTATATCTTGAACCACTTTATTGTAACATAAATACCAAATATTGTTATCAAGAGACCCATAACACACATTTGCGTGATACATGGAAATTCGTTGTCATCAACTAAGTATTTACGCACTTTTATGAAAAACATTTTTATAATCTGTACCATACTCGACATTTAACCGTTTCATTTAGTAAAAACTAAAGGTCATATTTGTTAAAGGAGGAAATCAGAAGAGTAGAGGTATAGAGTGAGGGGAATTCGAATTCGGGATCGTAAAATGTTATAGAACCAATCTTGTTAAACATTTGATGCTCTACAAATGTTGTTCTATGCATTTTTTCGTAACTCAAGTATTAACGGAGCTATTCATACTTTCTTGTTTTCTGCCATCAGTAAGCCCCCTCCCCCTCCGCCGACTTCTACTCATTGGTTATTTCACATAGAAATAGGAAATATGTGTTGAGATGAGATCAATGTTTGTTTGATCGTTGCTAAACTTGATATATAGGCATTTCATGACAAACTAAATGCCAAGTTCCTTAATGGCTGAAAATCGGACCTGCGGGAGGGGGAGTCTTAGAGGGGGGGGGAAATTTTAAAATATGAAAATGTCTCCGTTATTATTTATGAGTAGAATCAAAGACAAGTATAAATCAAATGTTATTTCACATTTATTTTCCTATATTTATTGTTAAATCAATTTTTCCCAGTTGATCGAGAATATACTCTAACTACAATACTAACCGGGATATTTACATTTTTTAATTTTAAGACTTCAGAAAACCCCCATTCCTACTCATGTTATATTATCTATATGTTGATATTTCATGAACCAATGCATGGTCCAAATAAAATAAAAAAAAAGACACTAATAATATATAAAAAAAATAATGCTCTGATACAGTTGCACTTGTATTTCATACGGAACGTGTGAGACGAATTTAAATTTGATCCGAACTCTTATATAACTTATATCGTGCAAGAAGCAAGGAAACTCACGAACTGCTGAGAAATAGAGCACGTTCTCGCCGGGTTTCGTCAAATTATTGGAGCTTAGGAATGAGCTAACCAGGTTGCTTGCAGAGAATTAATATATGTATTTAATTCAAAGTATAAAGTTCAAAAAAGTCAATACCACTATACATTAAACTCGTGTAATTTGAAATTCTGTTCTCTGTTTCTCCTAAATTTCATAGTATATTTAGTGACATTAGTTTAATGTAATAACAGCAGGAGAAGGAATTACAGTACACCTACAATTATAATGGTAGATGTAATTCTCTATTTTCTGTAAACTGTTTTACGAGAGGCGAGATATATTGAACTACTTTACTGGGTATTGGAGAATTTTCTGTACATTCTGGCAGTATTTTATAGTATAGATATTTGAAAATACAAAATTATTTCCGCTGGTTAATTTATATTATAATATTTTGCTCTTTGGGCTTTTGTTAGATTATATATATATATAGTCCTATATCGCTCTCACGGTTGCAAATTTTCTTTGATTGTTACTAAACTCGAAATATAAATGTTCTATATAAAAAAATAAAGATCAAGTCAGTTAAGGGCTGAAATTGGTCCACTTGGAGTGGGCGGGGTTTAAGAGAGGGAATTTCGAAAAGTTGAAATGTCTCCGTTATTAAAAGTCTGTTCGAAAAATTGTACATAACCAATCTTATTTCAAATTAAATTACCTATAAATATACATAAATATTTTCTCTATTATTAATATTACTTGAGGTATTTGAATTATTTAATGTTCAGCCTTAAGTAAACCATATCATATTAACAATAAGCTATTATATCATGAATCACTTTATTCTAAGCCTATTTACCTAATATTGTTTTCAAGAGACCTTTATTATGCGACATATATGCAAATTCGTTGTGTGATAGCGTCATCAATTAAGATATTAAGTTTTAACTCGTAAATGTTTATTTACTGTTTATTAATATTAATATTATTATTATTATTTATTATATTTATATCTATACCGTACTACATATTTAAACTTTTCTTTCAACACTAAAACACTAAAGATCATATTTATTATTGGCTGAAATCGGACATGAAATAGTGGGGGTTTAGAAGGGGGAGGATGAAAATTCAAAATATCTCCGTTAATATGAGTCGTATAGCAAAATGTTATAGAAACAATCTTGTTAAAATATTAATACTAAACAATTGTTGCTCTATCCATTTTTTCGTAACTCAAATATTTAACAACCAATTCGTACTTACTAGTCTCCAGTGAGAATATGTGGTGAGATGAGATCACTAGTGTGTTATACCAGCACGTGGGAAATCTGCTTAGTTTACGGATCCGTATCTGTGTGACGGATTTTAGCAGATTTCCCCAAAGGGAAATCAGCTATTGAGGTTGTACTCATTACGGAATTTTCGAAATTTTTCTTCAAATGTCCATCGATCCTACCTAGTAGATGACGAAAATGAGGTCCGTTCAAAACTGTATATATATATATATATATATATATATATATATATATATATATATATAATATTTGTCTGTTACCGCTCTAGCGTTCGTAATTTTTGTTTAATCGTTACCAAACTCGATATTTAGTCGTTTTATGTAAAAAGAAAGATCAAGTTCGTTAACGGCTGAAATCGGACCAGTGGGAGGGGGGGTTAGAGGGGAGGAATTTCGAAAATTCGAAATATCTCTGTTACTATACATTGGATCGAAAACTTGTACAAAACCAATCTTGTTGCAAATTAAATTTACTATAAATATTGACATATACATTTTTTCTGTATCGTGAATATTAACCGAGATATTTGCATTTTTATTAAATCGAAGCGCCTAACGGACGAGAGTTACATTCCCGCCAAAAGCTAGTTCGGCCGTTTCCTTGACTGGCTCGACTCTCGTATGGAGATTTCTCTATTGTATAACTTCACGAGGGAAATCTGCTTAGTTTACGCTGCCCCTGCGTGACGGACTTTTTATTAAATCTGAATGGCTAACGGACGAAGTGACTTTCCCGCCAAAAGCTAGTTCAGCCGTTTCATTAACTCCTCGGCTCTCGTGAAATTTCTCTATTGTAAAACTTCACGTGGGAAATCTGCTTAGTTTACGCAGCCTCTGCGTGTCGGGCTTTTTATTGATACGAATATCTGAGTTGTCACAGTAGACACTAAGGCCTGTTAATAAATTTTAATATTATGGTTTTCAATTTTAATCGTGTGATAATCGTGGAGTTTCCCTGAGCACGTAACAGAGTTTCATTATAATTGCTTGATAATATATCTAAGGTATAATTATTGTGTCTACTTAGTACTCTGAGTTAACCATCTTCTGATATCCTTCTGCAATATTTGTTAAATAGACTCGTAAGCATTGAGGAAATGTTTACATCGGTCGGAAATTTTTAATTTATGTATTGTAATAATTATTATTTTTATGCAAACATCTTTACATTCAGGTTTGCTTCAATCCTACAAGTGCACTGGTGTATTGATGCACACCATACTTATCTGTTCTAGCCATGTGTAAGACCCCTTTCAGCCATTTCTTAGGGGATATTATCACGTCGTTGTTACCTTTCTGCTGCGGCATCGTCTTTACCAGTGGCTTATTAGGGTGTTACCCTGAAAAAAGGTAAAAAAATACAATCAAATAGGCCTTTTAATATGTGTGTTAATGCCATACTGAAATATAAAAAGAGGTATATTTTCATTAAAGACTTCCTCAGGACAAGAGACATTTTTGTTGACAACTCCTAAGCCAATTTTGGTGGGAACAGCAAGTTATTTCTGAATGGACTCATTAAGTAAAATCGTTATTCCTACTCTGAATATAACCCATCCTGGTTGGGTACAGTAGCGTCAAATGACCGAAAATTTGAAATTTTCACAACCTAAATTTCTGAACAATCTTTTAAGATCCCCGGAGGAAGCCAATTGAAAAAAGAAATTTGTTCCCGAAATCAACTAGTGAAATTCATATTAACATTGAGCAAATATGAAAACGTCTAGACCTGAATGGTTACTCAATTGAATGAACAAGAATGACCTTGAAGTTTCATTCAGATCGATTAAGTAATGCAATAATATTGCAGTGAATGAAAAAGGGACAATGTCGAAGAATATCTCAACTTCAATCATTACTATGATTAGATGGCTGATCTGTTCAATCAGTTGCATACTGCAGATGAAGTGAATAAGATTCTACTTCAAGTTGTTTTATCCTAGTTGGTCAAAGGGTCAGTAGGCTCACGTCAGCACAGTGATTAACCCATGATGTGATAATAATGGAAACTGAAGTTCAGTGAATACCGTCATTGTCAAGGAAAGCGTGGAGATGTCCCTTACGGCATTCTACAAGTATTTTCAGGCTACACCTGCTAATTCATCTCAGGTAACAGGTAAACCTGATTTTCATGGGACCGAAGGGAAAGATTGTCAAGGGAAGAATAAGAGGGTGACAAGGACATGGAGTGGTTTCCCATTGCCTTCTGCATCAGACCATCAAGCAATAAAGTCATCATGAGGAAAATTCCATACTCACCAGTTCCAGAAGTGATATATATATATATATATATATATATATATATATATATATATATACACATATACTTAAGCTTATAAAAAAGCCCGTCACGCAGGGGCTGCGTAAACTAAGCAGATTTCCCACGTGAAGTTATACAATAGAGAAATCTCCATACGAGAGCCGAACAGTTACGGCAAATGGCCGAACTAGCTTTTGGCGGGAAATTCAGTCATCCGTTATCGGCCCACAATTAATAAACATGCAAATATCTCGGTTAGTATTCAAGATAGAGAATAAATGTATAGAACAATATTTATAGTAAATTGTAAATTTAATTTACAGTAAGATTGGTTCTATACAATTTTTTGATCAGACGTATGGTAACGGAGATACTTCAAATTTTCGAAAATCCCCCCTCTACCTCCCCCTCCCACTGGCCCGATTTCAGCCATTAACGAACTTGAACTTTCTTTTTCCATAAAACTACTAAATATCGAGTTTGGGTACGATCAAGCAAAAATTGCGACCGAGAGCGTTAACAGACAAATATATGAGCCGCTCAGTATTATAGGGTCCAACCCTCAAATTTTGGTTATTCGAGTTACCATATTATCTGTTGCTGAATAATGGAACCAGAAGTAGCTACACGCATGCAGCTTTTCAATCGAGCATCAATCTGTCTTGATAGGCGGTCATTTTTGATTAATTTCATGGTAGAAAATAATTGTTCGTAAACACTTGAACTTCTGAACAAAAACATAATTTGCTTTGCATTTTTCGTCAAAAGCAGAAATTTTTCAGGGCTCACACACGATTTATAAAAAGTTTTGATGTTTACCGAGAAAAACAAATATTTTAAATCGGTATTATTCTGCATGTTAATCACTTCCATCTGAAAGTCTTCGGGAACTGTATCCACTTCGATATTAAATAGCGAAGAAAACATTTTCGTGGAAACCAATGCCTATATATTGTGCGTATTTTTAAGAAGTAGTAACGTTTTCTTTTTCTAAATGTGGAAAGTGAGACACATTCTGCCAAAAATGCTGTTTCCACAATTTTAATTTGCGCTCAAAGCCCTGAATTTTATCATGCAAATTGTAAATAAACCTTTGCCTTGATGTTCCACATTAAGATCATTGAGACGCTGAGTCAAGTCGATAAGAAACCAAAAATTGCACATCCATTCTTTATTACCAAAATGAGAAAAGGCATATCCCCGAACAATTGTATTTCGCTTTTTAACTTTTTTCAGCATCTCATCTCTACTAAACCAACGCACTTCGGTATTAAAAACCACGTCGTCATATTCAGATTCTAAATCTTTCAGAAATTCTTTAAATCCAAGGCGATTTAACGGGCGTGACTTTATAAAACTGATTAGTTTAATTATTGGCACTGTTGGCAAACTCAATCAATCTTTTCGCACACAAATTTTAATGGTAAATTATGCAGTGTTTAACGAATATTTCCCTTACTGTGACCTTCTTAATGTCATGAAATAGCCATCCTGATCCTTCTATTACAATGCTTGACAGTTGTAGTCTCTGCATTGGAATCAGTAAACACAATTCTTCGGTAATATTAAATTTGGTGTCAATACCACGTAACAATATAGCCAGTTGTGCTGTATCAGTAATATCGCAACTCTCATCAAGTGCCAAAGAACGGTATTCGAATTTTGCAATGCGTTCACGAAGCGTTCTTGCTATGTTCTCGGTGAAGTCTTCAATTCTCCTTGCAACAATGAATCTTGATAAAATAATGCTTGAAATAGTATTTATTTTATCAGGAAATGCTAATTCTGCAACAGCGGTCAGACATTCTTTTATCATCTCTGTATCCGCAAAGGGTTTCATTTTTTGTTTCCCAGTATTTGACATACAATAAAATTAGTCTTAACCGCCATATATGATAAATTAGCTTGATTTTTAAAAATTAATCTTTTGTTTTCCCAAGGTTTTCTACATTTGATTAAACTTATCTACCCGGAGTTGTCCGGTTAAGTTTTTATATTGTTGTTCATGTTTTGTATCCTAATGCCTTTGTATGTTATATTCTTTTAATGTCGACACAGTCTCTGAGCATATTAAGAATACATCTTTATCTTTAAGGAAAGTGAAAAAATAATCATTTTTCCACATTTCTTGGTAATGCCTGTGCTCCTCATCCCTAAACTTCCGTTTTTTTTCATTTACTTTTCCGACATGATATTATGGATTAAAAATTTGAAAGTTAAAAAAATTTGTAGGAAAAATTAATTTTGAATGAAAAAACTCTATTACCTTTTTGGCATTAATATTGCACTCACGCCATTCAAGAAACACAAGAATTTCTAATATTGTTAGTTAACAGCTTATCAGTCTGACTGATTGTGTGACAGAAGCAAACACAAACATGCACAGAGGTGGCGCGTTCGTATTGCGTATTTGAACATCATGTTGATGACATGTTGAAGTCGCCGAAAAGTAAATAACTCGTCACAAGAAATTGATTCGGTTTAGTATGTACTACCACTAAATTATAATTAATTGTTTACTATATATTGATGGAAGAAAGTCGATAATATAAATTCAATTTTCGAAACGCTTGGCGGGCCGCATAAAAATGTTGAAAAGGCCGCGTGTGGCGCATCCCTGCCCTAGAGAATGGCGAGGGGAAAATAGGCCAGCCTCTATCCTCATTCTCTCTAATTATTCCCTCTCATTTCCTAATACCTCTCATTTTTAAGAACCCTCCTTCCCTCGCAACTTCCCTCTTAATAACTCATCTCTCACTTCGCTCAGATTCTCTTGACTGGTCCCTCACACGGGGGGGGGGGATCATTTAAAAATAAATTCTCTTCTGCAAGGCGAACTTTTAAAAAGTCCGTCACCCAAGCGCTGTGTAAGCAGATTTCCCTCACACTGGAATCAGATGTCACATCTATTCTTTCTTTCTCTCAAAGTAAGGCGTCCGGTGTAAACTGGAATTAAAATGTTAGTTGGACTGAGTATTTTTAGTGACGTGGGTATTCTATGTCAAAATCGGATGAGTAGAAATGTGGTGGTTTATAAGAATCTGAAACCAAAAAATACAAATAAAAGGGAGGTTATTAAAATTGACTGAAATATTTCTTATTACCGTTTGTATTTATTCACTTAATGCTCACGGTGGTATTAATACCAGCATATAGATTTATCTATTGCAAAACTTCACTAGGGATATCTGCTTAGTTTACGCAGCCCTTGTGAGACGGTCTTTTTTAGAATAGTTCCCAGTACAAATATATCAGTTAGTTCCCGACTATTCTGTAGTCCGTCAGGAAATGGTGGCTTAGAGCCAGGGACTTTCATTTATAGATGGCCAGCAAGATCGGCACCTCATCAAACCAATAATGCTATTTACCCTATCTGTTTCTTATTTTACCTTTTTATCTCTTCAATTTAAGGTTCGATGTCAGCAAAAACACTTATGGTTTTCCATAATAAATGTCAGTCTGTACATATTTCGTAATCCTGTATACGAACTCTTTCTATACAGAGTCAGCACTATTATTTATTTTCGCTCCATTAGGGAGGGAGGAGGATTTCATAAATTCATTTCCATTAGTAGACGTCTGGTGAAAACATTCCGTCACGCAGGGGCTGAGTAGTAAACTAAGCAGATTTCTCTTGAAATTTGAAGTTTTACAATAGAGAAATCTGCATACCAGTAACTCTTATGATATATATATATATATATATATATATATATATATATATATATATATAATTTTGAAATGTTTTTATTAGTATGGGTTGGATTGAAAACTGTTATTTAAACAATGTTGTTCTTAATATAATTTCCTATAGTTGTTATAGATATTTTTCTTCAACTCGACCACTTCCGGAGTTTAAAGCAGTTTTTCGTTTTCAACCTTCAGTAAGATTTATTGAACCTACAATTTTCTTATGAAGGTCAAGTTCTTTCAATCCCGAAGACACGGCTCTGCACTGATCCTCACAAAGAACACGACACTGCACTGTTCTTTACATAAACGCGGCACCGCTGTAAAACTAGAAAGCACTGTTCACTAAAGCTGCGTGGAACACACTGTTATTCACTAAAAGAGAACTGAGAACAAACTTACTCTCGAGCGAGCTGGACCGCTTTTATAGACGGACTCCGTGATCAAAAACAAAGGGCCCACAATGGGGTAGATCCAGACTGGCGCCATAGGTCCTGCTGCTTTCATCGGTTGGTTCCTTTCCTCTTCTTAAATACGTGATCAACCCTGTGTACTTTTTCATTTACGTAGTTTTCGCAACAGTACACACACACACACACACACACTCACTCACGCACACACACGATACATTTTTTTCATTTTCATACTTTAGGTACAAATTCAGCTTAAAGTGTAAAGTTCAGTCTTTTGAGTTCATTACGATTTTCGTGTGCAATGATCGAATAATTCATTTCAGGTTTAATCCTGGGTAAGTAGCTTGCTTCTCCAAGTCTTTTCCATTCACTTCTTTTTTCAGCACCTCTCTGCCATGTTGCCCTGCCACATGTAGTCCTCATATCCTAGTCCCATGGAGTAGACGGGCTTCCTCTCTTCCTCTTGCAGTTCCGAGGATACCACTTGATAACATTTTTAGCCCATTAATTTTTATTCTCCCTCACCAGTGTCCTGCTCATGTCCATTTTCTCTTATTGATCATCCACGCTATGCCAGGGAATTCAGTTCTATGTCCCATCCACTTCCTGGATTTTTTTTCTCTCCTAATAATGTGTAGAATGCAGTGCTCCATTTTCTTGATTACAACTCTTTGTTCTACAGTTTGCTAATGGTGGTTTTATTTACTGGCCATGTTTCACACCCGTAGATCGTAGTTGGCAAGACTGTGATTTCCCACAGTTTCTTTTTAGCCTCGATGTAGCTTTTGATCTGTCAAATGCTTGTACTTGAAAAGGGCTAATCTATATATATATATATATATATATATATATATATATATATATAAAATTGTAACCTCTGTTGTACATTGATTTTTTTCGCGAATTTTCTCTATAACTTTTCGTTTCACATGTCATAGACACCATAACTGCATTTTGTTTCTTTCGTGAGTGAATGTTTGTTTGTTACCTTTTCACGCATGAACGGCTGAACCGAATTTTATGAAACTTGGTATATATATTACTACTAATCCAACTTAGACTTTAGGCTATATTAATATCCTCTGAGACGAATAGGAGTGGGGGTTATAAATGAAGCCTGAAATTAAAAATAGCGATATTTCGTTTCCTATTGGGTTTTCGGCAAATATGTACATACCAAAAGTTGTTTATTTTGTTATTTAGAGTAACATTTGTTATATACACTTTTTTCTTGTATGTATGTCAATTAGCATTAATTCTTCCATGATTATAAGCTATATTACAATGTTTAGGTTAGAACGGGAGTGGGGGTTATAAGGGAGGCCTGAAATAAAAATTCGCGATATTTCATTGTCTATTTGTTTTTCGACAAACATGCACATAACGAAAGTTGTTTACTTTGTTATTTAGATTAACTTTTTTTTTTTTTATACATTTTTCCAGGAACAATGTGTGGAGCAAGTAATTTGCGTAGAAATATTGATATGCTCAACAATTCATTCCTATTTGAACTATCAGGTACCTCAGCTGGAAAAATTAATTCAAATCAATAGCTGAAATCTATGCAAAATGCACAGTAAACGGGAAATATGACAATTTGGAGGACAGCGAAGACTTACATAAAAAATTAATTTTATTATTAACAAATGCCAAAAACGGGTATTAACCCTCAACACTAGGACGGGTAAATGTCAAAATATTGTGCAAATTAAAGCCTTGCCAAAAAAATACCATCACCATTCAGCCTCAAACCAATTCCCGGGCGAAGCCGGGTATCTGAGCTAGTATATATATATATAATTTTCTTAATCTCCTAGGAAGGATTGATGATGGACGTATGATGAAATATATTTTGCATCAATGGTTCAATAGTTGATTTCCGAAAAGCCTGCTGATGAAGACATCTTACATTCATTATAAGCCTCTGAGTATGATCTTTACTACATCTGCTGATGATGCAGAGCCTTTGAGAACGGCCGACTGATTTATAATTAATAAGAGTAGGCAGCCGGTATTCGAGAGTGAAAGAAAGAATAAAAGGAGGAGTGGCAGACATAACGGGAGATACGTGGCTGTCCTTGGCTTTGTACAAGTCCAGCTTTGCCTACACGACCAGAAAGCGCCATATTAAATTATTTAGCAAATTATTTTATAACACTTCGATCTCGAAATATATAGTCTAGTTTGTTTATTTAATATGACCGCTATAATGACGATTAATTATACAATTATAGTTGTTAAAGTGTCAGTCTTCTTTCATATTCCAATCGTGTTAAACGTGCAATAGTTCGTCACGCCGGGGCTGCGTAAGCTAATCAGATTCCCATCATGCTGGTATAACAAACTTTTGATCTCATCTTAACACATGTACTCTATTTCTATGTAAAAAACCAATGAGTAGAAAGAGGGGGTGGGTTTAATGAAGGCTGAAAACAAGGAGGTACGAAAAACTTGTTTAATGTTTGAATTACGAAAAAAAATGCATAGAACAACAATTCTAGACCATCAATTGTTTAACAAGATTGATTCTATAATATTTTACTATCCGACTCATAATAACTGAGATATTTTGAATTTCCGAAATCCCTCCACCTCTAAACCCCTCTTAATACAAGACCGATTTTAACCATTAACGACTATAAAATTAAGGAGTGCATGAAACGGTTAAATATCGAGTATGGTATAGATCAAATAAACATTTTCCAGACAAGAGCGTAATATCATATTGTATGACGTCACCGCACTCTCAAATTATATAGGTATCATGAAAATAATTTTAGCATTTAAGCTTGAAATATAATGGTTCATGATTTAACTGCGTCTATACGTACGTTAATATGTGAAGCTTACTGGAGATTAAAAGCTAAAATATGCAAAAATCGTGGTTAGTATTGAAGATATTTATTTATTATGTAGAGCTCCGCAACTATAGCGACTTGGTTCTTCTTCAACATGGGGGAAACAAAACAAGTAAACAAAATAAGAAGAAAATAAGAAAATGGAACACGAAATAATATATTGAACAAAACTAAGGGAACGGAACACAAGAGAAACAAGAAGCACGATCACAACGTAGAACTAAAAAGTCCGTCACGTAGGGGCTGCGTAAACTAAGCAGATTTCCTATGTGAAGTTTAGCAATAGAGAAATCTGCATACTGGTAACACAACACCACCATAAGTAAATACAAACGGTAATGAGAAATCTTTCAGCTAATTTTAATAAACTCCTAACTGAAACGGCTTCTGAATTGTAAGAATAATTTATATTTTAATAAATCAAATATTAGTAGTCCAAGAACTAAAGAGGGGGGGCGGATGAACAGAACGTATTTGCATAAATCTCACAAAGTAACGAAGGTTAGGTAAGGTTAGAAACTACAGGTTAGGTAAGAAGCTTCCGCCAGAGCCGAGAAATGACCACAGACTTCATAAAAATGCAAATATCTCGGTTAATAATCAAGATAGAGAAATCGTTTATATAACACTTTTTATAGTAAATTTAATTTGCAATAAGATTGGTACTATACAATTTTTTGATCCGATGAATAATAACGGAGATATTTCGAATTTTCGAAAATCTCCCCTCTTAACTCCCCCTCCCTCTGGTTCGATTTCAGCCATTAACGAACTTGATCTGTCTTTTTACATAAAACGGTTATATATCGAGTTTCGTACAAACAAACAAAAATTGCGACCGCTAGACCGTTAACAGACAAATATATATATATATAATATATATATATTATATATATATATATATATAATATATATATAATATATTATATATATATAATTTTCACGGAAACTCACGACTTGACCCGAAGTTAGCCGATCTCATCTCAGAAGCTGAAAACAGAAAAATGCAAATATTTTGGTTAATATTCACGATACAGAATAAATGTATATAACAATATTTATATTAAATGTAATTTGTAATAAGATTGATTCCATATAATTTTTTGATCAGATGTATAGTAACGGAGATATTTTGAATTTTCGAAAATCCTCCCCTCTAAACCCCCCCCTCTCACTGGTCCGATTTCAGCCATTAACGAACTTGATATTTATTTTTGCATAAAACGTTTAAATATAGAGTTTGGTAAAGATCAAACGAAAATTGCGATCGCTAGAGTGTTAACAGTCAAATATATATATATATATATATATATATATATATATATATATATATATATATATATATATATTTATATATAATTTTAAATGGACCTCGTTTTCGTCATATCCTGGGTAGGATTGATGGACATTTGAAGAAATGTTTCGATACTCGCGTCATGAGTACGACCTCAATAGCTGATTTCCCTTAATGGAAATTTGCTAAAGGTGGACGTTAATAAATAATAATAATCTAAAATTATATTAAATTTATCACTAAGTCAAAATCAAACAGAAGAGAAGTTAATGTTTGTAAAGCAAATTCAATTTTTTAAGTTGATTTAGTGTATTGTCGATATGTGTTCGATATTGTGGGATGTGTGTGCGTAAAAAGCTCCTTCATGTTATGTCGGGTCTCTAAGTATTCAATGTTACTGCAGTTATTCTGTATGTGTTTAATGGTTAATGGTCCATTACATGTTCTCATTCATTCTGTTGTTAGTCAGATTGATAGAGTATCGCGCACTCTCGTGGCAGAGCAGGCGTACTGCACGCGTGCAGACTGGTCCCACCAGGGGTCGCCACTCATCTATTCCCATAAAGATCTAGGCGTTCATACACTTGCTTCGCTCCCCTCTCCATCTTTCATAAACCATCGACAATAATTCATTTTACGATTCGTTCCCTCCAATAAAGAATATAATTTACGTCTTCCTATTCTGATAGCCTTTGTTAAGAGCTATGCCCGTCGCTGGGTCATGAAAGTCGAAGGGGCTAAAGAATGGATCATTACTTCGCCATATAAATTGAAGTCAGTCACGCATGGGCTTCGTATACTTAGCATATTTCCCATTTGCAGACACTACTGATCTCATCTCACCATATATATATTCTACAATTGAAGGGTTTGCTGCCAAAAGGAGGTAGCTCCAATTTTTCCAGTTTTTGGGAAACCAAAAAAAAACGTTTAAAAAAATCAAATTTTAAGTTATGTAAAAATATTGTTGTTGCTTACTTTCAATTATGGTGTTTACATATTAGAACAGTATTTTCATTCAAAAAATATCATCCAAATGTTGGTGGTACGTGAATGATCGTTGGAGCTACCTCTTTTTCCCCCAAAAGAATGGAATATGAGGAATGGAGGAATATGTTATGTCTTGGAAAAAGGTGTAAAAATAAATAGAATGTGCTATTATTATGTATTTTTTATTCAAAGAAAACTGAAAATAAAGTACAGCAAAATTATTGGTTTTACAAACAGAAAATGTTATCATCATAACGAATAACATAAAATACGAAAATAACATTATAACGATTGAAGCTGCATCCTTTTTGTGTCAAATAAAAGAGGTTTTTTTTTTGGCACAAGAAAGTGTTTATAACTCCCAACAGCTATGGGATGGAGCTACTTCCTTTTTGCAGCTAACCCTTCAATTCTAAATAACATGTCTTTAAATTGTATTTATTTATTTACGGACATCACATCAAAGGTGATTTGCCCCTTAAAAAGTCAAACATTATACTGTCAAATGACAAAAGTAATAATAGTTATACCTTAAAAAATAAAAAAAAATAAAAAAACTAAAGCGAAATAATGACTTAAAAATAATTAGATCAAGAAAATCTTCAATATATAATAATAATATTATATGTTATCCAGGGAGGTAACTCCAGGTTTAAAACACCCAGGGGAATATTATATGATAATTTCGTCTAATCCTGTGATTGCAAACTTTAAAAGTCCGTCACGCAGGGGCTGCGTAAACTAAGCAGATTTCCCACGTGAAGTTTTACAATAGAGAAATTTCACGAGAGCCAAGCAGTTGATGAAACGGCCGAGCTAGCTTTTGGCGGGAAAGAAACTTCGTCCGTTAGCCACCCAGGATTTAATAAAAATGCAAATATCTCGGTTAATATTCAAGATAGAGAATAAATGTATATAACAATATTTATAGTAAACTTAATTTGTAATAATGATTGATTCTGTACAATTTTTCGATCCGACGAATAGTAACGGAGATATTTCGAATTTTCGAAAATCCTCCTCTCTAAAGCCCCCCTCCCTCCCCGAACTTGATCTTTTTTTTTACATAAAACGACGAAATACGGAGTTTGGTAACGATCAAACCAATATTGCGACCACTAGAGCGGTAACAGACAAATATATATATACAGTTTTGAACGGACCTCATTTTCGTCATCTACTAGGTAGGATCGATGGACGTTAGAAGAAAATTTTTGTAAATTCCGTCATGAGTACAACCTCAATAGCTGATTTCCCTTAAGGGAAATCTGCTAAAAACAAAATAATAAGTTTTTTTTAAAGATGTTCGATTCCCAAGAAATATCCATACCAATTAGATTTGACCAGAATGGTTAAAGTAGTTGTAGTGGCGAAGATAAAAAATGTTCAGAAGAGCTTTACTTCAAAATAGTATTTCTAACTTTTAGATATCAAAAATTATATATATATATATATATATATATATATATATATATATATATATCTATATATATAGTTTCTTCGCTCACGTCAGTTTCAACATCGCGTCATGAGAACATCCTCAATAGCCGATTTTCCTTAAAGATTCTTTAGTTTAGCTAATTCTCGAGTCAACCAGTTCTAAAGGGAACTGAGTTTCTACATAATGTTTTCAACTCCGTGAAATACAAGAAAGTCCGTCACGCAGGGGCTGCGTAAACTAAGCAGATTTCCCACGTGATGTTTTACAATAGAGAAATCTGCCTAATAACAACTGTAGTAGTAAGAAACCTCTAAACATTATTTAGGGCGTAATAACCCAGTAGTTTCTAGCCCCAAAAAACAGTTAACCTAACCTCTAAACCTATTCACGTGGGACGAATAGTTATGGAAACAGCCACCAGAGCTCTCGGCGGAAAGTCCGAACATAGCCTACTGGTGATCACACGCAGAATACAAATGCAAATATCTCGGTTAATATTCAAGATAGAGAAAATATGTATATAACAATATTTATAGTAAATTTAATTTGTAATAAGATTAATTCTGTACAATTATTCGGTCCGACCTATAGTAACGGAGATATTTCGAATTTTCGAAAATCCTCCCCTCTAAACCCCCCCTCCCTCTGATCCGATTTCAGCCGTTAACGAACTTGATCTTTCTTTTTACATAAAACGACTATATATCGAGTTTGGTAACGATCAAACAAAAATTGCGACCGCTAGAGCGGTAACAGACAAATATATATATATATATATATATATATATATATATATATATATATATATATATATATATATACAGTTTTGAACGGACCTCATTTTCGTCATCTCCTGGGTAGGATCGATGGACATTTGAAGAAAAATTTCGAAAATTCCATCATGAGTACAACTTCAATAGCTGATTTCCCTTAAGGGAAATCTGCTAAAATGATTATCAAAGAAATTCTACAATATTTTATATTTTCCATTATTTATATTTTGTATATAAATTACGTCTAGACTTTATTTTTCTAGCAACATTTTACGAAATTACCAGGAGCTCAGGTTAGCCACATGAGTTAAGGCATTGGTCTCAAAACTCAATTAATAAACCTGGAGTCAAGAGTTGGATTCATACCTGGGTCATAGGAATTTTTTAAATTACGAACCCATTAAATCAAATCCTTAGACCTACCCTTGCTATAAAAGGGTGGTAACCTGAAGATAACTTGCTCCAATGACCTTTGTAGCAAAAAGTGGACGATAAAAAAATAACAAGCAATAAGAATTCATGATATCACTTTTCGAAAAAAAAATTGTCATTACGCCTTTGAGTAGTTACATAAAAAAGGTTAGTCAGCTACCTGCAGTTTTCTAGTTACGCCACTGAGAATTTCTGGGACTCCCGTCCTCTCGTCTTTCTTGTAATTCGGCTGAGTCAGTGACCCGCATAGGACCCGTTACATCAGCAGATTTTTACTATGGAAACCAGCAAAGGACCTCCAACGTTTGAAAATTAATAAACCTTTCCTAAAATTTTAAAAATATGATGATCGATTTTATTTTACTTTAAAAGGACCTTAAAAGCCTCGGAAGCCCCGTCTAGTCATGTTTGACGACAATTGCGTTAGTAATCTGGTGATTCAAATATCTGAGGAAAATTAAGAAACTACTTACCTTAAGGGAAATTAACTATTGAGGTCTTAGTCATAGTTCGAAATGTTTTCACGAATTTCCATTGATCCTACCTAATAGATGACGAAAATGATTTCCGTTCAAAATTATAAATAAATATTTGTCTCTTAGGGGGAGCAATTTTTGAATAATTGTTACCAAACTCGATATATATACGTTCAAACAAAATTAAAGATCAAGTTCGTTACCTTCTGCAATATTTTATAGAACTAATCTTATTGTAAATTTAATCACCTGTAACGATTTTTATATACATATTTTCTCTATCTTGAATATGGACCTATATATTTTTGGAGTGTTTACCTTCAGTAAACCCCTACTTTGTAATCGCACGGTAATACTAAGCCAATAAATCATGAACCGTCTTATATCAAGCCGAAATACCGAATATTGTGTTCAACAAATCATTTCTAGATGAGATAATTGCAAATACATTATGATGACCCCCCCCCCCAATATTTTGTTCTTGGATTACCAAAATTACAGGAATTGAGTTCAAAATTATTCTGGTTCATTATAAACTACAGTACTAGATAAAGTAAATAGTTTTCAACAAAATTAATATATTTTTATTCATATTAATATTGTTTTTCATTCTGATCATTTCTATCTATTCAGCTCTGAGAGGTTGACTGACCTGTTTATTTACAATTCACTCGCTTTCCTTTGTGGCGGAGGTTGTTAAAATGTAAACTGACTGAAGGATTTCTCGTTATGATTTGCATTTGTCCACTTAATATTCACGGGGGTGTTAAGTGTTACAGATATATTGATTTATCTATTGTAAAACTTCACGTGGGAAATCGGATTAGTTTATGCAGCCCATGTGTACCGGGCATTTATATCATGAGAGTAGGAGATTACTTATATCTGAAAACTAAAAAATGCTAATATTCGGTTAATAATCAAGATATATATATATATATATATATATATATATATATATATATATATATATATATATATATATATATATATATGGCAATAATTTGAGGAAATTAAATTTAAAATAAGATTAATTTTATATAATTTTCGATCTGAATAATAATAATGGATATTTCGTATTTTTGAAGGCGAAGAAAATGTGAGTAGACTGAATCGATAGACATTTGATTTGATTTTTTCTTGAAAATCACGCCACAGTACAACCTCAATTGCTGATCCATAAAGGCTAAACTGGTAATACAATAATTAACTGAAAACGAAGGCGAAATACAATAACTTGGTGAACAGCTTGTGAGAGAAGAACTTCTCCGAAGAAAGTCTAATCTTGTGTCTGGGAAAATGAGCAACGTGTTGGGACAAATAAGAAAATAATATGAAAACCACATTCTGGAGAAAATGAAGCAGGATCAGAGCAAGAGCTAGCAGTAAATTCAAGAAGAATGAAACATATATTTCATATCCTAAATCATTCTCAACGACAGAATCAACTACAGCATTTCAGGTGTGCTCCCACTTTTGCTTCACAATCAAAAAGAATAATAAACTACACAGAAAAATAATTTCTTACGGGGTTTCTATAATAAGTTTCTGACATTGAAGAACAGAAATATTCTAGGAAATAAATTAATCTTTACACTTCATATATCGGATGATCGTATATTATACGAAGTCAATTGAGCAATATTAGTTTTAGTTCAGTTCACAATTGTTTGTTCTTAATATTTTTTTGACCTTTCTGTTAGCAGATTTCTCTCAAGGAATTTTCTAAATTTTTCTTCAAATGTACATCGTTCCAACCCAGGGGATGAGGAAAATGAGGTCAGCTCAAGCGTCTTACCTAATTATTGTCTTATCGTTGCCAAACTTAATATATAATCGTTTCGTTCAAAAAGAAAGATCAAGTTCGTTTACGGCTGAAATCGGACAAGGAAGGGGTGTAGAGGGGGAGAATTTCGAATATTCTTAATATCTCCGTTATTATGTGTCGGATCGAAATATTGTATAGAACCAAACTTATTGAAAATGTAATGTTCTATAAATGTTGTTATGTACATTTTTCACTATCTTGATTTTAGACTGAGAAATTCGCATTTTTTTTTTTTAATTTTTGGTCTTCGGTAAAGCCCCACTCCTACTCATGTCATATTAACAATTTTCTATTTTGATATGAAGCACTTTATTTGAAGCTTAAATACCAAATATTGATCTCATTGAAATTTTAAGTTTTGAGATAAATGCAAATACGTGGCGCACGTGGGTAATCTGCTTAGTTAACGCAGCCCCTGCCTGACGCACTTTTATAGTCTCTTTTTTTAGTAAACGACGAGTAAATTAACCGTTGTTACATAACGTGGACATTAATAAATAACAATAGCAATTGCGTGACACCAAATACAATAAATAAAATAACAAACAGGGTTGTATTTTTCATCATCGTTATAATACGGCTTGTCTACTCGGTATAATGAAATCTCGCGGATGATATACGCACTTTGCTTTCACTCTCTCTCTCTCTCTCTCTCTCTCTCTCTCTCTCTCTCTCTCTGCCTCTCTGTCTCTCTTACTCTCTCTTGGAGCATTATTCATATTTTCTGAACTATATTTTATGGCCGGAGTATTACACTGTATCATGTTCCAATATAATTTCCATCTGGGTTTCATGTTTCCTTCAGGGCCATGTGGTATCTTCTGCATTGATTATTCTCCCACTCAGGAACGAACGACACTAAAAAAGGGAAGTCATAAAGAAGTTTTATTGGCTCTCTCTCTCTCTCTCTACCAATATTCAGAAGGGCGAAGAATAAAAACCTGATCTCCTTGTATTATTATTCTTTTTTAAGGCCAAACGAAAAAAGTCTTTTCTTTTGTCGAATGAGGTTTTTCCGTCACTTTTATTGTCCTTTTTTATACAGCGAAGAAGCCCTCGGAACTTATATACGTTTGGAGAAGTTATAATTGGATCTAGGCTGGCTGGGAGAAATTGAATTCAAAAGGCAATTTTATTTTTGAATTCCTTTTATGTAGGGTTCATTTACCACATTTTCCACGAAATGACCTCAATATGAACCTCACATTTTTAGCCAGAAAAGTAATCAAATATTGATATTCACCACCCGTTTATTAATGATCATTGAATAAGAATAGGCATTAGATAAAGAGACAGATTGTCTCTAGACTCCACGTAGAATTCAACAAACTTTTTAGTTTAGTTGAATAGAAATATTTTCATTACTGATATTACTTCATTATACTCTTTTGTAAAATAACTATAAAACTTTGGAAATACATCAGTCTGAAGATTAAAATTGAATGGTTAGGTTAATGAGAATTGTCCTAATTACAAATAATTTCGCAATGATAGAAAATAAAGTTTTCTCAGAGGATGAAATTTAAAAAAAAAAAAAAAAAAAGTATTTCCAATTAATGTTCTTGTTTCCATTGTAATTGTCATGTGTTGTCGGAACAGACGAATTGCAAATTAGAAGGCTTCCGAGGCTTTTGAAAGTTCCTTTTAAAATATAATAAAATCTATCATCAAATTTTTAGGATTTTAGGAAAGGTTTACTAATTTTCCAACGTTGGAGTGCCTTGGCTGATTTCCTTAATAAAAATCTGCTGATGTAACGGGTCTTATGCGGGTCACTTACTCAACTGAATTACTAGAAAGACGAGAGGACGGGAGTCCCAGAAATGCTCAGTGGAGTAACTAGAGAACTACACACAGACAGCTCACTAACCTTTTTGATGTAACTACGCAAACGCGAAGTGACAATTGTTTTTTTTTGAAAAGTCATATCATGAATTCTTATTATTTGTTATATTTTTTTCCACGTTTTGCTACAACGGTCATTGGGGCAAGTTATCTACAGGTTACCACTCTTTTATAACAAGGGTAGGTCTAATGATTTGATTTGATGAGTTCGTAATTTAAAAAAATCCTATTGCCCATTTCAGAATCGAACTCATGACTCCAGGTTTATCAAGTGAGTTTTGATACCACCGCCTTAACTCACGTGGCTAACCTGAGCACCCGGTTATCCGGTCACAACATAGCAGAGATAAATGGAATTTGCAATAGACTTCTACAGCATTAACTCACTTATGTATCCTACTCAACCGATTTTCAACTCTGTTGGTTTGCTTGTGAATTATTTTGCAGGCTGAGTAACAAGTCCGAACTCCTACAATAAATATTCATTAATGCGAAACATCGTTTCGATGTAACGTAACATCGTCAGTGTCTACCTAGTAGATGACGAAAATGACGTCAGTTGAAAAATTTAAATATATATATATATATATATATATATATATATATATATATATATATATATATATATATGTCTGATACCGCTCTAGAGGTCGCAATTTTGGTTTAATCGTTACCAAACTCGATATTTAATCATTTTAGCAGATTTACCTTAAGGGAAATTAGCTATTGAGGTTGTACTCATGACGCGATTTTCGAAAATGTCTTCAAATGTCCATCAATCATACCCAGGAGATGACGAAAATGACGTTCAGTTTTCAGCCTTCAGTAAACCCATACTTCTACTCATGTTAATACTCTGTTATGTAATAAGCGACATTATTCGAAGCTCGAATACCATAAATTGTTTTCAAGAGACCTTTATTATACGAGATAAATGCAAATATATTATCGTGACCCCCCCCCCTTTCTCAAGTTCTTGTACCACAAAAATTTTATTTGATTGAGATAAAAATTATTCTGTTTCATTATAAGTTACAGTACTAGATATAGTAAATAGTTTTCAAGCAAATTAATACGTTATATTCAGATATATTACAGTAATTGTTTTTCTTTTCGGTAAGAAGTTGGCAGAACTGTTTGTATACATTTCACATGCTTCCCGTCGGGAGGCTTCTTTTTATCGTTTGTATTTATTCTCTTATTATTCACGGTGGTGTTGTGTTACCGGTATGTAGATTTATCTATTGTTAAACGTCACGCGGGTAATATGGTTAGTTTACGCAGCCCCAGCGTGGCGGACTTTTATATGAATATAAAAGATCAAGTTCCTTAATGCCTGAATTTCGACCAGCAGGGGGGGACTTAGAGGGGACGAATTTCGAAAATTCTTAATATCTCCATTATTATGCGTAGGATCGAAATATGGTATAGAACCAATGATGTTGCAAATGTAATGTTCTAAATGTTGTTATGTAAGGGTTTTCACTATCTTGATAACTAACCGAGATATTTCCATTTTTTAGTTTTCGGCCTTCAGTTGAAATTAATTGAGGGATGTCCATTAATGGTATTACCCAATCAAATATTTATTTTACATGAATACTGTACATGAAAGTGTAACGTATCAAGCTACATTAGAGAGCAAGCTAGTCGGTTACAGGAGAAACTGATACGTCAACTGTTACTTAAAACGTATCAAGGGAGTACGGTTACGCTCATGTTACAACATGAGGTTCTATTTACTAGTTTTTTAAACCCCTCGTGGAGGTGTTAAGTAATTACCTTTTTTTTAATACAAAATTTTTTGTTCCGTGTATTTTCCAAATATTAGCAGATTTTCCTTAAAGGAGCCATGGCACGAGTTCCGTTGAAAATTTTATATATATATATATATATATATATATATATATATATATATTTATATATATATATATATATATATATATATACAGTTTTGAACGGACCTCATTTTCGTCATCTACTAGGTAGGATCGATGGACATTTGAAGAAAAAGTTCGAAAATTCCGTCATGAGTACAACCTCAACAGTTGATTTCCCTGAAGGGAAATCTGCTAAAAGGAGTGACAGGAGATGCAACCCTCCTTCCCATTCCACATTATAAGACATAAATTTCTGAGGGAAGGGAGAATATGAAATGACATCAAGTAATTCTGAGTTCTAGCTTGATTTGTGATTATATTATGTTAAATAATGTAGTTATTTTTTATGATTTAAGTATTCATTTTATTATACATGTGGTAAAATATGTCTGAATAACCACCTGTTGCGTAATTCTAAAATAAATAATTCCTCAGTGTTCTTAAGAAGCCGGACCTGAAGATGGAACCGTTATTCTGAATGAATCATCCCTTGAGCTCGGAGGAAAAGGCTCCTGCTTCCAATTACTAACTGTTCTTGACGTTAGTGTTTAGCTTGGACTGTTTGCAACAAAACCACCCAGCGGAAGAATGCCTTTGTAACATTTCCGAGAAAGGTGCTAGCCCCAAAAAATTTGATGAGCGTTTCGGCAAATTTCTGTTGATGGAAATCAGCTGTTGAGTTATAACATAAATCAATTCCTGTCATTGGGGCTCAGGTTAGCCATGTGAGTTAATGCGTTGGCCTTAAGCTCACTTGGTAAACCTAGAGTGGAGAGTTCGATCCTCGCCTGGGCAATAGGAATTTATTTAATGCAGAACTCATTTCCCATCGGTATTTAACTGCAATTTCGATTATTCTTAATATCCCTGTTATTATACATGGAATCAAAAAATTTTATAGAACAAATCTTATTGCAAATGTAATTTTCTAGAAATGTTGTCATGTAAATTTTTTTACTCATGTCATATTAACATTTAAATTATGAGCCTAAATAACAAATTTCGTCTTTATTGAACCTATTAGCAGATTTCCCTTAAAGGAAATCAGCTATTGAGGTCGTACTCATGACGCGATTTTCGAAAAATTTCTTCAAATGTCTATCGATCCTACCCTGGAGATGACGAGAATGAGGTCCGTTCAAAAATAATATATATATATATATATATATATATATATATATATATATATATATATATATATATATATTTGTCTGCTAACACTCTAGAATCGCAATTGTTGGTCTATCGTCAACAAACTCGGTATTTAATCGTTTTATGTAAAAAGGAAGACCAAGTTCGTTAACGGCTGAAATCGGACCAGTGGGAGGGGGGGGGGTTAGAGGGGGGATCTTCGAGAATTCAAAATATCTACGTTACTGTACGTCGGATCGTAACATTGTGTAGAAACAATCTTTTTGCAAATTAAATGTACTATAAATATTGTTATATACATTTATTCTCTATCTGGAATATTAACCGAGATATTTTCATTTTTATTATGTGTGACGGACGAGCTATGGCCGCTCCTTCGTTCCCGTCGAAAGCTAGTTTCCGGTTCCGTAACTATTCGGCTATGGAGATTTCTCTAATGTATAACTTTACGTGGGAAATCTGCTTAGTTTACGCAGCCCCTGCGTGACGGACTTTTTTGTTTTGAGATAAATGTAAATATGTGGCGCTCGTGGAAAATTCGCTTAGTTAGCACAACCCCTACGTGACGGAGTTACTATGTATTGATTAAATAGTTTAGTCTCGACTCTCAAGATATTTACATGTGAGCAAACCACTATTTTAGCAACCAGTATGACCATATGTTATAAGCATAGGTCACTGACTCGAAGCTCAAATGTGTGCAATAATGCCAACGGAAATTCATTTATTACACATCTGGTGTGTGGAGGATTTTTTTTTTTTACCGTTGCTCAGACCCATTTTCTGATAATTTAGGTGTGCGAGCACAATAGATTCCAGCTGGTGGTGAAGGTGAGAGCTAATGGTGGAGACCTGCATCCTTGGTCCTTGGAAATGTCAGGGTTTAGTTGCCAAAATCGGCTCTTGCCCTTTCTAATTTCTCCCTCCCTCACCCTGCTGATCTCTCTCTCTCTCTCTCTCTCTCTCTCTCTCTCTCTCTCTCCGCTCTCTTTCTCGGTCTTTCTTTCATCTCAAAAACTCTTTGTTTCTTAGATGTTTGATTACGGAAAGGCAGACAAAGAACGCGAGAAAGAAATAAGCAAGAAAGAGTATCAATTTGAATCCCAGGTTGTGGGTACTATCGCAGAGCAAACCTTGAAGCTTGACACTAATCTCGAGAACCTGTAATGATTTTTCACTTTTCAATTTCATGATTTTGTTTTCAACTTTTATCATATGAGATTCATACAAATCCGTTTGTAGTCATTACATCATTATTCAAGATTTTCCTTTCTTGATTTGAAAATGTTTATTTGACCTATACCGTACTCGAGATTTAATCTTTACACATATTTGTTTGAGAGTACATAAAGCAGTAATTTCAGTTCTCATATTGATTTAAAACTATTGTTGGCCCGACTAACGCATGAAAGAGAGACATGGCCGTCTCAAACTTCCGCCGAAAGTGGAATGCTCTCCACTCTTCCTTATGTCTTTACTCACAGATTCTCGTTTCTCCCCGAAAAATTTCTATCCTAATTAGGAAGTTATGAAAATGAATTCCAAGCAAAATTATAAAGCACTGGAAACTTGTAAATTGTCAATGTTGTAGGAAATTTGTTTCTATGAATGTTGCCTTGTGCAGGTTTTCTTTATCTGGAAATAAGCCCAATATTTCCATTTTTCAGCCATCGGTAACCTTCTCTTTTTTAGTATTTGCCACTAACCAGTGCGCAGGATAGTAATATATCATGGATCGTCTTATCCTAAACTTAAATACCAAATATTGTTAACAACTTTTATTATATGTGATTCATACAAATCCTTTGTGTAATGAGATCATTATTCAAGATTTTTCTTTCTTGATTTGAAAATGTTTATTTGACCTATACCATACTCGAGATTTAATCGTTTCAATTATCAAGCGAGTTATTCGTAATTCCATGTTTTCGCTCTTCAGTACATCCCCTTTTATACTCATTGGATTTTGACTCAGAAATAGAGAACATACAGTGAAATGAGATCAATAATGTGTCATGTCATAACTTTGGAAATCTGCTTAGTTTTCGCAGCCCCTGCGTGACGGACTTTTGACATTAGCGCTGTCTATTTATTTTACATAACTGAAAACAAAATATCAGGCCTTGCTTTGCTGTCTAACAAAATACCGTGTATATTATTAATACTTATTAACGTCCAACTTTTGCTAGTGTGGGTTATCTGCTTTCTACCCTTTTCTAGCCAGGGTGTGGCTAAGGGCTTTATTTAATGAGTTTGTCACTAAATAAATTACTATTTGCACAGGCGAGAATCAAACTCAGGTCAGCCATGTGTTCATTTTTTTCAGAATTTACTTCTAACCACTTAGTCGGGGCTCAGGTTAGTCACGTGAGCTTAAGCGCTGCCTTTAATCTCCCACGGTAAACTTAGAGTAGCGAGTTCGATTACCACCTGGAAAAAGGAATTTATTTAGCGACGGAATTCATTAAATATAATTATTAGTGTAACCCTGGCTAGAAAAGGGTGTTAACCTGTATATAACCCGTCCCGATTAGCCTTAGTTTCAAAAAGTGGACTTTAATAAATAATTTAATTTAACAACTAAGGCTATTTTAATTGACAACGCCTTTTTAATAAACTTATTATATTTCAAATGAATTTTTGATTAACTTTTAACTCACTCTTTTCAATCACATTGATTAATGTTGATTTTATTATTATAATTTTATTAAAAAGTTATTTTAACTCGAAATATCCTTTGTATTATAATTTTTTGCTGTGTTTAATTCTTTGTGTTTAATGTTTATTTTTTGTGGTCATGAGGGGCTCAGGTTAGACATGTTTGTTGTAATTTCACTTCGCAAACCTAGAGTGGTGATCTCGAATCCTGCCTGGGCATTTGGAATTTATTTATTGACGAATAATAAATTAAATAAAATTTTTAGTAAATGCTGATGACGCGTCCCTATTAGCCGTAGCAGCGAAAAGTGTATGTTAATAAATAATTATAATACTACTGTTTATAAGATATATATTAATTGCATTTATAAATATTGGGCAACACCCTCAAATGCATTATTACATTGCGTGATAGTTTTGCTGCAATCAACAGTTGTAATGATAAAATCTCTGACATTGTGGGAAAAAATACAAACCTTTGTCCGTAAACAGCGATAACCCATTTTTCGTTTTCCCGACTTTGTGTTATTTTAAGTATGTGAGCTGTGAAGCGTCTGTCTTCCCAACCTTGACTCTGGCCTTGTATGAGCATTGCACAACACGGACAATTAACAGTTTCCACACACCTTTTCCGACTCCTATGCACTTTGAATTCACTAATAACTCCATATACCATGATGAGTTATGCAACCGATTACTTAAACTCACCTGAGCTATGATTGAGTCATAGCGATAGTAGGAAACCGACTAGAATATGTGTATAACACTAGTTATGGATCAAATGATGGTGCTATCTTGTATGAACTATGAAGGAAAGAGGTCACTTGAGAAAGCTTTAGTGTGTATATAAATACGAGGAAGGATATATGAATTAAAACAGAAACATAATTTCCCCTAAGTGAGTTAAGTTTCTAAAGTGAATTAAAATAGTCTTCTTTCTAAGATAAAATTGACAAGTTTAAGGAAAAGGAACCTACAATATTAGTACGAGTTTCACCATATGAACTAAATTTAACATTTGCATTTTTTTAGCTATTTTGCTCTAGCGGTCTCAATTTTTGTCTGATCATTACCAAACACGACATTTAACCGTTTTATGTAAAAAAGGAAGATCAAGTTCGTTAAAGGCTAAAATCTTCCCAGTGGGAGGGAAAGTTTAGAGGGAATGTTTTTCGAAAATTCGAAATATCTCCCTTGTTATGTGCTGGAAAAACTGTATAGAATCAATCTTATTACAAATGCAATGTGTTATGAGTTTTTTCAATATCTTGATTATTAATCAAATTATTTACGTTTTTTAGTTTTAAGGTAGGGTCTTTAGTAAACCCCCACTCCTACACATTTCATATTAACAATAAGCTGTTATATTATGAAGCACAATATTTGAAGAATAAATACTAAATATTGTTCTCAGTGAACTTTTACTTTTTGAGATACGTGAGAAATCTGCTTAGTTAACGCAGGCCCTGCGTGACGGACTCCTTGATAAATACATTTCAATTGATTGAAAAAATCCTTGATAAATTTTTTTTAAATTTTTAAAATTGAACTGAGAGTAATTCTTGGGTTTTTCATAACTCAAATATCTTAAAATGATATTATGATGTTACCATGTGAAATGTTGTAAATATTGCATTATTTATTTGATTTGATTATTTGTGTATTACAGTATTGGAAACTGTTTAAATTTATTATACGACAAATACGTTCGGTGGATAGTGGAGGAAGTTTAATAACTAGTTTAAACATGTGATATTTTGAAAATTGAAAATATATCCGTTATGAAGTTTTAATATAGTATAATAACAATCAAATTGCAAATTTAATACCCTATAAATATAATTAGGCTCATTTTCCCCTATAAGCAGATTTACTTTAAGTGAAATCAACTACTGAGGTCGTACTCATGACGCGATTTTTGAAAAATGATCTCAAATGTCCATCGATCCTACCCAGGAGATGACGAAAATGAGGTCCTCCGAAACTTATATTTATATGTCTGTTAACGCTCTATTAGTCCCAATTTTTGTTTGATCGTGACCAAATTCGATATTTATACGTTTTATATAAAAAGAATTATTAAGTTCGTTAATGGCAGAAACGGTACCATTGAGAAGGGGGGGGGGGCGTAGGAACAAATAGGTTGTGTGTTGATATCAACAATTGAGATTTTATATTTTGACTGGGAAATATTTATTTGATGTATACCATACTCGATATATAACTATTTCATCTGAGACCATAAAACCCCAACCTTTATTCATCCGATATATACTTAGAAATAGAATATTTATTGGGAGATAAGAGCAGCAGTGCATCATATCAAATGACTGAAAATCTGCTTAGTTTACACCGCCCCTGTGTGACCGAGTTTTGATTTATTTTTTTTCAAGAATGAGAATATCCTAGTAAGAGAGGCCCATGCAATCAAAGGTATCTGGGCTGAACAGGTAGAGACCGAAACTCTAGGAGGTGCAGAGGTTTTGAAACACCACATCGACCTACATACTCTCCCTTTCTCTTCTCATATCCCCACCCCTCTCGTTCTACCAAGAATTAGGATGGGGTTTTATGCTTATATATATATATATATATATATATATATATATATATATATATATATATGGGATGCCTGTTCATCTCTTTCTAGTGGGAGAAATCAGAGGCCGAGCTTGTACTGATGGTTCGTTTTTTAGGAAAATTCTTAATGTGCGTCAACAATGTTAGTTGATTGTCCTGGCTAGGGGAAGGGGGTTGATGTATACACGGTTGATAAAATGGCCAACACTAGGTTTTAAGCATTTATTATACAAATATATGTATATACGTACATATAGAAATATATTATATAGTTTTTGGTTGCCCCTATATTCCATTAAATTATAATTTACACCTTTTTTTTTATTGTCTTGCTAAGGTTATTATTTTTATTTATATATTTCGGAGCTTCGCAACAAGGGCGAGTTTTCTTTTGTCAAAAAAAAAACAACAAAGAGCAACAAATAAAAGAAATAGGTAACATCATTGTAAAATAAATCAAAAAGATAGGAACCAGGAAAGAATAATAAAATACCAAAATAAAACAACGAAGATATTTACAAAAATGACACAAACTAAACAAAATACGTAAAAAATTATTTAAAAATGAATAGTAAAATAGGTTAAAATAAATTTAAAGAATAACCATTTAAATGCACTAGAGAACTTATTAAAAATATTAAAACTAAGCAGTTGTACTACATCAATATAATAAAAATATGATACAAAAATCACGAATAAAAAATCATATATGAAAACTAAAAAGAATACTTACACACTGGAATGTTGAAAAAATAAAAATGTAAAACAAATTTAAAAATAATTTATCACTTATTAAGATTTTTGAATAGAAGTCTTTGAATGTTCGAGAATAGTTTTTATCTATGGCATCCCTTTGTCAGTAGTTCATCCATATCGTGTGGTATCTGGAAGTAATCTCGTCGCTTGCAGTCAGTCAGTATATGTTTAACTGTCAGAGGTACCTCTGGAATATGGTGGATGGTAGAGGAACCAATTGATAAGGATCAATAAGAAGGCCAAGTCCTTTACAGTTTTCAGGAAGAACAGTAGAGGACTTGGCCTTCCTATTGATCCTAGTCAGAGGTACATTACAACATCTATAAATCGGCTTGCCTTGTTTGTTCATCAAGAATGAGTGTGTTAGTAGAGTATGTCTAATTCGTAATATTCTAAATAAGACTTCGTTTCTTCTTGTTTTAAGTTCGTAGGTCCACGGCTTCTTCTCTTGTTTAATTTCTCTAAGCTTACTAGTCTAGTTCAGCCAGTGGACGTTGCCATATGTAAAGTTTTTTTGCCTTTGTTACTTCGCATAAAGTCATGTGTAGTTCGTAAGTTCATTCGAATAGTGTTTTCCATTGGACTAGTTTTGCTTGTTGTTTACTATTAGCTAAGATTATAAATTGTTGAGTATAGTATTTCCTCCGATACACAATTCATCACATTTGTCTGGGGAGAGATTTAACTAACTAACAACTAAGTAAAGATCAGGCTATTATTTTTATCCCTTTGCAAATATTTCCTTTACTATAAGTCGGATTTAAAAATTGCACTTAACCACTCACCTAGCAAATTAAATTACCTATAAATGTTTTTACATAGATATTAGCAGATTTTCCTTAAGAGAAATGAGCTATTGAGGTCGTACTCATGACGCGATTTTCGAAAATTTTCTTAAATGTCCATCGATGCTACCTTGGAAAATGAGGTCCGTTCGAAACTATCTATTATTATTATTATTTATTAACTAATAACTAACTAAACATAAGTATACGGATATTAGAAACAAATAGAATATCTCCAATAGTATAGAAGAGGTCCTTGGAGCTGACCCGAAAGAACTCCATAAATTGTTTAATTTTGTAAAAAACACGAGTTTATACTAAGAAATTTAAAGTGCAATTGTTTGTATCCTCGTTTATAATGTTAAAATGGCGATATGGATGAGGATACCAAAACGTGAATTATAAATATTACAGGGCGATGATAACCTGGTAGTTTTTCGCCCTTAAACCCTATACAACAACAACTCGGTCATCGCCAAAATCGCCACCAAACTCGGTATTTAATCGTTTTATGTAAAAAGAAAGATCAAGTTCGTTAACGACTGAAATCGTACCAGTGGGGGGGGGGTTAGAGTGGGAATTTCGAAAAATCTCCGTTACTATACGTCGGATCGAAAAATTACATAACACCAATCTTATTGGAAATTAAATTTACTATAAATATTGTTATATACATTTATTCTCTATCTTGAATATTAACCGATATATTTGAATTTTTATTAAGTGCAACGGACGAGCTATGGTCGCTTCTATTCGTTTCTGCCGAAAGCTAGTTTGGCCGTTTCCGTAACTGTTCGGCACTCGTATAACTTTACGTGCGAAATCTGCTTAGTTTATGCAGCCCCTGCGTGACGGACTTTTTTCTCTATCATGTATATTACCCGAGATATTAGGATTAATGTTTTCAGCTTTAGTAAATTCCCACTTCTACTAATGTCATATTAACAATAAGCGGTTATATTATGAAACGCTTTATTCAAAGTTTAAGTACCAAATATCCAAGAGACCTTTTTTATCCGAGATACCCGCAAACTCGTTGTATTATGACATCATCTATTAAGATTTTTTGTTCGTTACACTAAAATGTTTATTTGATCTATACCATACTCGTTATTTAACCGTTTGAGTCAACACTATAGATCATAATTGTTATTGGCGGAAATCAGACCTGGAATTGTGGGAGTTCCGAAAATTCAAAATATCTCCGTTATTATGAGTCGGATCGTAAAATGTTATAGATCCAATTTGTTCTAGATGTAAAAGTCAGAATCATCTAGAACTGAGCTCTTAGAAGAACCATTGCAAGAAAAAAAGGTAAACTTGGAAGGATGATGGTGTGAGGAGATGTAGGAAAGAAAGATATTCATAATCTGTTGTTATAAATATAATATATTTAGTTTTATATACTTTATTGGAGCTTTTTTTACGAACTAACTTACAGGTATTGGATATTGGGTCAAAAAAAGAAGGATGATTTATTTATTAAAATCTATAACCTTTATTTTCAGAGCTGGAAGTGATAGACAAACTTTAACGGGTGGTAAATAAAAACCAATGTCTCTAAAACATTTTAATCTGAAAAAAAAATCAATCATTTTTAACATATGACCCCACCCGAAATTTCAGCTTACATTCTGAGGTTGGTCTTTTTAGCAGAATTCCATCCGCTATTGAGGTTGTAATCATGACGCGATTTTCGAAAAAAATCCTCAAATATTCTTCGTTCCTCTCAAAAGATAACAAAAATGAGGTCCGTTGAAAATTATATATATATATATATATATATATATATATATATATATATATATATATATATATATATATATATATACATTTGTCTGTTACCGCTCTAGCGATCGCAATTTTTGTTTAACCATTACCAAACTCGATCTATAAGCGTTTTATGTACAACTAAAGATACAGTTCGTTAACGGCTGAAATCGGACTGGTGGAGGGGGTTCAGAGGGGGAATTTCGAAATATCTTCAGCATTATACGTCGGAACGAATAAGTGTGTAGAACCAATCGTATTGCAAATAAAATTTACTACAAATATTCTTATATACATATTTTTTAGGAAATCAGCTATTGCGGTTTTACTCATGACGCAATTTTCGAAATTTTTCTGCATAATCCATCGATCCTACCCAGTTGTGACGAAAATGAGGTCCGTTCAAAACGGTATATATATATATATATATATATATATATCTATATATATATATATATATATCTGTGTGTGTTTATATATCCTCGGCTTTCACAGCAAAGCTTACATTGATTTTTAGGGATTGGAATTTTAATAAAAGTGGTCTCTTTAATTTTCTTAATGGACACTCGAGCTTCCGGTTTATATTAAGCGTATTTCAATTTTTAATAACACAAACTAATTTCCTGAACTTTTTTTAATTCAGGCTAATATATCACTACGTATCTCATAAATGTCTCATGCGATGGGAAATGTAAAGTTATAATATGAATTAGTAGCATATGTGTAGTCCGCAAATCGGACTTCATTTTAGCAGATTTCCCTTAAGGGAAATCAGCTATGAGGTAGTGCTCAAGACGCGATTTTCGAATTTTTTTCTTCAAATGTCCATCGATCCTGCCTAGGAGATGGCGAAAATGTGGTCCGTTCAAAACTGTATATATTTCTCTCTTACCTAGCGGTCGCAATTTTTATTTGATCGTTACCAAACTCGATATTTAGTCGTTTTGTGTAAAAAGAAAAATCAAGTTCGTTAATGGCTGAAATCAGACCAGGGGACAGGGGGTTTAGAAGTGAAGAATTTCGAAAATTCGAAATATCTCCGTTATTATAAGTTGGATTGAAAATGTGTAAAGAATCCATTTTCATACATACATAAATAAATACGTTTATTCTCTACCTTGAATATTAACCGAGATATTTGCATTTTTCAGTTTTCAGTCTGGAGTAAACCCCCACTTCTACTCATGTTACGTAAGCAATACTCTGTTATATAATAAATCACATTATTCGAAGCTTAAATACCAAATATTGTTTCCCAGAGACCTTTATTATACGAGATAAATGCAAATATGTTGTAACCCCCCCCCCGTCTTAAATTCTTGTACTACTAAAATTTGATTGATTAAGATAAAATTTAGTCTGATTCATTATAAATTACAGTACTAGATGTAGTAAATTATTTTCAATAAAATTAATATGTTATATTCTGATATTTTTGAGTCGTTTTTCTTTCCGGTGTCGGAATTACAGAAAGCCGTTGGCAGACCTGTTTGTTTACATTTGCCGGGCGGGGAGAGATTTCTTATAACAGTTTGTATTTATTTACATAATATTCACGGTGGTATTGTGTTAGCAGTACGTAGGTTTATCTATTATTAAAATTCACGTGGGAAATCTGTTTGTTTAAGCAGCCCCTGCGTGACAGACTTTTGTATACTGAACATTGACAACATATTTGTATTTTTTTAGTTTTCAGTCTTCGATGAACCCCAACCCCATAGTGACAATATGCTGTTAAATCATCGTACAACATTTGTTTTAGCAACACTTGAAATAAAAAAGTGTCTTATCTTATTACTATATTTTAACAAGTGGTAGTAATGAGTTCTATTGTTACCTAAACACACAACTGTAGCGAGTTTTTGTTTGGGACTATTTCTGTAAAGTCTTTTAACAGTAAATTGTGTGGCTGGAATTTCTTTCAGGGAATGGGCTTAAAAAAGTTCGAAGTGATAACGATTTTTAGTATACTGTAGAAAAGAGTTAAAAACGTTAAAGAACACAATGGAACAGAGAAGATGTAAAAACTAATTTTAACTAACTTTGTCTATTAAAGACTGTACCGACAAACTTGCTCTGCCCCGGCCTAGAAAGGGATTTGTGAAATAATAATAGAAAAAGCCGGGAAAGTGATAATGTGCTGTAGAAATGCGAGAAGGAAAGTTTAAATTAAAAACTTTGTTCTTTTTCATTAGTGGCTTTGCATTTCATAGTGCTCACACTTCTGCGAATCAAAATAACAATCATATACTGGTTGTTTCTTATTTCAAAACTATAATTTGTTTCATGAATGATGAAAAAAAAAAGTGTGCGTCAGGTAGGAGTTTCGTTAATTAAAACATTTCCTACGGGCTGGAACGTCACATAGTGAAACTGACGTCATATTTTTGTTATTTCTCCATTTTAGAACATATTCCGAAATTTGAACTAGAAAAGTGATTTTTAGTAATATATTAGCATTAATTCAAAAGCCCATGAGTAGGAGCGACGCCCGTTTGTTAAAGTATGAAAACTAAATAAAACGTTCGTTCGAATATTCTGAATTGCTTCAAGGACACAATCTCAATAGTTGATTTATATTAGAGGAAATCAGCTAATAAGAATTTAGAACTATTAAATTTAGCCATTTATATATTGAAGATGAAATAAAAATTGTATTAGCGTGGTTAATAACACAACCATTCCTATTAATTAACTCCAATGGATGACAATTATGTTTTCAAATGTTAAACTAGAATAAAGTCCACAGCAGTGTTGTTGGAAGTGAAGAATATTTTTACTTGGAGAGTGAATAATATTTTTTCTCTCTCCAAGTAGAATAAAGTCCGTCACGCATGGACTGCGTAAACTAAGCAGATTTTCTACGTGGAGATATCAAACACTTGCGAACTCATCTCACCTCATATTCTCTATTTCTATGTAATAAATAAATCCTCACAGTAGAAGGTGGGGAGTGGGGTTACTGAAGACTGAAAACAATAAAGTATGAATATCTTGCTTAGTACTTGAGTTACGAAAAAAATTAGTAGAACAACAATTGTATATTATCAATGGTTTAAGAAGACTCAATTAAGGCTTTCCGCTCTGTACTCAAAAATGTTTATTTGATCTATGGCATACACAATATTTAACGTTTTAATTGAACTATAATGTTCATATTCGTTAATGGCTTCAATCGCACCACAAATAGGGGAGGTTTTGGGGGTAAACAGGGATGGGATCAAAATTTCTCTTTTATTATGAGTCGGATCAAACATTTTTATAGAACCGATCTTGTTACGCTGTTGATGTTCTACATTTGTTGCTCTATACATTTTTTTTTCGTTTCTCATAAATTAATTGAGTTATTTGTCGTTTCATCGTTGTAAATACAGAATATGTGGTGTGATGAGATGAAAATTGTTATAACCGCATGTGGCAAATCTGCTTAGTTAACGCAGCCTCTCCGTTTTTTCATATAAGGAAATTTTCTAATAGCAATATAATGCTTGAAATGGACTTTGAAATAGGAAAAAAATACTGTGTTTTTTTACGTATTTCCTATACATAGTAACCCCATTTTCTGCATATCTCATGCATATTTGCATTATTTGTGCATTTTGTCAATAAATTTAACTATTGTTATATAATAATATATATATATATATATATATATATATATATATATATATACATGTTAAAAAATGTAAATAAGAACATCAAAATTAAGCTTGACAAAAAAAAAACATTTAATAAGAACAATTAAGGAAAACAATTAAAATAAACAATACAAAAATTACATAATAATAATATAATAATTTTTTTTCCTCTCTTAAGAATATCATAGGCTATTTTTAGCAGATTTCCCCTAAGGGAAATCAGTTATTGAGGTCGTACTCATGATGCGAGTTTCGAAAAATTTCTTCAAATGTCCATCGATCCTACCCAGGAGATTACGAAAATGAGGTCCGTTCAAAATTATATATATATATTTGTCTGTTAACGCACTAGCGGTCGCAATAACTATTCGTCCCTCGTGAATAGGTTTAGAGGTTAGGTTAACTGTTTTTGGGGGCTAGAAACTACTGGGCTATTACGCCTTAAATAATGTTTTAGGTTCTTACTACTACAGTTGTTATTAGGCAGATTTCTCTATTGTATAACTTCACATGGGAAATCTGCTTAGATTACACAGCCCCTGCATGACGGACTTTTTTTCGCTTAGTGATGATTTTAACACAGTTGGAGTTAATTTATTGTTTATTACCTCTTCGGTAATTTTAGTGGCACTTTTGGCGGTGGTTATCGACTATTTCACTGCCCATAATTCCTGGTACTTAAAAAAAAAAATACTGTCACTTTCGAAAAATACTGTTACTTAAAAAAAAATATCCTTGCTCTTGACCAAATATAAATGCATGTTAATCCCCTGGCATTACAATTGGCTTCTTCGGGAAATGGGTGAAATATGGACTGTTGGAAGCTCCAAATGGTATTTTTACAGAGCTGCCCTGCTGACAGAAATCCGATTACAGGTTGTTAGGATGATGGGATTCCAGGCAAGGTCCCTTTAGCTTTATTTTTACGGTTCACTCCACACTGAAGGCGCTTACAAGGGAATGTACAGGTTGGAAAAGTAGCTATTGACATTATTATTACTATTATTAGGGGGGGGGGAGGTTTATGCTCAGTAAAAACTGGAATAAAATCCATATCTTGGGAAAATCCATCCGACATTGAGTTTGTGATTGTGACATGTTAATAGGAATTTAAAAACTTCCCCACAATTCTTGCTGAATAAAGAAGAACCCCTAGCTGTGCTTATTTTATAACTGTTGTGGGCAGATTTAAATTCTTGCTATTTGAATAGCCGTAACTGTGGCAGATTTCAGTTTGTATACCTCTTTGAGCTCGATAGCCAATTCTTGATATTTTATTAATTTTTAGGGAAAGGATTTTCGAATATTCTCATCATTGGGTACTATGATGTCAATAATATCATCAGTCTTATTGATCTTGTCTAAGGCAGTTACGGAATTCTATAACCCCAGACGGGACGTGTAATATTACAAATTGAAGCCTTGTTATTAAAATACTATCATTAGTCAGTCAAAAATGATTTCCCGGGCATCGCCTGGTACCTTAGCTAGAATATATATATCAATATATATATATATATATATATATAAAATTGTAACCTCTGTCTGTACATTGATTTTTTTTTCGAAATTTCACGATAACTTTTCGTTTCACATGTCATAGACACCATAACTACATTTTGTTTCTTTCGTGTCTGTTTGTTTGTTTGTTTATTTGTTTGTTTGTTACCTTTTCTCGCATAAACGGCTGAACCGAATTTTATGAAACTTGGTATGTATATTACTACTAGCCCAACATAGACTTTAGGCTATATTAATATTCTCTAAGACGAACAGGAGTGGGGGTTATAAGGAAGGCATGAAATTAAAAATAGCGATATTTCGTTTCCTATTGCTTTTTCAGCAAATATGCCCATAACAAAAGTTGTTTATTTTGTAATTTAGAGTAACTTTTGTTATATGCACTTTTGCCGTATACGAAAGTATAAATGAGTTATACGCTATAAACTAAAGCGGGAGTCCACAATTTTATTTGGCACTAAAGACTCAACCGAATTAAACCAAACTCGGTATGTGAATTAGTACTAACGCCTTCCTCATAATAAGCCATACAAACATTTCTAGGGACGGGCGGGAGTGGGGGTTATAAGGGAGGCCTGAAATTACAAATAGTGATATTTCGGTTCCTATTGGAGTTTCGGCAAATATGCACATAAGAAAAGTTGTTTTTTTTGTTATTTAGAGAAACTTTTGTTATATACACTATCGTCGAACACCGAATTATAAAGGCGTTATACGCTAAAAATTATAGCGGGAGTCAACAATATTATTTGGCACAAAAGACTCCACCGAACTAAATAAAACTCGGTATGTGTATTATCTCTGACGCCTTAATTCTCATAAGTCATACCAATATTTCTAGGGACGGGCAGAAGTGGGGGTTATAAGGGAGGCCTGAAATTAAAAATAGCGATATTTGTTTTTCTACTGGTTTTTATGCAAATATGCACATGACAAAAGTTGTTTACTTTGTTATTTAAAGTAACTTTGGTTATATTCACTTTTGCTGTATAACAAAGTATAAACGAGATATAAGTTAAAAACTAAAGCTGAAGCCAACAATTTTGTTGAGCTCAAACGATTGAACCGAATTTAACGTAACTTGGTATGCAAATTAGCATTAATTCTTCCATGATTATAAGCTATATTAAAATGTTTAGGTTCAAACGGGAGTGGGGGTTATAAGACAGGCCTGAGGTAAAAATTCGCAATTTTCATTTTCTATTTTTTTTTCGGCAAACGTGCACATAGCAAAAGTTGTTTACTTTTGTTATTTAAAGTAACTTTTGTTGTATTCACTTTTGCCCTAAATGAAGTTAACACGGCATATACGCTAAAACCATTGCGGGAGTCATTAATTTTATTAGTGCTTATTTAAGTGTTTTTAATAAATGCATATTATAACAAAAGATGTTATGTTGTAGTCTTATATGATAGTTGTAAGTATGATTCGGATTAGTAGCTTATAAATCTCCGTCGCCTCCTCATTTATTTTCCCAATAACTTTCTTATTTATTTCTAATAGAAATATATACTATAAGAGCATTTCTGGTATTTAATATATGCTCGATATGAATGTTTAAAGTATTACTAGGTGGCAGGGGGGCTCTCTTCCCCTCATCTAGCTTTTTGAACATAAATGAAATTATGTGTTAGGGATCTATTATTTAGTTCCATCAGGTAGATAAATTATTAAAATAATATTCTGAAGCAATATTCTAAGGAAAACCATGATGATAACGCTCCTGTGAGAGCAAAAATTGACGGGAGTTAATTGAGTTTACTTATTTCCTGTGGAATGCTGGCATGACAGGAAGTGATTTTTACTGAGGCTTACTAATACGAATATAATCTTATGTATAAAACTATGCTAAAACTATATGTGCTTGCATTGATTTTCGGCAGGAATTATGTTCATTATAGATGATATTTAATTGTAATAAATGCTACCCATGATTATGGTTTGAATTATTCAAAAACCGAGAGTCAAAAAGTCGTGAGGGATAGATTAGGAAGCCATTTTCATATATTCTTCAAAACTAAAATTTCTATTCTATAAACCCTGAAAGTTACTCTTTAGGATTGGCTGTTTTGAAAAAACAAAACATCGTGGAGGGAAGTGCAATTGTACACATTGAAGTCTTGCTATAAAAATACCATCATTAGTCAGTCAGCAATGATTTCCCGGGCATCGCCGGGTACCTTAGCTAGTATATATATATATATATATATATATATATATATATATATATATATATATATATATATATAGACACACACACACACACACACACACACATTTATTTTAATCCAAAGTTATTATTTTATTATATTAAGACTTTTTAACCGTGTCCACATTAATATAATAGTGGATTTTCCCTTAAAGGATTAGGGAGCAGTTAGATGAAGAGGTAGTAGAACATTCAAAATAATCATCCTCATTGTGAGTGGAATCGAACAATTGAAAATTACCTTTCGTGCAAATTTAATTTTATATAAATACTATGAAGACGTTTTTATTACTATATCTCAAATATGAAACTTTTAGTCAACACACATTAACAATATGCCAATATATATTGAAATGTTTTACTTATACAAACAAACAACTAAGCGGTCCCCTTTTTTTAGGGATACCTTTCAAGGTCAGCTTCCTTATCTGCCTTATTTAAGGTAATTATTTCCATTTAACATTTAGTTAATATTGTATAACTATAATGATGTTGCTGAGGGAGCAGTTTATGTTAAACATTAATATGGTATAAATGGAAATTCACAATTCTGATGGACGCTTTTAGTATATGATTGACATTTTTTCTTATTTCTTCAGTCTTTATGTTAAGGTCTTGAAGATATCGTACAGTTGACTTTGGTTGACTTGGGTATTACTCCTCTTGATCCAAACAGTAATCCTTTAACTGTCCAATTTTCTAAATTGTATTTTTCTTTATATATATATATATATATATATATATATATATATATATATATATATATATATATATATATTAGCCAATTATATTTATAAGGACTGTATTAGTTATGTAATATATTATAATATAAGGGTTATTTTTTAAAATAGAGATGATGGCTATGTGGAAAACAACAACTTTTAATTAGTGAAATAGAAGTAAGGTATAAAAAAATGCGATTAACAAACTTTTTGTCTAAATTTGAATAGAAATAAACCCCTCGAGAAGGAGTGGTGGACACTCGAAACGCGTTGGGGATGAATTAAATGGTTACATGAAGAAATTATTATTTTTCTGACCTTGTGGCTCAAAAAATATCCATAAATAATAAATGGTGAGTGTTGAATTCTTCTGTGTGTGTGTGAGTGTGTGTATGTGTGCCGGATGCGTGACTGAGGAATACATTTTTAAGAGGAGGCCACTAAAAATTTAATAAATATTCTGAAAACTTTTAAATTAAAAGAAAATATAAGTAGTTTATCAGAAGATGTTCTACGAATTATAGAACGACTAGAGTCTACTTTTGATATTTATGCCGTTTGGAAAATAAACGGTTGAAAAGTGATTTCATTTATTTACCAATTTAGTCTAATTAGACCCCAACGAAAAATTGGGTCATCGATTAGTCGAAAGAATATCTATGAGCATCAAATACTTTTGCTATATTTAGTTTTGGGTTCAACGAACTGTTCACTAAATATATCTCAAAGATTGGGTCTCTCCCGTGAATTCATTATCAAATAAATTCTTCGGGGATTCTTTCTTAAATCTAAAAAACAAAAAAATCAGAAATCAGTATTGAGTAATTTCATAATTTTTATGTGCTTTCATAATTATGAGAGGTCATTTTAGACTCAATAATAGAAAAATAATTATACAAAAGCAATGGAATTATTAAAGAGAAATCGATTCTGCTATCAGCATAGAAATAACCTTTCTTATTTATTTAAACGGACCGTATTAAAGGTGATTTACCTTTTTAAAGAAGGAAAAATACTACAAAACAAATCAAGAATCCGTCATGCAGGTGCTGCGTAAACAAAGCAGATTTCCCATTATCTCGTCTCACCATGGGTTCTCTGTTTCTCCCGCAGTAGCCCATTTAAGCATGCATTAAACTGTTAGAAGGGCTTGACTTAGTTGTAGAAAAAATTGGATTATTAGAAGTGGGGGTTCAAAATAGGCTCAAACCAACAAAAATCAAATAACTCCGTTAATATTCGGGTCCGAGAAAACAATTATAAAACGATTGTAATCGAAAATCAAAATTCTAACAACGTTAGAAATTTTCGTGCATCGGAAATGATATATTTCGAATTTTCTAATTTTTTTCCCACTACCTTCCTCCAAAAGTGGTTTCACCAATTACCTCGTATTATCTACAGTTCTCCATATAACTACTGAATATCGAGTGTGCCGTTGGTCCTATAAGAATCGTGTACTTGAGAATTTTATTAATCTTAAATGGTGACGTCTCATCGAAAGTATTTGCAAATATCTCACACAAGTGAAAGTTCAATGAAAACATCATATTGTTAGTTAAGCTTCGAATAAAGTTGTTCATGATACTACATCTTATTGTTAAAATGACATGAGTGGATGTGGGGGTTTTAAAATAACTATGTGTTTACTCTAGTATAGAACCAATCTTATTGCAAATGTAATGTTCTACAATTGTTGTTATATATATGTTTTATGCTAATTCGATTTTTAGAAGAGTTATTTATTGTTGGACTGTGTGCGGATAACGGACGAGTTGAGATCGTTATTGTCATTCTCATCGTACGATTCCGCTGAAAGTTAGTTCAGCGGTATCCATAACTGTTCGCTTCTCGTTAAATTAGTGTTACCAGATGCTGATTTCTCTATTGTAAAACTTCATGTGGGAAATCTGCTTAGTTTACCCAGCCCCTGGGTGACGATCTTTATTTTACTTTTCGGTCTTCACCTAGTGATGTCATATTAACAATATGCTGTCATTATTCTATTATGAATCTCTTTATTCTAAATACCAAATATTGTTCTCATTGAGCTCTCACGTTTTGAGATAAATGCAAATATGTGGCGCACCTGGGGAATCTGCTTAGTTAACGCAGCCCCTTCGTGAAGGAAGTTTTTTTAATTTTTGAAGTGAAAACTTCTTTAGGCACGTTGTGCACCCCGTAAGGAAGCATTTGCGGGAGAGGAAAAAAGTATGAAATCGCGACACCGCCACCGCCACCGCTAGTACTAAGGTTTAGAAATAAAATCATATGGTATTTTATAACCTAATCATTTGATAGTTTATTTACAATTGAAGTGAAAACTTCTTTAGGCACGTTGTGCACCCCGTAAGGAAGCATTTGCGGGAGAGGAAAAAAGTATGAAATCGCGACACCGCCACCGCCACCACTAGTACTCAACTCAAAGCTAAAGGAGCTTCTTTTCTTCATAACTCCTGAACCAAATTAGCTAGAGTTTTCGTTCGCATACCATTTTAAAGAGGACAAAACCAGCATCATTTCGTTCAGAGATACTATATATCTACCATTTTTACTTTCATAGATATTTTAATCCGAAGTTTAAATAAATTCGAATATTTAAATAAATTCGGATATTTAAATAAATTCGAATCAAAACTGTTTGTATCCTACTTTAGCTACCATATACCGATTGTATCAGTTTTAGAAATTGGTGATGATGCTGGCAGTGATGATGGTGCAAGAGTTGTTGAAATTATGGATAGAAATTGATTTTTCTGAGTGTACTTAACTTATTTTTGTAAAGCATTTGTAATAATTCTGAAATGTAATTTTTTTCTTTTATGTAAAATAACTGAAATAATTATGTATAGTATTTTATATTGATAAATAAAACAATTCGTGGTACATTATTTTTGAAATGAAAACTTCTTTTTTTTATCACTATTATTTTTGTCATTTCATTTTTTCATGTAAAATAGAACATAACTGTTACTTATTGATAAATAACTAAAAATATTTTTAAAATAAGACTTCGTAAAAAAAATTTCTCAGCAATGCCAAAATTGAGCGATCAAAGCTAAAGGAGTTTTAGCAGATTTCCCTTAAGGGAAATCAGCTATTGAGGTTGTACTCATGATGCGATTTTCGAAATTTTTCTTCAAATGTCCATCGATCCTACACAGGAGATGACGAAAATGAGGTCCGTTCAAAACTGTATATATATATATATATATATTATATATATATCTATATATTTGTCTGTTACCGCTCTAGCGGTCGCAATTTTTGTTTGATCGTTACCAAACTCGATATTTAGTCGTTTTATGTAAAAAGAAAGATCAAGTTCGTTAACGGCTGAAATCGGACCAGTGGGAGGGGGGGTTTAGAGGGGAGGATTTTCGAAAATTCGAAATATCTCCGTTACTATACTTCGGATTGAAAAATTGTACAGAATCAATCTTATTGCAAATTAAATTTACTATAAATATTGTTATATAAATTTATTCCCTATCTTGAATATTAACTGAGATATTTGCATTTTTATGAAATTTGGGCCGATAACGATTTTTGAATTTCCCGCGAAAAGCTAGTTCGGCCCTTTGCCGTCAACGTTTGGCTCTCCTATGGAGATTTCTCTACTGTATAACTTCACGTGGGAAATCTGCTTAGTTTACGCAGCCCCTGCGTGGCAGACTTTTCACTTCTACCGGCAGTCCCCTGACAGCTGTTTTTTTTTTTTTTGTTTTTTTTACAAGATCGTTTGTTTAACATGTTTCGATTTGGACAGGTATTTGGGATTATACGTTCTTGTAAACCTCTGAAATTTAACTCATCCTGTAAGACACTGATCCGAGATGGACAATAAAGAACCTGACCATTGGTACTACATGTTACATTTAAACATCAAGTTTAGAAAAGAAGAAACAGACTTTGTGATCGCTAAAACCACAACTCGTGATAAATTTTCCATGAATACTTTTTGTAACGCCATTTCATAAGGTTTCCCCACACATTTGTTTCTCAAGTGAAATTGTGATTATTATTGTTTTTATGCGGGTCTCTATTTATTTATATTTTCTATTGTTTATACTTTCTCTGAGATCCTCCATATTTTCCTAATTTCTTTTTTCCCCCACATTACTTTTGTATTCTCTTCCATAATATACATATAGTAGATTTATAAATGGACCTTTTGTTATTTATAAAAGTTTTTTGACCCGTTACTGGCCAGGAAAAATAAAATGTCTTCTATTTGGTCACTTATAATAAAGATTAAGGGGAAAGGATTAAATCTAAGTGCAAATGAAATCCGACACGCAGGGGCTGCGTAAACTAAGCCGATTTCCAACGTGTGCCACGTATTTCCATTTATCTGAAAAAGTAAAATTTCGGTAATAACAATATTTGGTATTTGTGCTTAAAATAATGTTCTTCATAATATAACAGCTTATTGCTAATATGACATAAGTAGGAAGGGAGGGGGTAAATATTTGACTCTCGTGAAATTGGTTTAGAGACTGGTGTAAGCTTTTACTTTTTAAGATATATGCAAATACGTTCTTTTGATCCCCCCCCCTTCCTTAGTTCTTGGGCTACTAAAATTTGAGTTATTAGAATATAAATTATTCTGATTCATTATGAATTGCAGTACTGGATATATTAAATAGTTATTAGGTATGTAATAGCAATAAAGGTAATATTTTATATTCCGATATATATCAGTAATTGTTATTCTTTCCGGGGAAGAATATGTCTATCTATCTGTTCAGTTCTGAGGCGTTGGCAGAACTATTTTTTTTACAATTCGGAAGCCGTTTCCTTCGGGAGCATATTAAAATTAACGGAAAGATTTCTCATTACAGTTTGTATTTACTCACGGCGGTGTTAAGTGTTGTATGCAGATTTCTCTTTTGTAAAACTTTACCTTGGAAATCTGCTTAGTTTATGTAGCACATGCGTGACGGATATCTTTCTTTCAAATATGAATGTCAGTAATGAGTGTCCAATTCGAAGCAGTGATAGTATAACTTCGTGTCAGCTGTTCACTTGGCCATACTTCGACAGCGTATTTAATTCCTCATTAAATAAAACCCTTAGTCCCAACACTGGCTGGAAGGAAGGGTGATAATCAATCGATAACCCGTCCCAATTAGCCTTAGCAGTATAAAGTGGACTTTAATAAAGGCGTATTTTTTTTTTTTATAACATTTCTTTATTGAACGCTATTTACCTTCAGGAAAAGTTGATATTTTCTAGCAGACAACTATCAGGGAAGTCTTCTACCCTTTTGTGAAAAGAATGACAAAAATTGAAGTAGGGTGTGGAATTCCATTATGACAGCTGAAGTATCTTCCACAAAGGGGCTTTGATCTCTAAAATAATAAGAATTCTTTCTGTGATGCTTCGGATTGTCACTTATATTCTATGGAGCAGCTACACTCAAAGGGACGTGCTTGTGTCAGCGAGTTTCTATCAGAGTTGAGGCAGGGGGGAATTCAAATACCGAATCTATCCTAGAACCGCAAATAACAATGTATCTATAAAAGTAAGATTTATTTATTAGCATATTGCCTTAAGGAGAATCAGCGATTGAGAATGTAGTAATGACCCGACGTTAGAAAATGTTCCTCAAATGTCCAATTCTCAAATTGAAAATCCCAAATATCTCCCTTAATATGAGTTGGATCGAAAAATTGTGCAAAACAAATCCTATTGTAATTTTAATTTATTATAAATGGTTTTCAATTCACTATTTGTCTGTCTCAAATATTAACCGAATTATTTGAATTTCTAGCAGATTTCCCTTGAAAAAATCAGCAATTGAGGTCGTACTCCTGACCCCATTTTCGAAATTTTCCTCAAATGCCCATCGATCCTACCAAGGGATTACAAAAATGAGGTCCGTTCAAAATTATATATTTGTGTGTGTGTGTATATATATATATATATATATATATATATATATATATATATATATATATATATATATATTTGTCCGTTAACGCTCTAGCGGTCTTACTTTTTATATGATCGTTACCAAACTTGATATTTAAACGTTTTATGCAAAAATAAAGATTGAGTTCGTGAATGGTTGAAATCGGACTGGGAGGAAGGGGGTTTTACAGAGGCTAATTTTGAAAATTCTTAATAACTCCGGTATTATGCATCTAATCTAAAAATTTTATAGAACCAATCTTATTGCAAATGTAATGTTCTATAAATGTTGTAATGTAATTTTTTTTACTATCTCGATTGTTAACCGAGATATTTGCATTCTTCAGTTTTCGGCCTTCAGTAGTCCCCCACTTCTACTCTTGTCATATTTACAATAAGCTGTTATATTATGAAGCACTTTTTTGAAGCCTAAATACCAAATATTGTTTTCATTGAACTTTTACTTTTTGAGATAAATGCAAATACGTGACACAGGTGGGAAGTCTGCTTAGTTTACGCAGCACCTGCGTAACGGACTTTTTTAATTCTCAGCCTTCAAGAAACCTCCACTGTCAGTCATTGCACGTTAACCATAATCTCTTACATAGTGAAACATCTTATTCGAGGATTAAATTCCACATGTTGTTTCCAACAGTCCCTTCTATGAGATAAACATGGAAATACGTTGGTCAATGACTTCATCAGATTTCACGTTATTAACTAGAAAAAATTTATTTGATCTATACTCCAGTCGATATTTAACCGTTTCATTCTACACTAATACACCCCTACTCTATATATAAGCGTTCCATAATGAACTAAATATCGAGTTCGTTCATGGCTGAAATCTGACCAGTGGGAAGGAGAGGGGTCTAGAGGTAGGATTCAGAAAATTCGAAATATCTCCGGTATTATAAGTCGGATCGAAAAATTGTATAGACCAATCTTATAGCCAAATAAATTTACAATAAATAATGGTATGGCTCTGAGAGGTTGGCTGAACGGTTTGTTTACAATTCAGAGGCTGTGGAGGTTATTAAAATGTAAATTTACTGAAAGATTTCTTATTTGTACTTGCTCACTTAATATTCACATTGTAAAACTTCACGTGGGAAATCTGCTTAGTTTACGCAGCGGAATCCGTGTGTTGGAGTGACCATAGGAACCCGAGTCCCAATAACTTCTTCCCTTGGTAGTGCAAAAGTAATATTCTTTTCGTTCCGTTTGTGGATTCTAGGTTTGATTTGTCTAAGTTTGTTGTCCGTCTGTAACCATTCTTGTTGCAATTATTGAAGTTCGTCAGTTTTAATTGTGTTTTGTAGGTCTCCAGGTGTTAGTTGTTGTACGGCAATATCAATTTGAGTGTCTTCATGACACTTAGACACTTCAGGGAGGTCTGAAGTGTCTAATTGTCATGACTTGGCTTAAACCAAATGGCCCTAGATTGGATTCATGTTTACAAAGAAACAAATAAATATACAAGTCAATATTTTAGCAATTTCCATTAAGGTCCGTACAAAATTATATTTATATATATATATATATATATATATATATATATAAAACTATAAATGTGCCTAATAACTATAAGCTGTTATAACATGAACCTTCTTATCCTAAAGTTAAAACCCAAAGATTGTTCCCAATGGACCTTTATTTTTCGAGATAAATGCAATTAAGGTTTTACGTTCTTTTTTTGAAAATGCACATTTGATTTATTCCACACTCGATATTTATCCATTTTATTCAACACTAAAAATCACATGTGTGATTTTCAAAAATCGGACGAGGAGTAGTGGGGTTTAGAGAGGGGAGAATTAGAAAATTAAGAATATCTCTGTTATTATTTGTCGGACCGTAAAATGTTATAGAATCAATCAAGTTAAACTATTAATGCTCAACAATTCTTGTTCTATGTATTTGTATCGTAACTCAAGTACTAAGCGAGTTATTCGTACTTTCTTGTTTTGAGCCTTCAGTATCTCCCACCCCCCCTCTTACTCAGCTTTTTTTTTCGATTGAAATAGTACATATGTGGTGAGGTGAGATCACGTGTCATAGCAACACATGGGAAATCTGCTTAGTTTACGCAGCTCCTTCGTGATAGACTTTATTTACTTTTATTCCTGAGTTTAGGACGGTTGTAGCCTATAATGCTCCATCCAACATTATGGTGTGCTGAAAGTCACAAAATTGTTGTGCATGTTTATAACAATGATCAAAATGTTTGGTTAGAGGCTGTATGAAAATCGCAGGAGCAAACCAGGCCTCTCCGCAAGGGACTGTATCAAGACATTCTTAATATATATATATATATATATACATATTTCTTATATTATTTATTTTTAATAAGGCTTAACACAAGTTTGTATTGAAGAAAATACGATGTATTGGATCAAATAAATAAACTAACGCGTTAGTTGAAAGTTTACTAAACCAGAAGAGCTAGTCTGGTCATGTCCCACCCGGTTAACATCCAGAACATTAGGTAACGGGTCCCACTCTCTTCTTTAATGGTATTTATAAAACATTTATGATCCATTTTTATTACTATTCCAAGTAATATAGTGCCGTAAGTTACGTAAATGTGACTATGTTTCATGTTATTTTTTATTTTTTTTTTTTTTTTATGTATTTTGTCTACACAGTAACCATATGTGGAGGGATTTTATTTTTTCTGCACATCCCATGCATTTTTGCATTATATGTGCATTTTGTCAAAACTTTTAACAATTTTTATATTATATTGTATATACATATTAAAAAATAGAAATAAGATTATGAAAATTAAACTTGACTAAATAAAACAAAAAAACATTAAATAGAACAATTCAGGAATACAATTAAAAACCAATAAAAAAATTACATAATATTAATATTATATTATATTAATAATATGAGAGGAAAAAATCTCTCTCAGCTTAAGAATATCATAGGCTATTGCTTTTTATAAATTTAGGTGATTTGAAAACTAAATGTTATGACTGAGGCCATGCGGTAATACGAGTCTTCAATGTTTATACTGTTGAAAAAAATTGTTCTCATTGAGCTTTTATGTCATGAGATAAATGCAAATACGTGACGCACGAGGGAAATCTGCTTAGTTTCCCCCGCTCCTGCGTGATTGGCTTTCTTTTTTGCTATAAATAAATAAAATACTATAGCTGATTTCCCACGTTCCCTGATATGGCAAACTATTGATGTCATCACACCACTTTCGATCCATTTCAAAAAATAAATCTCATCGGTAGAAGTGGGGTTTACTGAAGGTTCAAAACAAGAAAGTATGAATAACTCTCTTAATACTTGAGTGACGAAAAAATGTATAGCACAACAATTGTAGAGCAACAATTGTTTAACAATATTAGTTCTTTTATATTTTACGATCCGACTTATTATAATGGAGATATCCTGAATTTTCGATTCCCCACTCTCTCTAAACCCCCCTTATTCCTAGCCTGATTTTAACCAGTACCAACTAAGAACTCAAAAGTTGCATGAAACGGTTAAATATGAAGTATAGTATAGATCAAATGAACATTTATGAGACAAGAACGAAAATTCTTAATTGATGACTTAGGAATGAAAAAGGAATTTGCATGTCTCTCGGATAATAAAGGTCTCATGTAAATAGTTTTTAGGCTTAGAATAAATTCATTCATGATGTAACAGCTTTTTATTAATATGACATGAGTAGGAGTGGGATTTTATTGAAAGCTGAAAAACTGAAAAACCCTAATATCTCCGTTTATATTCATTTATATTTGAAGGGGATCAGGTTAGCCATGTGAGTTAAAGCGTTTACCTTAATCTCACATGGTAAACCTAGAGTGGCAAGTTCGATTCTCGCCGGGGAAAAGGAAATTATTTAGAGACGGAATTCATTAAATAACATTCGAAGTCCCACCCTGGCTAGAAAAGAGTGGTTATCTGTAGATAACCCGTCCCAATCAGCCTGAGTTGCAAAAAGTGGACTTATAATAATAATATATTCTTGAAAGAGAAAAAAATGTATATAGCAATATTTATTGGTAATTAAATTTACAAAATGATTGGTAAGACACAATTTTTCTTTCTGACTTATAATAATGGTAATATGACGAATGTCCCCCCTCTGAACCCCCTCCCCCTATTTCAATTACACCAGTCATGAACTTGATCTTTAGTTTTACTTGAAACGCTTAAACATTGAGTTATGTAACGCTACGACACAAAAGTCCGTCACGCAGGGGCTGGGCTAACTAAGCAAATTTCTCACGTGAGCCACGTATTTGCATTCATCTCGAAAAGTAAAAGCTCAATGAGAACAATAATTCGTATTTATGTTTCAAATAATATGCTTCATAATATAACCGCTCATTGTAAATATAACTTGAGTAGAAGTGGGGCTTTACAAAAGACCAAAAACTAAAAAATGCAATTATCTCAGTTAATAATCAAGATTGTGAAACAATGTACATAACAACATTTATAGAATATTACATTTGCAATAAAATTTGGTCTATACAATTTTTCGATCCGTCACACAATAACGACGATATTAAGCATTTTCGAAATTCTCCCCCTCTATACCCCTTTCCTCGATTGTTTCCGTTAATGTCCTTGGTCCTTCTTTTTATATAAAACGATTATATATCAAGTTTGGTAACGATAAGACAAAAATTAAGTCTGCTGTATATATATATATCTAAATGAATCCAATTGAAAATCCCAAATATCTCCGTTAATATGAGTTGGATCGAAAAATTGTGTAAAACCAATCCTATTGTAACTCTAAACTACTACAAATGTTTTTCTATTCACGGTTTCTCCCTCTCAAATATTAACGGAGTTTTTTGCATTTTAGCCGCTTTCCCCCACGGGAAAACAGTTATTGAGGTCGTACTCATGACCCCATTTTCGAAAAATTTCCTTAACTCGATCCTACCAAAGAACGGATCTCATTTTCGTCGTCTCCTAGGATCGATTTACATTTGAAGAAAAATTTCAAAAATCCCGTCATGAGTACGAAAAGATTTAAGGGAAATCTGCTAAAAATTACGACCGCTAAAGCGATATCAAACAAGTAAGCTTTTACTGTGGGAGAGATATGCAATTCTTCATTATTCAGAAAACAAGAACACCATCTATATATATATATATATATATATGTATATATATATATATATATATATATATATATATATATATATATATATATAATTGTAACCTCTGTCTGTACATTGATTTTTATTCGCGAAATTTCAGGATAACTTTTTGTTTCACATGTCATAGACACCATAACTGCATTTTGTTTCTTTCGTGTATGTTTGTTTGTTTGTTTGTTTCCTTTTCACGCATAAACGGCTAAACCGAATTTTATGAAACATTGTATGTATATTACTACTAGCCCAATTTAGACTTTAGGCTATACTAATATTCTCTGAGACGAACAGGAGTTGGGGTAATAAGGGAGGCCTGAAATTAAAAATAGCGATATTTCGTTTCCTATTGCATTTTCGGCAATTATGCACATAACAAAAGTTGTTTATTTTATTATTTGGAGTAACTTTTGTTATGTAGACTTATGTCGTATACCGAATTATAAACGAGATATACGCTAAGACCTATAGCAGCGGAATCCGTGTGTTGGAGTGACCAAAGGAACCCGAGTCCCAATAACTTCTTCCCTTGGTAGTGCAAAAGTAATATTCTTTTCGTTCCGTTTGTGGATTCTAGGTTTGATTTGTCTAAGTTTGTTGTCCGTCTGTAACCATTCTTGTTGCAATTATTGAAGTTCGTCAGTTTTAATTGTGTTTTGTAGGTCTCCAGGTGTTAGTTGTTGTACGGCAATATCAATTTGAGTGTCTTCATGACACTTAGACACTTCAGGGAGGTCTGAAGTGTCTAAGTGTCATGACTTGGCTTAAACCAAATGGCCCTAGATTGGATTCATGTTTACAAAGAAACAAATAAATATACAAGTCAATATTTTAGCAATTTCCATTAAGGTCCGTACAAAATTATATATATATAAAACTATAAATGTGCCTAATAACTATAAGCTGTTATAACATGAACCTTCTTATCCTAAAGTTAAAACCCAAAGATTGTTCCCAATGGACCTTTATTTTTCGAGATAAATGCAATTAAGGTTTTACGTTCTTTTTTTTGAAAATGCACATTTGATTTATTCAACACTCGATATTTATCCATTTTATTCAACACTAAAAATCACATGTGTGATTTTCAAAAATCGGACGAGGAGTAGTGGGGTTTAGAGAGGGGAGAATTAGAAAATTAAGAATATCTCTGTTATTATTTGTCGGACCGTAAAATGTTATAGAGTCAATCATGTTAAACTGTTGATGGTCTACAATTGTTGTTCTATGTATTTGTATCGTAACTCAAATACTAAGCGAGTTATTCGTACTGACGTGTTTTGACGCTTCAGTCTCCCCCCCCCCCTCTTACTCATCTTTTTTTCCCATTGAAATAGGGAATATGTGGTGAGGTGAGATCGTGTCATAGGTACACATGGGAAATCTGCTTAGTTTACGCAGCTCCTTCGTGATAGACTTTATTTACTTTTATTCCTGAGTTTAGGACGGTTGTAGCCTATAATGCTCCATCCAACATTATGGTGTGCTGAAAGTCACAAAATTGTTGTGCATGTTTATAACAATGATCAAAATGTTTGGTTAGAGGCTGTATGAAAATCGCAGGAGCAAACCAGGCCTCTCCGCAAGGGACTGTATCAAGACATTCTTAATATATATATATATATATATACATATTTCTTATATTATTTATTTTTAATAAGGCTTAACACAAGTTTGTATTGAAGAAAATACGATGTATTGGATCAAATAAATAAACTAACGCGTTAGTTGAAAGTTTACTAAACCAGAAGAGCCAGTCTGGTCATGTCCCACCCGGTTAACATCCAGAACATTAGGTAACGGGTCCCACTCTCTTCTTTAATGGTATTTATAAAACATTTATGATCCATTTTTATTACTATTCCAAGTAATATAGTGCCGTAAGTTACGTAAATGTGACTATGTTTCATGTTATTTTTTATTTTTTTTTTTTTTTATGTATTTGTTCTACATAGTAACCCTATGTGGAGGGATTTCATTTTTTCTGCACATCCCATGCATTTTTGCATTATATGTGCATTTTGTCAAAACTTTTAACACTTTTTATATAATAATATATATACAAATTAAAAATGGAAATAAGATTATGAAATTTAAACTTGGCTAAATAAAACAAAAAAACATTAAATAGAACAATTCAGGAATACAATTAAATAACTAATAAAAAAATTACATAATATTAATATTATATTATATTTTCCTTTCTCAGCTTAAGAATATCATAGGCTATTGCTTTTTATAAATTTAGGTGATTTGAAAACTAAATGTTATGACTGAGGCCATGCGGTAATACGAGTCTTCAATGTTTATACTGTTGAAAAAAATTGTTCTCATTGAGCTTTTATGTCATGAGATAAATGCAAATACGTGACGCACGAGGGAAATCTGCTTAGTTTCCCCCGCTCCTGCGTGATTGGCTTTCTTTTTTGCTATAAATAAATAAAATACTATAGCTGATTTCCCACGTTCCCTGATATGGCAAACTATTGATGTCATCACACCACTTTCGATCCATTTCAAAAAATAAATCTCATCGGTAGAAGTGGGGTTTACTGAAGGTTCAAAACAAGAAAGTATGAATAACTCTCTTAATACTTGAGTGACGAAAAAATGTATAGCACAACAATTGTAGAGCAACAATTGTTTAACAATATTAGTTCTTTTATATTTTACGATCCGACTTATTATAATGGAGATATCCTGAATTTTCGATTCCCCACTCTCTCTAAACCCCCCTTATTCCTAGCCTGATTTTAACCAGTACCAACTAAGAACTCAAAAGTTGCATGAAACGGTTAAATATGAAGTATAGTATAGATCAAATGAACATTTATGAGACAAGAACGAAAATTCTTAATTGATGACTTAGGAATGAAAAAGGAATTTGCATGTCTCTCGGATAATAAAGGTCTCATGTAAATAGTTTTTAGGCTTAGAATAAATTCATTCATGATGTAACAGCTTTTTATTAATATGACATGAGTAGGAGTGGGATTTTATTGAAAGCTGAAAACTGAAAAACCCTAATATCTCCGTTTATATTCATTTATATTTGAAGGGGATCAGGTTAGCCATGTGAGTTAAAGCGTTTACCTTAATCTCACATGGTAAACCTAGAGTGGCAAGTTCGATTCTCGCCGGGGAAAAGGAAATTATTTAGAGACGGAATTCATTAAATAACATTCGAAGTCCCCCCCTGGCTAGAAAAGAGTGGTTATCTGTAGATAACCCGTCCCAATCAGCCTGAGTTGCAAAAAGTGGACTTATAATAATAATATATTCTTGAAAGAGAAAAAAATGTATATAGCAATATTTATTGGTAATTAAATTTACAAAATGATTGGTAAGACACAATTTTTCTTTCTGACTTATAATAAGGGTAATATTACGAATTTCCCCCCTCTGTAGCCCCGCCCCCTATTGCAATTACACACGACATGAACTTGATCTTTAGTTTTACTTGAAACGCTTAAACATTGAGTTATGTAACGCTACGACACAAAAGTCCGTCACGCAGGGGCTGGGCTAACTAAGCAAATTTCTCACGTGAGCCACGTATTTGCATTCATCTCGAAAAGTAAAAGCTCAATGAGAACAATAATTCGTATTTATGCTTCAAATAATATGCTTCATAATATAACAGCTCATTGTAAATATAACTTGAGTAGAAGTGGGGCTTTACAAAAGACCAAAAACTAAAAAATGCAATTATCTCAGTTAATAATCAAGATTGTGAAACAATGTACATAACAACATTTATAGAATATTACATTTGCAATAAAATTTGGTCTATACAATTTTTCGATCCGTCACACAATAACGACGATATTAAGCATTTTCGAAATTCTCCCCCTCTATACCCCTTTCCTCGATTGTTTCCGTTAATGTCCTTGGTCCTTCTTTTTATATAAAACGATTATATATCAAGTTTGGTAACGATAAGACAAAAATTAAGTCTGCTGTATATATATATATCTAAATGAATCCAATTGAAAATCCCAAATATCTCCGTTAATATGAGTTGGATCGAAAAATTGTGTCAAACCAATCCTATTGTAACTCTAAACTACTACAAATGTTTTTCTATTCACTGTTTCTCCCTCTCAAATATTAACTGAGTTTTTTGCATTTTAGCAGATTTCCCCTAAGGGAAATCAGTTATTGAGGTCGTACTCATGACCCCATTTTCGAAAAATTTCCTTAAATCGATCCTACCAAAGAACGGATCTCATTTTCGTCGTCTCCTAGGATCGATTTACATTTGAAGAAAAATTTCAAAAATCCCGTCATGAGTACGAAAAGATTTAAGGGAAATCTGCTAAAATTACGACCACTAAAGCGATATCAAACAAGTAAGCTTTTACTTTGGGAGATATATGCAATTATTCATTATTCAGAAAACAAGAACACCATCTATATATATATATATATATATATATATATATATATATATATATATATGTATATATATATATATATATATATATATATATATAAGTGTAACCTCTGTCTGTACATTGATTTTTATTCGCGAAATTTCAGGATAACTTTTTGTTTCACATGTCATAGACACCATAACTGCATTTTGTTTCTTTCGTGTATGTTTGTTTGTTTGTTTGTTTCCTTTTCACGCATAAACGGCTAAACCGAATTTTATGAAACATTGTATGTATATTACTACTAGCCCAATTTAGACTTTAGGCTATACTAATATTCTCTGAGACGAACAGGAGTTGGGGTAATAAGGGAGGCCTGAAATTAAAAATAGCGATATTTCGTTTCCTATTGCATTTTCGGCAATTATGCACATAACAAAAGTTGTTTATTTTATTATTTGGAGTAACTTTTGTTATGTAGACTTATGTCGTATACCGAATTATAAACGAGATATACGCTAAGACCTATAGCAGCGGAATCCGTGTGTTGGAGTGACCATAGGAACCCGAGTCCCAATAACTTCTTCCCTTGGTAGTGCAAAAGTAATATTCTTTTCGTTCCGTTTGTGGATTCTAGGTTTGATTTGTCTAAGTTTGTTGTCCGTCTGTAACCATTCTTGTTGCAATTATTGAAGTTCGTCAGTTTTAATTGTGTTTTGTAGGTCTCCAGGTGTTAGTTGTTGTACGGCAATATCAATTTGAGTGTCTTCATGACACTTAGACACTTCAGGGAGGTCTGAAGTGTCTAATTGTCATGACTTGGCTTAAACCAAATGGCCCTAGATTGGATTCATGTTTACAAAGAAACAAATAAATATACAAGTCAATATTTTAGCAATTTCCATTAAGGTCCGTACAAAATTATATATATATAAAACTATAAATGTGCCTAATAACTATAAGCTGTTATAACATGAACCTTCTTATCCTAAAGTTAAAACCCAAAGATTGTTCCCAATGGACCTTTATTTTTCGAGATAAATGCAATTAAGGTTTTACGTTCTTTTTTTGAAAATGCACATTTGATTTATTCAACACTCGATATTTATCCATTTTATTCAACACTAAAAATCACATGTGTGATTTTCAAAAATCGGACGAGGAGTAGTGGGGTTTAGAGAGGGGAGAATTAGAAAATTAAGAATATCTCTGTTATTATTTGTCGGACCGTAAAATGTTATAGAGTCAATCATGTTAAACTGTTGATGGTCTACAATTGTTGTTCTATGTATTTGTATCGTAACTCAAATACTAAGCGAGTTATTCGTACTTTCTTGTTTTGAAGCTTCAGTATCCCCCCCCCCCTCTTACTCATCTTTTTTTCCCATTGAAATAGGGAATATGTGGTGAGGTGAGATCGTGTCATAGGTACACATGGGAAATCTGCTTAGTTTACGCAGCTCCTTCGTGATAGACTTTATTTACTTTTATTCCTGAGTTTAGGACGGTTGTAGCCTATAATGCTCCATCCAACATTATGGTGTGCTGAAAGTCACAAAATTGTTGTGCATGTTTATAACAATGATCAAAATGTTTGGTTAGAGGCTGTATGAAAATCGCAGGAGCAAACCAGGCCTCTCCGCAAGGGACTGTATCAAGACATTCTTAATATATATATATATATATATATATACATATTTCTTATATTATTTATTTTTAATAAGGCTTAACACAAGTTTGTATTGAAGAAAATACGATGTATTGGATCAAATAAATAAACTAACGCGTTAGTTGAAAGTTTACTAAACCAGAAGAGCCAGTCTGGTCATGTCCCACCCGGTTAACATCCAGAACATTAGGTAACGGGTCCCACTCTCTTCTTTAATGGTATTTATAAAACATTTATGATCCATTTTTATTACTATTCCAAGTAATATAGTGCCGTAAGTTACGTAAATGTGACTATGTTTCATGTTATTTTTTATTTTTTTTTTTTTTTATGTATTTGTTCTACATAGTAACCCTATGTGGAGGGATTTCATTTTTTCTGCACATCCCATGCATTTTTGCATTATATGTGCATTTTGTCAAAACTTTTAACACTTTTTATATAATAATATATATACAAATTAAAAATGGAAATAAGATTATGAAATTTAAACTTGGCTAAATAAAACAAAAAAACATTAAATAGAACAATTCAGGAATACAATTAAATAACTAATAAAAAAATTACATAATATTAATATTATATTATATTTTCCTTTCTCAGCTTAAGAATATCATAGGCTATTGCTTTTTATAAATTTAGGTGATTTGAAAACTAAATGTTATGACTGAGGCCATGCGGTAATACGAGTCTTCAATGTTTATACTGTTGAAAAAAATTGTTCTCATTGAGCTTTTATGTCATGAGATAAATGCAAATACGTGACGCACGAGGGAAATCTGCTTAGTTTCCCCCGCTCCTGCGTGATTGGCTTTCTTTTTTGCTATAAATAAATAAAATACTATAGCTGATTTCCCACGTTCCCTGATATGGCAAACTATTGATGTCATCACACCACTTTCGATCCATTTCAAAAAATAAATCTCATCGGTAGAAGTGGGGTTTACTGAAGGTTCAAAACAAGAAAGTATGAATAACTCTCTTAATACTTGAGTGACGAAAAAATGTATAGCACAACAATTGTAAAGCAACAATTGTTTAACAATATTAGTTCTTTTATATTTTACGATCCGACTTATTATAATGGAGATATCCTGAATTTTCGATTCCCCACTCTCTCTAAACCCCCCTTATTCCTAGCCTGATTTTAACCAGTACCAACTAAGAACTCAAAAGTTGCATGAAACGGTTAAATATGAAGTATAGTATAGATCAAATGAACATTTATGAGACAAGAACGAAAATTCTTAATTGATGACTTAGGAATGAAAAAGGAATTTGCATGTCTCTCGGATAATAAAGGTCTCATGTAAATAGTTTTTAGGCTTAGAATAAATTCATTCATGATGTAACAGCTTTTTATTAATATGACATGAGTAGGAGTGGGATTTTATTGAAAGCTGAAAACTGAAAAACCCTAATATCTCCGTTTATATTCATTTATATTTGAAGGGGATCAGGTTAGCCATGTGAGTTAAAGCGTTTACCTTAATCTCACATGGTAAACCTAGAGTGGCAAGTTCGATTCTCGCCGGGGAAAAGGAAATTATTTAGAGACGGAATTCATTAAATAACATTCGAAGTCCCACCCTGGCTAGAAAAGAGTGGTTATCTGTAGATAACCCGTCCCAATCAGCCTGAGTTGCAAAAAGTGGACTTATAATAATAATATATTCTTGAAAGAGAAAAAAATGTATATAGCAATATTTATTGGTAATTAAATTTACAAAATGATTGGTAAGACACAATTTTTCTTTCTGACTTATAATAAGGGTAATATTACGAATTTCCCCCCTCTGAACCCCCTCCCCCTATTTCAATTACACCAGTCATGAACTTGATCTTTAGTTTTTCTTGTAACGCTTAAACATTGAGTTATGTAACGCTACGACACAAAAGTCCGTCACGCAGGGGCTGGTCTAACTAAGCAAATTTCTCACGTGAGCCACGTATTTGCATTCATCTCGAAAAGTAAAAGCTCAATGAGAACAATAATTCGTATTTATGTTTCAAATAATATGCTTCATAATATAACAGCTCATTGTAAATATAACTTGAGTAGAAGTGGGGCTTTACAAAAGACCAAAAACTAAAAAATGCAATTATCTCAGTTAATAATCAAGATTGTGAAACAATGTACATAACAACATTTATAGAATATTACATTTGCAATAAAATTTGGTCTATACAATTTTTCGATCCGTCACACAATAACGACGATATTAAGCATTTTCGAAATTCTCCCCCTCTATACCCCTTTCCTCGATTGTTTCCGTTAATGTCCTTGGTCCTTCTTTTTATATAAAACGATTATATATCAAGTTTGGTAACGATAAGACAAAAATTAAGTCTGCTGTATATATATATATCTAAATGAATCCAATTGAAAATCCCAAATATCTCCGTTAATATGAGTTGGATCGAAAAATTGTGTAAAACCAATCCTATTGTAACTCTAAACTACTACAAATGTTTTTCTATTCACTGTTTCTCCCTCTCAAATATTAACTGAGTTTTTTGCATTTTAGCAGATTTCCCCTAAGGGAAATCAGTTATTGAGGTCGTACTCATGACCCCATTTTCGAAAAATTTCCTTAAATCGATCCTACCAAAGAACGGATCTCATTTTCGTCGTCTCCTAGGATCGATTTACATTTGAAGAAAAATTTCAAAAATCCCGTCATGAGTACGAAAAGATTTAAGGGAAATCTGCTAAAAATTACGACCACTAAAGCGATATCAAACAAGTAAGCTTTTACTTTGGGAGATATATGCAATTATTCATTATTCAGAAAACAAGAACACCATCTATATATATATATATATATATATATATATATATATATATATATATAGATGTATATATATATATATATATATATATATATATATATATAATTGTAACCTCTGTCTGTACATTGATTTTTTTCGCGAAATTTCACGATAACTTTTCGTTTCACATTTCATAGATACCATAACTGCAGTTTGTTTCTTTCGTGTATGTTTGTTTGTTCTTTGTTACCTTTTCACGCATAACACGAATTTTATGAAACATTATATGTATATTATTACTAGCCCAACTTAGACTTTAGGCTATACTAATATTCTCTGAGACGAACAGGAGTGGGGGTTATAAGGGAGGCCTGAAATTAAAAATAGCGATATTTCGTTTCCTATTTCACTTTCGGCAATTACTCACATAACAAAAGTTGTTTATTTTGTTATTTGGAGTAACTTTTGTTATGTAGACTTATGTCGTATACCGAATTATAAACGAGATATACGTTAAAACCTATAGCAGCGGAATCCATGTGTTGGAGTGACCATAGGAACCCGTGCTCCATTAACTTAGTCCCTTGGTAGAGTAAAGTAATATTTTTTTTCATTCCATTTGTAGATTCTAGGTTTGATTTGTCTAAGATTGTTGTCCGTCCGTAACCATTCTTGTTGCAATTATTGAAGTATATCAAATTTAATTGTGTTTTGTAGGTCTCCAGGTGTTAGTTGTTGTACGCCAATATCAATTTGAGTGTCTTCATGACACTTAGACACTTCAGGGAGGTCCGAAGTGTCTAAGTGTCATGACTTGGCTTAAACCAAATGGCCCTAGATTGGATTCATGTTTACAAAGAAACAAATAAATATACAAGTCAATATTTTAGCAATTTCCATTAAGGTCCGTACAAAATTATATATATATAAAACTATAAATGTGCCTAATAACTATAAGCTGTTATAACATGAACCTTCTTATCCTAAAGTTAAAACCCAAAGATTGTTCCCAATGGACCTTTATTTTTCGAGATAAATGCAATTAAGGTTTTACGTTCTTTTTTTGAAAATGCACATTTGATTTATTCAACACTCGATATTTATCCATTTTATTCAACACTAAAAATCACATGTGTGATTTTCAAAAATCGGACGAGGAGTAGTGGGGTTTAGAGAGGGGAGAATTAGAAAATTAAGAATATCTCTGTTATTATTTGTCGGACCGTAAAATGTTATAGAATCAATCAAGTTAAAACTGTTGATGGTCTACAATTGTTGTTCTATGTATTTGTATCGTAACTCAAATACTAAGCGAGTTATTCGTACTTTCTTGTTTTGAAGCTTCAGTATCCCCCCCCCCTCTTACTCATCTTTTTTTCCCATTGAAATAGGGAATATGTGGTGAGGTGAGATCGTGTCATAGGTACACATGGGAAATCTGCTTAGTTTACGCAGCTCCTTCGTGATAGACTTTATTTACTTTTATTCCTGAGTTTAGGACGGTTGTAGCCTATAATGCTCCATCCAACATTATGGTGTGCTGAAAGTCACAAAATTGTTGTGCATGTTTATAACAATGATCAAAATGTTTGGTTAGAGGCTGTATGAAAATCGCAGGAGCAAACCAGGCCTCTCCGCAAGGGACTGTATCAAGACATTCTTAATATATATATATATATATATATATACATATTTCTTATATTATTTATTTTTAATAAGGCTTAACACAAGTTTGTATTGAAGAAAATACGATGTATTGGATCAAATAAATAAACTAACGCGTTAGTTGAAAGTTTACTAAACCAGAAGAGCCAGTCTGGTCATGTCCCACCCGGTTAACATCCAGAACATTAGGTAACGGGTCCCACTCTCTTCTTTAATGGTATTTATAAAACATTTATGATCCATTTTTATTACTATTCCAAGTAATATAGTGCCGTAAGTTACGTAAATGTGACTATGTTTCATGTTATTTTTTATTTTTTTTTTTTTTTATGTATTTGTTCTACATAGTAACCCTATGTGGAGGGATTTCATTTTTTCTGCACATCCCATGCATTTTTGCATTATATGTGCATTTTGTCAAAACTTTTAACACTTTTTATATAATAATATATATACAAATTAAAAATGGAAATAAGATTATGAAATTTAAACTTGGCTAAATAAAACAAAAAAACATTAAATAGAACAATTCAGGAATACAATTAAATAACTAATAAAAAAATTACATAATATTAATATTATATTATATTTTCCTTTCTCAGCTTAAGAATATCATAGGCTATTGCTTTTTATAAATTTAGGTGATTTGAAAACTAAATGTTATGACTGAGGCCATGCGGTAATACGAGTCTTCAATGTTTATACTGTTGAAAAAAATTGTTCTCATTGAGCTTTTATGTCATGAGATAAATGCAAATACGTGACGAACTAGGGAAATCTGCTTATTTTCCCACGCTCCTTCGTGATTGGCTTTCTTTTTTGCTATAAATAAATAAAATACTATAGCTGATTTCCCACGTTCCCTGATATGGCAAACTATTGATGTCATCACACCACTTTCGATCCATTTCAAAAAATAAATCTCATCGGTAGAAGTGGGGTTTACTGAAGGTTCAAAACAAGAAAGTATGAATAACTCTCTTAATACTTGAGTGACGAAAAAATGTATAGCACAACAATTGTAGAGCAACAATTGTTTAACAATATTAGTTCTTTTATATTTTACGATCCGACTTATTATAATGGAGATATCCTGAATTTTCGATTCCCCACTCTCTCTAAACCCCCCTTATTCCTAGCCTGATTTTAACCAGTACCAACTAAGAACTCAAAAGTTGCATGAAACGGTTAAATATGAAGTATAGTATAGATCAAATGAACATTTATGAGACAAGAACGAAAATTCTTAATTGATGACTTAGGAATGAAAAAGGAATTTGCATGTCTCTCGGATAATAAAGGTCTCATGTAAATAGTTTTTAGGCTTAGAATAAATTCATTCATGATGTAACAGCTTTTTATTAATATGACATGAGTAGGAGTGGGATTTTTTTGAAAGCTGAAAACTGAAAAACCCTAATATCTCCGTTTATATTCATTTATATTTGAAGGGGCTCAGGTTAGCCATGTGAGTTTATGCGTTTACCTTAATCTCACATGGTAAACCTAGAGTGGCAAGTTCGATTCTCGCCGGGGAAAAGGAAATTATTTAGTGACGGAATTCATTAAATAACATTCTAAGTCCCACCCTGGCTAGAAAAGAGTGGTAATCTGTAGATAACCCGTCCCAATCAGCCTGAGTTGCAAAAAGTGGACTTTTAATAATAATATATTCTTGAAAGAGAAAAAAATGTATATAGCAATATTTATTAATAATTAAATTTACAAAATGATTGGTAAGACACAATTTTTCTATCTGACTTATAATAAGGGTAATATTACGAATATCCCCCCTCTGAACCCCCTCCCCCTATTTCAATTACACCAGTCATGAACTAGATCTTTAGTTTTACTTGAAACGCTTAAACATTGAGTTATGTAACGCTACGACACAAAAGTCCGTCAGGCAGGGCCTGGCTAACTAAGCAAATTTCCCACGTGAGCCACGTATTTGCATTCATCTCGAAAAGTAAAAGCTCAATGAGAACAATAATTCGTATTTATGCTTCAAATAATATGCTTCATAATATAACAGCTCATTGTAAATATAACTTGAGTAGAAGTGGGGGTTTACAAAAGACCAAAAACTAAAAAATGCAATTATCTCAGTTAATAATCAAGATTGTGAAACAATGTACATAACAACATTTATAGAATATTACATTTGCAATAAAACTTGGTCTATACAATTTTTCGATCCGTCACACAATAACGACGATATTAAGCATTTTCGAAATTCTCCCCCTCTATACCCCTCTCCTCGATTTTTTCCGTTAATGTCCTTGGTCCTTCTTTTTATATAAAACGATTATATATCAAGTTTGGTAACGATAAGACAAAAATTAAGTCTGCTGTATATATATATCTAAATGAATCCAATTGAAAATCCCAAATATCTCAGTTAATATGAGTTTGATCGAAAAATTGTGTATATATATATATATATATAAAATTGTAACCTCTGTCTGTACATTGATTTTTTTTCGCGAAATTTCACGATAACTTTTTGTTTCACATGTCATAAACACCATAACTGCATTTTGTTTCTTTCGTGTATGTTTGTTTGTTTGTTTGTTTCCTTTTCACGCATAAACGGCTGAACCGAATTTTATGAAACATTGTATGTATATTACTACTAGCCCAATTTAGACTTTAGGTTATACTAATATTCTCTGAGACGAACCGGAGTTGGGGTAATAAGGGAGGCCTGAAATTAAAAATAGCGATATTTCGTTTCCTATTGCATTTTCGGCAATTATGCACATAACAAAAGTTGTTTATTTTATTATTTGGAGTAACTTTTGTTATGTAGACTTATGTCGTATACCGAATTATAAACGAGATATATGGTAAGACCTATAGCGGAAGTGAACATTTTATTTGGCACAAAGGACTCAACCGAACTAAATAAAACTCGGTATGTGTATTAGTACTAACGCCTTCCTTATAATAAGCCATACTACCATTTCTAGGGACGGGCAGGAGTGGGGGTTATAGGGGAGGCCTGAAATTAAAAATAGTGATATGTCGTTTCGTATTGCATTTTCGGCAATTATGCACATAACAAAAGTTGTTTATTTTGTTATTTAGACAAATTTGCTCAACAATTGTTTTCAATATGAACTACCAGGTACCTCACCGGGAAAAATTAATTGAAATGTATGCTAATATGTAGTCCTTAATAATTCAAATCTACGCATAATGCACAGGAAACGGGAAATATGACAATATGGAGGACAGTGAAATCTTACATAAAAAAATAATTTTATTATTAACAAAACCACAGAAACGACGGGTATTAACCCCAAACACTGGGACGGGTAAATGTCAAAATATTGTGCAAAGTAAAGCCTTGCCAAAAAAATACTATCACCATTCAGCCTCAAATGAATTCCCGAGCGAAGCCGGGTTTCTGAGCTAGTATATAAAAATATATATATATATATATATATATATATATATATATATATATATATATATATATATAATTGTGAACGGACCTTATTTCGTCGTCTGGTAGGTAGGATCGACGGAGGTTTTTGAGTAAGTTTTCCGAAAATCGCGTCATGAGTTCGACCTCCATATCTGACTGCCCTCATGGGAAGTCTGCTAAACGGGACTCCCATTTCGGAGAATGAGGCTGAGAGTTCGAGCAAGTTCGTGCTAGATCGGTAGTAGTCGGGGGTACGCCCATTCCCTCCACTGAGACAAGGAGTCAGTCGGTCCCAGGGCAGTGGAGGGCTAGGTTCGCCGCTCTCGAGATCGAACCAACACTCACATTTAATAAGGCCTACACACACTAGCAGGCCGACGAGAACAGTCTCGCGAGTGACTTAGCCGTGTGTTACAGTGACATCACCAGAAACCCTTAATAACCACAGCCAATTGGATAATAACCGAGGAATATAAAGTAAGTCATGACTATTTATCTAATAATTTCTCCGATAGGTTTGTTTACATCGCCCCAGCCGAATGCATTTACATCCAGGTTCAGTAACTGTACTCAAATATGATTGAAAACGTGTTTTACAACGCCCCTGTGTATTTTACGACCTTTAATTAACCGGTTTTCCAGTCATGCCATCGAACCGTATTAAACTACAATTGAAGGTGTACTCTACCAACGAACTAGATGCACTTTCATTGCAATATATAAAAACTTAAAACCTAATTAATACTATTCATTGGTGTGAATACGTGCCCTAAATAATTTAATTGACTTTCTGAGGTCTACAGTTTTTAATCTTAAATAGCCCATCACGTGTCCTAGTTAATTTCAATTTCGTCTATCTCTCTACTCTTTTAGTTTTATATTTTACTTTGAGAAACCTTTACTTTTTACACCTTTGAGCTTATTAATATGGTTCAGTGTTTTCTTAAGATCAATATTTCGGTAAACACAATTTTTTTTATCGGTAGGCATTTAAAATATAGAATGTGGCGGAAGGATAAATTGTAGATCATTCAGATCGGTTTTAATTAACTTTATTTTTTTTTTACTGAAGTCGTAGATATTAATTAATTGTCTTTCGGAACGATTTTGAAATTAGTTAATTTGTGCGCTCCAGTAGGCTGTCCCTGATTTGAGAGGCAATAAATAATATTTTCTGTCAATTATTTGGTTTTTAAGCGTCCATGTGCGTGAGTGTGTGTGTTTAAAGCGGTACACATCAATGGGGGGTTGGGGGGGGGGGCGGCAAGGTCTCGCCCCCTTTTCCTCCTAGTCTGGCCCACTAACTGCATCTCTCTCTCTCTCTCTCTCTCTCTCTCTCTCTCTCTCTCTCTCTCTCTCTCTCTCTCTCTCTCTCTCTCTCTCTCTCTCTCTCTCTCTCTCTCTCTCTCTCTCTCTCTCTCTCACTCTCACTCTCTCCTCTCTCTATCTCTCTGTCTGACTCTCTCTCTCTCTCTCTCTCTCTCTGTCTCTCTCTCTCTCTCTCTCTCTCTCTCGCTCTCTCTCTCTCTCTCTCTCTCTCTCTCTCTCTCTCTCTCTCTCTCTCTCTCTCTCTCTCTCTCTCTCTCTCTCTCTCTCTCTCTCTCTCTCTCTCTCTCTCTCTCTCTCTCTCTCTCTCTCTCTCTCTCTCTCGCTCACTAACCCTCCCCCCACTCTTATCGGCTGGAAATTTGAAGCGGGGCGAACTTCTAAATATTTGTTTACTAGCTATAGTACACATCGTTGTAAACTTAGACCTTCGTTAAATTAAGATCCAGCTGTCATAAGTCTACTAAAATCTGGAGTATATATCACTTTGGAATAAACGTATAACTATAATTCGCTTGTTTAGTATTTTCTGTGTTTTGTATCGCTCACAAAGATTTTAATTAATCGAAACTATTGCTCTTTACTCAAAAAACGTAGGACATTAGTCATTAAAGAAAATAATTCTCTCATTCTCAATTTCACTTAACATATAATGTTGATAGTAACATTTTCTTCCGGATTTGTATTTGATTCTATACGTCAACCTTGAATTAAACAAGGAATACTATGTACCTAATACTAAATAAATTGTCCCCTATCGTGAAAATCTATACTTCTTAAATGTACCTCTTTGGATTTGATGTTTTAAATCTACGTGGACACATAAAAATGATCCTGTTCTTAAAGAGTGTTAAAAAATAAAAGAGTATTTAGAATGGGCTTGTTTCCATTCAAGAATAAAGTTATCGAATTCACCAAACAACTAAATATTTTTTGGGGGAGTAGTGGCACCAAAGCCGTAGCGCTAGCAGCTATAATACTGCCGAGCACCAGATGATGGTTAGTGCCGAAAGGCCTTGTGCTTGAATAAAGATATTGGTGGGAAGACTTCTTGTTATTAAGACCTGTTTCCCAACTAAATATTTAACACATTTACTGCCAGTCACGCCTTATTGAAAGTGAATGACCCATAAAGATAGATATCATATTAATATTAACGGAATAGTTATCCTTAATTTTTCAAATTGACTGAAAAAATATTGGTGCTATTCGTATAATATATAATTATATTGTACATAAATAACTTTAATAACAAGATTGATTTTGATTTTTATGTTCTACAAAGGGCTTTAGAAATAAATTGCACAAGAATCACACGCGGAACGTGTAAATTTTTAACTGGTAACCTAAGATTATGAACATCATATTTATTTGATTTTCCGTATGCTCATTAACTAGTTAATATTAATTTTGGTCATTAGTGTAAATCGTATATAATATTATAATGAAATACGTCGATAATTAATAGGTATAGATCACTACAAAAGTCGCATTATTTCATGTAGGCTTAATAAATATGAGTGCCCTTCATCTGCTCAGACAGTTAATTCATCACTCATTTTGAAGCAATTTAATGATAGCAATTATATAATAAATATACAAGTCAGCTTCAGGCCTCATTAAATGCATTTATATTGGTCTTATTATTCGATATTTACTTTAATCTCAAGCCTTCCGTAGTAGGTACAAATGCGTACATTCTGTGAGTATCTGTGAGTAAGAAGCCGTGGGTAAAGCATCAATGAAAACAATAAAACGTAACAGAAAAATAATATATTTTTTACCGTTTTGAACAGGAAAATATTAAATTAAAAAGCATTTAATTACTTTGTCGGCGAACTAAAATCTTATCGCCAACTTAATTTTCTTATAAATACTTTATAATAATAATTTGCTTATAAATATCAAAGTTACTTTTAAGGTACCTTCAATTTATAATTAATTCATTTCATGAAGCCTTACAAACAACAAATATCGAATGAATTAGATTAAATATAATTTCTTATCAATCTAATACCTTTTCATTATTTTTGTTAGTGATTCAGAATCGAAGCGTTTATTAATATAATAAAATAAGGGAACGAATTTAAAATTCATTATTATGAAATAGTTAGCTGAACAACAGATGAAATGAAAAAAAAAAAAAAAAAAAACCTTAATTGTTCATTTCCGTATCGTTTCTTTAAAACAATTGAGTACCAATAATTGTGTCAAATGTGTTTATACAAAGATAATAACTAATTGGGTTGTTTAAATAAAAAACGCCGAAATCATTATTTCCAACATTATGTCGTCGGTGTAGAGTTTATTTTAAATGTAAAAAATAGTTGTATTCCCTTAAAAAAAAGGCAGTAACTAATTGTTAAACTACTCTTTAAAACATTCAGTAATTTAGAACAAGGTCCCAATGATTTTATTGTTATTTATATTACAATTCACCGCATCTACTATTGTCATTAGCGGTAGATGGATTTATAGATCTTGGAACAAAAGAGTATCAGTTCAAATGTTTGATGTCTTCTACATCGTCCCCGAGGAGTTCTCTTAAATGTTTTACAATTAAGAAGAAGATGTGGAAAGAATAAAATAGACATTACAACAATCAAGGGGTTGGTAGGAAGAAGCCTTTCAATAAATAACTATATGTTAATTTTATAAGTCCAATACGGACGCGGGCAAGAACAACCTCTTCTTTTCGGATTTTAGCAGATTTCCCTCGGGGGAAATCAGCTATTGAGGTCGTACTCTTGACGCACTTTTCAAAAATGTTCTTCACACGTCCATCAAGCCTACCCAGGAGATGACGAAAAAAATGAGGTCCGTTCAAAACTATATATATATATATATATATATATATATATATATATATATATATATAGTTTGTGTGTGTGTGTGTGTGTGTGTGTGTCTTTTTACGGTCGCAATGTTCGATTAATCGTTACCAAAATCAATATTTAGTCGTTTTATGTAAGAAGAAAAAAAAATGTAAAAATCGAGTTCGTTAATGGCTAAGATCGGACTAGATGAAGGGGGAGAATTTCAATAATTGAAATATCACCGTTATTATGAGTTTGATCAAACAATTGTATAGAACAAGTTTTCTTGGAAATATATAGTTTTATAAATGTTGCCATGTACATTTTTCCACAATCTTCATTATTAACCGAGATATTCGCATTTTTTAGTTTTCGGCCTTTAGTAAACCCCCACTTCTACTCGTGTGATATTAACAATAAGCCGTTATATTTTGTAGCACATTATTTGAACCCTAAATACCAAATATTGTTCTCATTGAACTTTCACGTTTTGAGATAAATGTACATTTGAGGTGACGCACGTGGGAAATCTGTTTAGTTAACGAAGCCCATGCTTGAGGAACTTTTTCTGCTTGCAGTATTCCACCGCGCAGTAATTTATCTAATTTGTTTGCTGTTCGCAGGTTGTCGTGTTTCTTCGGACACCCACCTTTGAAATTCTCGTTTCCAATCATTTGAGGTTATCTAGGTTACTACCGTTTTATTTTCTCGAGGTCTACGAGTTTCCTAATCAGACAATTTCATTATCTGGGAAACCAAAATGAGCTGATGAGTTTTTTTTCTGAGCTTGGTATATGACCTTTTACTATGTTTGTGTGGTGACATCGTGACTTTGAGTGAGCTCCAGAGTCCATGGAGATTAAAAATGAATTTTGTTGCAAATGTTCAGTATCCATAATAGCTTAGGATTTTATTACTGAGTTATGGTGCTCATTATTTTTCACATTATCATAGCTAATCTAGTAAATAATTTCGCAATGATGACACAAAAATTGAGTAAAAAATCGTTTTCTCTCTTCTGGGAAGGGTAATAAACAATAATTATAAATATAAAACCTTCATCGCGCACAAAAAATATTTCATTCCTGGTCTTTCCATAACTACAACTACCACTATCGGGGATAGAACCTACACTGAAATTCAAATTATAATTTCCGTTCAAATGAACGAACCTAATTTGGATGGCCGTTTATATTTCATTAATATTATTTTCATTTTTTTTAATATTGTAAATACGATGAAATTTATAACTTAGATTTGAATATAATACATATTTCTTACTGTTGTATGACAAAGGTTATTTTATTTACGAGATCTAGCTAAAATATGGAGAAAATAAATTTGTGTAAATGAGTACGTTACAAACCAAAATCTAATGATTCGTTTTAAATTTGTAATTTAACTCAAATGTGAAATAAATCCCATGTAATAATTTAATTATTTATCGACGATGCATTCCTGCCATGAAATCAATAATCAGAGTTTGATATAACAGTGTTGATCTTAATTTTGATTTGTTTGGTTATGATACTTTATAAATGTGATATATTGTACGAGTAATCTAGGTCAAGGGATTTTCTGTCAGGTTGAAATAAGCAATATTTTGAATCAGCACATTTTGAATGAAGGCACTTTTCAGAGCTGCGTCATGGAAGTGAAAGTTTTGTATTCCATTTACTGAAATCAAGCTAATTCTGTTAGTCTCTTAATATTTTGCGTTTTATACAGCTTCAGGTATATGAAGTTCGGGGACTAATGAAAATTGGGCTTATTATTTTTAATGGCATAAGTATAGAAAAAAAGGTACAAAAAAAGGTGAATGATACTCAAATATCTGTCGCTCATCGAAATAATTTGTGGTGTGCGTCCGTGCGTCTGTGTGTGTCAGTATATATATATATATATATATATATATATATATATATATATATATATATATATATAGCTAGAGTCTTCACCGATAGTTTTTTGTAACATTTTTCTGGTTCTTTATTACTGACAGTAGTACACCTTGAGGAAAATCAGCTATTGAGGTCGTACTCAAGACGCGATTTTTCTTCAAATGTCCATCGATCCTGCCCAGGACATGACGAAAATGAGGTCCGTTCAAAATATATATATATATATATATATATACTTGTTTGATATCGCAATTTTTGGTTTAACGTTACCAAACTCAATGTTTAAGCGTTTCCTGTAAATATTGTTTTCGTTAAATATATTGTTTTCATGAGACCTTTATTATAAATTATTATACGAGATACATGCAAATATGTTCAGTCGACCCCCTCCCCCTCATGTCTTAAGTTCTTGGATTACTAAAATTTGATTGATTGAGATAAAAATTATTCGGATTCATTATTTAATACAGTACTTGATATAGTGAATAGTTTTCAAAAAAAAATAATATGTTATATTCTGATATATTTCAAAAATTGTTTTTATTTCCGGTGAGAGGTTAGCAGACCTCTTTGTTTACATTTCAGACGCTTCCCGTGTGGAAATCATTAACGTTTACTGAAAGATTTCTTTTTACCGTTTGAATTTATTTATTGTGTTGTTACCAGTAAGTAGATTTATCTATTGTTAAACTTCATGAGGGAAATCTGCTTAGTTTACGCAGCCCCTGCGTGACGGACTTTTATTAATCGGAGCTATTTAAATAAAATCATCAAATAAGCAATTTTTTTTCCTTTTTTTCAATTTACTGAATTACTCTTTTTATATAATATCAATTCTCGTCTTCGTCAAACATATTACTTTCAAAAGCTTTAGCCAGTATCGTTTTTTTTTTGTTTTTTTTTAACCTGACGTAATAAATGAAAATTGATTTGAAGTTATTTACAACATGAACGTATAAAAGCTGTATATGACCAGATATTTTACTTTATTTCACACAAGAGTGTTTTTGACATCTGCCATCATCGGATGTTGGTATTACGGGGATTAATTTTTATCCATCCCAGAGCGGCTTCAAAGAAATTATGCAGTTATTTCATTTAAACGGGAATGGGTTTTTATTCCCCTAAATAAATTAACATTTATACTCAGTCTACTGAAATATGTTGTCGAATTTCTTGAAATATAGTGATACTGTGGGGAATATATATATATATATATATATATATTATGCTTTGTTTTGTGTTTTTGCATTTTACACCTGTTCTAAATCCTAACTCTTCCTCCACCAACTTTGACAATTAGTATTATTTAAGAACACTAAACATGGAGTTTGATAACGAACTAAAAAAAAAAATGTTGTTTGTTCCATAAGACTTTAGGGCGAAAACTACTAGGCTATCAACGCCCTGTAATACCTATAACTTACTTTTTGGTATCCTCCTAAAAAAGAAAGAAATATAAATCAACTGATAATTTTTTTAAACCTAAAAATTGTGCCAACATTTAGAATTTTATTTTCTTCCCTTTTTTTAGGCACTAGAATATTTACAAAAATATTTTAGAAATATACAAAGTATTAAAAATATTTGTGTAAAAATGCCTAATATTTGTTATTTATTTTAATTTTATACGTAAGTTTTAAATTTTTCTTTTATTTATTTTTTTATGTTCTGCTTAAAACAAGTTAAGGAAGTTACTCATTAAATCGTATGTCCCTTACTTTTAGCAGATTTCCCTTGAGGGAAATTCGAAATATGTCCGTGGTTACGTGTATAATCAAAAATTGTATATGAACAATCTTATTGCAAATGTAAAGTTCTATAAATGTTGTTATGTGCTTTTTTTTCTCAATGTCTTGACTATTAACCAAGACATTTGCATTTTTTTAATTTTCGGCCTTCAGTAAACCCCCACTCCTACTTATGCTATATTCACAATAAGCTATTAAATAATGAAACACTTTATTTGAAGCTCTAATACCAAAATTATATAGAAATATTTATTTTCTCGAACTTGGACGCTTTCAGTTAAATGGAAATACGTGAAGAGCGTGGGAAATCTGGTTAGTTTACGCAGGCCCTTGCTTGACTGACTTTTTTTTATGACTTCATTAACTCGTACCTCTTTTCCCTTTATTTTATTTTAGGTCTTAAAATTGATGTATTCCTGACTTATATTAGTTTATGTTTCTTAATAGCATGGAGTTATTTTTGAAAGTGATTTTTAACTTTTCCTGTTAATTTTGTAAAAATATTTTTATTTATACTGTTATTGTTCTGAAATATGTTCATAATTTATCTGTTTATAGTAAGAATGAAAATATAATTCGAAAAGTTGGGTGGTAAATTATTATTACAAATTCTTAAAAACACAACGGGTGACTGATTACTACATTCTATCCATCTGAATTAATTATTAGCAGATTTCCCTTAAGGGAAATCAGCTGTTGAGGTCATACTCATGACGCGATTTTCAAAAATTTTCGTCAAAGGTCCATTGATCCTACGCAGGAAATGACGAAAATGAGGTCCGCTCAAAATAATATATATATTTGTCTGCTAACGCTCTAGCGGTCGCAATTTTTGCTTGATCGTTACCAAACACGATAATGATCGTTTTATGTAAAAAGAAAGATCGAGTTCGTTAATGGCTGAAATCGGACAAGTTGGAGGGGAGGATTTTAAAAAATTCGAAATAACTCTGTTAAAAGTCAGATCGAAAAATTGTATAGAATCAATCTTATTGCAAATTAAATTTACTATGAATATTGTTATGTACATTTATTTTATATTTTGAATATTAACCAAGATATTTGCATTTTTATTAAGGCGCGCGTGGAAAATGTAACAGATGAGATCAGCTAACTTCTGGTCTAGTCGTGAGTTTCCACCAAAAGCTAGTCCGGCCGTTTCCGTAAAAGTTTGGCTCTCGTGAAATTTCTCTATTGCAAAAATTCACGTGGGAAATCTGCTTAGTTTACGCAGCCCCTGCGTGACGGACGTTTTTAGTTATAATGATAATAATGGGTTTATTATATGAAGAAATTATTTTTACAAAAAAATCGAATCATTTATAGCGGTCTCAATGTCTTAGAAGGAAATCTGCTAATAATATCTACCCCCACCCCTCCCGTTGATGGACTTGTGGCCTGAATAAAACACAATTGTTACACGGTCATCAGCAGTATTTCCAGCTGAGCTTTCTCCCAGTCAGCCCTCAGCGACCATTCACTCATTCCTTAGTACAGAATCTTAATGGAGACATTAAACTTTCACATTTCCTTATTCCACTTATTAAGCAATATTTATTACTTATATTAATTTGTGGTATTTATCTAAGTTCTTAAAATCTAAGTTAAAAGGTCCGTCTCACTCGGGCTGCGTAAACTAAGCAGATTTGGTAAGACACACTAGTGATCTCATATTACTGCCTATTATGACTGAAAAAAAAAATAAATTTCTCGTATATTATTGGAAGTGCAAAAAAATGCGTAGAAAAGCAATTATAGAACATCAATAGTTTAACAACATTGGTTCAATAACCTTTTACATTCCGACTCATAATTATGGAGATAATTTTAGATACTGCCCGTTACTGTTTTGGATCGAGAGGTTTTATTCCATGGTTAAGCAACGTCTTCCTTATTCCCTTTAACCATAATTCCGCTATTTATGTTTAATAATACTATTTGTCTAATATCTGATACTGTTATAATACTGTCTAACAAATATCTTGTTGTTAAGATATTTGTTATTGTTACTTGTTGTTAAGGTATTTATTATTGTTACTTGTTGTTAAGGTATTTGTTATTATTACTTGTTGTTAAGGTATTTTTTGTTATGGTTACCTGCTGTTACTTTTGAATGGGCAAATCACCTTCGATGTGGTGTCCATGAATAAATAATAATAATATTTATTTTCTACAGTTATTATTCTATGCATTGTTTCGTAACTCAAGCATTAAGCGAGTTATTCGTACTTTCTGGTTTTCTGCCCTCCAACCATTTCTACTCACCGGTGTTTTATATATAAATAGAGAAGATGTGGCGAGGTTTGATCACAAAAACCTTATACCAGCAAATGGGAAATCGGCATAGCTTACGCAGCCCCTGCGTGGTGGACTTTTAAAGATTCGATATTATCAGCTCATTTGTAATGTTCGTCCTCCGTCCTGTTTGACTTGTGGTGATCGCCTCGTTTGTAAGACAGAATCATTTTTTTTATATATATATACTATGGACAGACATATATATATATATATATATATATATATATATATATATATATATATATATGCATAGATTGCAAATTAAATTATTATAAATATTGTTATATAGATTTATTCTCTATCTTGAATATTAATCGAGATATTTGCATTTTTATTAAGTGTGATAACAGACGAGATGAGATCGGCTGAAGCCGCTTCTATTTGGGACTTTCCGCCGAAAGCTAGTTCTGCCGTTTCGTGAAATTGGTTTAGGGACTCGTTACTGCCACTGTTATTAGTAGGCCGATTTCTCTGTTGTAAACTTCACTTGGGAAATCTTCTTAGCTTATGCAGGCCCTGCGTGACGGATGTTTGTTAATTGACTTTGTACAGATTTTGAGGGATAAAACTCCTTTGATGTGATGTGCATAAATAAATAAATGATATTAATTAAGAAAGCGTCATAAAAATGTTAAACACGAACTTGGCACACTGTGACCCTACTCCCTGCAGTAGAGACAAGGATTTATTGTGGGAAGTTTTGTACATTATAGTATAAGTATGGCGGATGTAGCTGTTTCAAGGTCCTGGGACTGATGGACAATAGAATTTACCTCCTCCACACAATTTAGCTTGATTCAGAATCGACTAAATAACAGCTGTTTTGTTGCTCATCATCTTTCTTCGTGAGGCCAACCGAAGGCAAACTATCTTACCTCAGCAAGCCAAACCTTCAGGGCCTAATTAGAAATCCTATTGTAAATTTGAACCAGACATTAATATGTATCTAACATACTTTTCGTTTATAATAATAATGATGATGTTATATATTAACGTACACTTTATGGGACTAAAGCTAATTGGGACGGGTCATCTATTGCTTTCCATTTTTTTCTAGCCAGGGTGTGTAAAAGAATTTTATTTAGCGAGTTCGTCACTAAATAAATTCCTATTGCTCTCTTGAGAATGGAATACTTGCCACCAAATAATACCAAGTGAGGTAAAGACCAACTTCTTAACTCACAAGGTTGACCTGAGCCTCAAATTAGTTAATAAATAACTCTAAGAAATAAGTTGAATAACTAAAAATAAATATTTAAATAACTAATATTAATTTGTTAATTAAATGAAAAGAATTAGTTGAAGACCTAATATAAATTAACTTAATATCTAATAAGAATTAGTAAACTAACTTAGATTAATTAGTTAAATAATTTATAAGAATTAATTAAATATCTAATCAGAACTAACTAATAAGAGTTGTTTAAATAATTTAGAATTATTTGTTAAATGACCAAGAAGAATAATTAAAAACTAATAAGAATTAGTTAACTAACTAATAAGAATTTGTTAAATAACTTATAAGAATTAGTTAACTAGCTTATATGAATTAATTAAATAAATTAAGAAAAAGTAGTTAAATAAGTAATAAGAATTAGTTAAATGACTAATAAGAATTAGTTAACTAACTAATAAGAGTTAGTTAAATAATTTAGAAATATTGGTTAAATGACTAAGAAGAATTATTAAAAAACTAATTAGAATTTGTTAAATAACTAATAAGAATTAGTTAAATAACTAATAAGAATTAGTAAAGTAACTAGTATAAATTAGTTAATGAACTACTAAAAATTATTAACAACTATTAAGAATTATTAAATAATTTAGAATAATTAGTTAAAGAAGTATGAAGAGTTATTAAATAATTTAGAATAATTAGTTAAAGAATTATTTAGAATTATTAAACAACTAATAAGAATTAGTTTACTAACTAATAAGATTTAATTAAATAACTTAAGAAAAAGAAGTTAAATAAGTAATGTTTTAGTTAATTGACTAATTAGAATTATTAAATAACTTAGATGAATTAGTTAAATTACTGGAAGGAATTCATAGAAAATATGGTGTGACCAGCAAACGTTGCGTCCTTTCCTGAAAAACAAATTGCGTCAGCATAGATTGGATCCCAGTGAGAAACTGGAGTATGATTTATTTTCGAGATATATTTTTTACGTTCTACATGATGCTTAAATAAAAGGAATAGGAAACTCTAATCCACTTCGTTTAATAAAAACACTACTTAGGAACAATTAATAAACTTTGAAGCACATACTAAAAGGTACAATTAAGTCCCTTTTCATGGACTATATTTTGTCAGGAGCTTTACTTAGTATTTGCTTATTTGTTGGGTAAGTTGATTTGATGTTTATATATAATTTTATTAAGTGATGTTTAATGATTACTTTGTTTATGACACGTGATTTTCTATTTTTGTTTTTGGTATAAAAATTAATGTTTCCAATTTTAAATTTAATATGATTTTATGTTTTAGTGCTAATGTATATTTTTACAAACCAATTAATTATTTGTGGCAGTTATAAGTAGACATCTCTATATACTGACTCCCACCTCATTTACTTAATTTTTTATTATCTATAAAAATATAATCAAATTTTCACTTGCAAACAATTTCTTTTTGTTTCTAAGATAAAGATAAATATATTAGCTCGTAATATACACTTACTTGTTAATTTAGGATATTATATGTTTATATGCTTTGTTGGTTTCTGTAATAAATTAAATAAACCGTGTGTGTAGCTATTATTTTCTCGTTCGTATAGAACTCCATTTTTGTTTATACAAATTATGAGAATTAACAGGGATAAGCTATTAAAGAGATTAGTGAGACTTTGTAGCAAAATGAAGCTTTGTACATTCCTATCCTCGGCTTTCAGAACAAAGCTTACTTTGATTTTTAGGGATTGGAATTTTATTAAAAGTGGTCTCTTTATTCTTCTTAATGGAGACTCAAGCGTCCGCTTTATATTTTGCGTATTTAAATTTTTAATAACACAAATTAATTTCCTGAACTTTTTTCCTTCAGGGTAACATATTCATAAATGTCTCGGATCATGAGAAGGGAAATGTAAAGTTATAATTATGAATTAGTAGCATATGTGTATTCCGCAAATCGGTCTTTATTTTAGCAGATTTCCCTTAAGGGAAATCAGCTATTGAGGTAGTACTCATGACGCGATTTTCAAAATGTTTCTTCTAATGTCCATTGATCCTACCTAGGAGATGACGAAAATGAGGTCCGTTCAAAACTGTATATATATTTGTCTGTTACCGCTCTAATGGTCGCAATTTTTTGTTTGATCTTTACCGAACTCGATATTTAATCGTTTTATGTAATGAGAAAGATCAATTTCATTAGCGGCTGAAATCGGACCAGGGGAGGGGGGGGAGAATTTTGAAAATTCGAAGTATCTCCGTTACTATATTTCGGATTGAAAAATGGTATATAATGACTCGTATTAAAAATTAAATGTACTATAAATATTGTTATATGCATTTATTCTCTATCTTGAATATTAACCGAGATATTGGCATTTTTCAGTTTTAGCCATCAGTAAGCCCCCACTTCTACTCGTGTTACATAAACAATACTCTGTTATATAATAAACCACATTATTCGAAGCTTAAATACAAAATATTGTTTTCCAGAGACCTTTATTATACGAGATACTTGCAAATATGTTCTTGTGACGACCCCCCCCTCATAAATTCTTCAACTAATAAAATTTGATTGATTGAGATATAAATTATTCCGATTCATTATAAATTACAGTACAAGATATAGTACATAGTTTTCAATGAATTTAATATGTTATATCCTGATGTGTTCAGTTATTTGTTTACATTTCAGACGCTTCCCGTCTGGAGGTTTCTTATTATCGTTTGTATTTATTCACTTGATATTGACTGTGCTATTGTGTTACCATTATATAGATTTATCTATTGTTAAACTTCACGAGGGAAATCTGCTTAGTTTACGCAGCCCCTGCGAGACAGACTTTTTTTGAACACTGAATTTTTTTTCTAGCAACACTTCAAAAGCATTTCGTGTCCAAAATGCATAAGATGGCAAGGTCTAGGATATATGTGATGTTTAGGAGAGTCCTTTTGAATTTTCGTACTAGCTTAGTCCATGAAGTTTGACTGTTATTGCAAAAACCCTCAGCAATTTCAGGAAAACCTTAACTTGCCAAGAAAATGCTTGGAAGTTGAAGCGGTTCTTCTTTACCACCATATTTACAGGCGTGACTGGGGTGTATTTGAGGAGGCATCTCTATGATAATGAAGGGTTTCTATAAGCACTATTCAAGAGAGGACGGTAGAAAATAAAAATTTCACTTCCTGTGGGTCTTGAGTGTAAAGCACTACTGTTGGGAAACAAAGAAAAGCAAACAAAGCTGAGAAATAGCGTTGTATAATGCTTACGAGTGACAATACCTTTACCCGCAACCTCACTCGGTTCGGAAAAACGTTCATATGTATGTGAAAATATAATTTCATTGCGCAAATGCTTAGCAAGAACCATGAATAGTTTTTAGACGCTTTGACTGTAATTCAGGGCTGCTGTAAAAAACATTCAAAGTCCATCAGTTCAGTTAAAAAAATAGTGGAAATTTAGGGATAATTCAAGTTCCAGGGATCTCAACTCAGTATCCTTGGGGCAATATTTAATAATATTCTCTCATGGCAAGATCAAACTGCTTCTGTAGCTAATAAAATAAGAAGATCCTTACATCCTCTAATAAAATATAAACACTTTTTTACATTAGAAATTAAATTATAACTAGTATCCAGCCTAATTTTGCCTTTAATGTGATACTGCGATTCGGTTTATATAGACATCACATCTACAGATGACATTAACATTCAGAGAGCATATAATTCTGCGGTAAGGTAATATGAGGTGGTCAGAATAATAGTGGCCCAACCCCAAAAAGTAATATTTGTATAAAACCAAGTTGGCTAGGCCACTATATTTTTCAAAGACCGCCAAAACTGTTAGTTAAAAAACAAACTGCTGCTGCTATCTAGTGAAAAAACTTAGAAGGTGGTTTAGGCCTTTAATATTTCATAGAACACATTATTCAGCAACAGATGTTATGGTAAGTCAAATAAGCAAATTTGAGGGTTGGGCCACTATAATACTGATCGCCTCATATATTCCATGCTAATATAGATGAGCACATTACTTCGTACATTAAAGCTCTTGGATGGCTCATTTCTAAGGTGTATAGGTGCTTAAATATATTGTGCCTTGCAAAGAAGATTCCGGATTTTGGAGTGCCCAGAAATCTCTATGAGGGCTTCATTCCTCTGCATAGTGGAAGACTGGTAAATAACTTCCAACTGGCAGTCTGCAGAACCAACATATATCGTCAGTCTTTCTCTGCTGTTGCAGCAAGCGAGTTAAATGATTTACCTAAAGAAATAAAAGCATCATCATTCCGAGGGGTCATTGAAAGTTTTCTAAAGACCGAGATGGGGATATGACAAATCCATTTTTATATTAGTTTTATTATGTAATTTCTTAATGTTTATGTTGTGTATGTTTTAATTTTATATATAATAGTTTAGTTACATTTATAAATATTACAATAATAAGCATGCATGTCAATTGTCTCTCACTCTCTCTCTCTCTCTCTCTCTCTCTCTCTCTCTCTCTCTCTCTCTCTCTCGCTCTCTCTCTCTCCGACGCACTCTCTCTCTCTCTCTCTCTCTCTCTCTCTCTCTCTCTCTCTCTTCTCTCTCGCTATCTCTCTCTCTCATCCTACTCTCTCTCTCTCTCTCTCTCTCTCTCTCTCTCTGTCCCTATTGTCTGCACAAAAAAGTCTTTCTGTGCACAAAAAAAAATCAAAAATATCACACACACTCACAAAATGCTGTAGGTAATCTGTATGGCTGTGGAGCGGTAAGTAGGACCACAGGAGTATTGGAGAGCGAGGTGTGCCTTGCTGGGGCAGACCTCAATTTTACTTTCGAAATATAACTGTTCCCTTCTCACCACCCCGGAAAGATATACACTCTACCCGCTACTCTGTCTTTCAAAATCTTTAATTCCTTCTTCAAACTAACCGTTTACTTTGGTTTGTTTTCCGGCTTGTCTACGTCGTACGGTTTAATGACATTCCCGTAGATCCAATAAATCGTTCACGGTCCTAGAATGTAATTAAGTTTTGAAAAGCCTCATAAAGTATTTGCATAAAGAATTCAGTCGATAAAATTCGTCTAGTGCTTGATGTTTAAAAGCTGGTAGAGAAAAATACATGTTTCTCCGAATGTGGTGATCTAGGCGACATTAAATGAAACTGTAGAGTACCTAATACCGTTATGACTCTTATCCATGTGAATTAGCAGATTTTCCTTAAGAGAAATCAGCTATTGAGGTGGTACTCACGTGGTGAATTTCGAAACATTTCCTCAAATGTTCATTGATCCTACCCAGAAATGAGGTCACGTTCAAAACTATATATATCTATTAACGCTCTAGCGGTCGCATTTTTTATTATTTATTCGTTATCAAACCCTATATTTAAGCGTTTTTGAAAATCTGAAGATCAATTCCTTAAATGGCTAAAATTCCACCCGTAATTGGTGGAAGGGGGTTCAGAGAGGGGAATATGGGAAATTCTTAATATCTCCGTTATTTGTTGGATCAAAAAATTGTATAGGACCAATATTACTGATAATACAATTTTCTATAATTGTTTTATGTACTTTTTTTCACTATCTTGATTATTAACCGAGATATTTACATTTTTTAGTTTTCGGCCTTCAGTAAACCCCCACACCTTCTTATGTCACATTAACAATAATCTGTTATATTAAGAACATCATTATTTGAAGCCTAAATCCCAAGTATTGTTCTCATTGAAATTTTACGTAATGAAGTAAATGCAAATGTGTGACGCACGTGGGAAATCTGCTTAGTTAACGTGATGGACTTTTCTTAAATGTTTTTGTAGATACACCCATTGATAAGTGCCTTGGAAGTAGACAATAACAGTGTCATATTTCCCTAAAAACACTGGAAATAGTCTGCACAGACTTTATTTTTAAAACATTTTATCAATAAATCGTAGCATTACATTAATTTTTTTATTTATTTAGAGTTGTTTAACACTAAAAATTTATTTTTTCTTGTAATCGTTGAATAATGGTAACATTACAAAACTGAAATGAGTGAAGAAAGTGAAACATTTTGCAATAGAGTGAAGAAAGTGAATTGCCTTCTTAGTTAGTAATAAGTATAAATTAAAAAATAATTTGAAGTTGGAAATTAAATGCTTTTAAATGTTTCTTAACATTGTAAGAATTTATTTTAACAAAATAAATTGAAATGTGAATGAATTATTGGTGGAAATAATCAATATATTTTAAAATTTAAATATAATAATAATTACCTTCCTTGTTTATAACCTGCACTTGTTTATAACTGCACTACTTCACAATCATCACTAGTTGTTTTATAACTATGTTTATAACCTTTCACAACCATGCTTATAACCTACCAACAACATACCATAATCTTCACAACATCCTAATTTTGTTCATATTCTGGTTAGATCTGATCATGTATTACACGATTACAGAAAAAATTTAATATTACACTCGTGACGAAAGTAGAATTTACAACTCTCGTGAAATTACCACACTCGCTTCGCTCTTGTGGGTAAACGTTTCACTCGAGTTGTAAAATGATCTACTTTCGTCACTTGTATAATAAATAACTATATTTCATTACTTTGCACTCTAAAAGAACGTGCCCTTTAAAACATGTAACGTCTCTTGAGATAGTGTTTTTTTTTAACTCGAATTGTAAAATATGTTAATTAAGAAGTTTTACTGTAGAATATTATTAAAAAAGGACACGGATCATTTTAACTCCTGGTTAGACATATATTCAAGAAAAAAATATTTTTTTATAAATTGAAGTTCAAATAATACCACTTCATTTTATAAAAATAAATTTTATTGTAATTCTTACAAAGTACGATTGTTTCATATCTATATGACTAAGGATTAAACTATACATATGACAGTTACAATACTTTATGTATTTATACTTTGAAAATGATCGTAATCACTCAATATGACCATATCTTGTATTTTTTTTTACTGATGTATATAAGTATTTATAAAATAAAATACAGAGACTATCAATTATTTTAACATGATTATTCTGTTTTGGTCAGGGTTCAATTTTATTTGCAAGTCGTATGGTTAAATGCGGTTTGAAGAAAAGTAAAGTTTAAACAATTTATGCATACACAAGGGTTGGACACTTAAATTGTATTAATGCAGACATTAATCCTTTGTTTAAAAGCTTATTTTGAATATTAAGATCGAGTAGTAGATTCCTAATATCTCATAATATATTGATAAAATCCTATTCTTAAAAATGTAGGATCTATAACTTGGAGACTGATATGAAACATAGGTCCCATACTAATTTTTTGTTTGTTTAATGTTCATTTATAAAATGTTTATGTATTTCACTCCTGTAATTTGTCATTGTTTCTTGGTATTTTTATTGTTACTTGTTATTACCTCTTATCTGTTTTAATTTTGTTATTTAACTTTGTACAGATTTTGACTTTGGAAAGGGCAAATCACCTTTGATATGATATCCATAAATAAATAAAATATTGCTTATTGGGTACAACCCCTTTAACATACTTTTCTGTCTAAAGTATGTTTACACACATAACAAAATAAATTTATTCACGACTGATAACAGTACTGTTGGAGCTGGCGTGAATCGAGTGATAAGAAGCCTGAAGGGGATGGTTGGAATCGAACTGCGCGAGCCTGGGGTTTTCACCGTACCCTGGAAAATCAATAGGCACAAAACACGACGCACGCCTTCGGTGACAAATGTTTAATAGAATTACTGTCTTCTCCTCTCTGCTCTTCTTGTCTGCCTCTTTTTTAGATTTTGGTTGTTTCATTTTTATATTTTTTTTAGTTATTTTAATTTGTATTTCATTTATTTATTTCGTCTTTCTGGCAAAGAAGATTTCTTCTTCTTACTGCGTACTCTTTACGGATCGAAACATTATATGGAACCAATCTTATTCGAAATTACATGTACTATAAATTTTGTCACATACATTTATCTTGAAAATTAACCGAGATATTTGCATTTTTCAGTTTTCCGCCTTCAGCAAACCCCCTCTTCTACTCATGTCACATAAACAATACTCTGTTATATAATAAACAACTTTATTTGAAACTTATGATATGATTTAAAGGAAATTTTGAATCTTTTAACGAATTTCAATAGTTTTGAACACGTTGACTACTAATGATTTCAAATATATTCTCAATTAATTAGTTTAGACATTATTATTTATTTAAACTAAGTGGTTTAATGGCTTTATGGAAACGTGTTATCTACAGGTAACCACCCGCTTCTAGCCACGGATGGACTAAGGATTTAGTTTAATGAGTTAGTCACTAAAGAAATTCCTATTGCCTAGGTGGGAATCATACTCGCCACTCTAAGTTTACCATTTGAAATTAAGACCAATGCTTTTACTCAAATGGCTATGTTTTGACAATATGATTCCTGTTAGACACGGAGGAAGGTTCTAAATGTAATATAAGTTATTAAAACGACATTATGTAACCCAAATATTATTATTTGGGTTAAGACTATTCTTCTCAATAAGCACAGTAATAATATCAATTTTTAGAACAAATTAATAAGACTTTCCCGTTTTACTGTTAACGACCGATAGTTTCAATGTGTATGCCAGAAACCACTTGATAATTTACATTCCTGTACTTTAGGGATGAAATATTAAGTAGACATTTCTGGTCCTACTTAATAAATATTTAACTAGGTTATTTCTTTAATCGTGCTCCAGGAACTAGCATGCCGGTCCTTAATTTATAATCCCTAATAATCGGTATGAACATGTGTGTGCGTTTGTTATATCTATTTTTTACAATTTGTTTTATAGAAATGTGTTTTTATTTTTATATTAATTTAATTTTTTAAACGTTGAAAACGTTTTTAAGTTTTATTAATACATAATTTATTTGTTTTAATTGTCTATTATCGTTTATTTATTACTTTTAATTATATTAGGTATTTTTGTTTTTTTCGTTGTGTTCTGAGTATTGTTCAATACTGATTTGTTTCCTAATTTGTTTTTAATATTTTGTTACGTTTTTGTTCTATATGTTGCGTTTTTGTTCAGGACCTTGTGTTTTTATTGTATATATTGTGGTTTGTATTCTTCTATTAACAGTTACATTCTTTCTTCTTTTTTAAATTTAAATTAGCAACATCATCTAAGTTGTAAAGCACATAAAAAAAATAAATAATAACTAGGGGTAAATATAAACAAATGCCAACTCTAATATTAAATTACAAAAAATTAAAATGAAGTCTAAAAATTACTGTGTTATTACAGTAATTTTATTTATTACATCAGCATTTCCAAAGATGATTCCTAACTTACACAGGAATATCAGTGAGAAAGCTTTAATAATATTGCACAACATGAAGAGCATTGTAACTTGTTTAGTAAATAATACATTGTTGCTCCATCCCTTTGTCCGTAAATTACCAATAAAATAACAATAAATACACTATCTGACACCGATTCTCAAATTCTTTACTTAATTACTACTCATCTCATTCTATGTTTATAGCAGATTTCCCTTAAGAGAAATCAGCTATTGAGGTTGAGCTCAACACAATGCCAAACGATCCTGGGGCATAGCAAAAATAAGGTCCGATCAAAATTTTATATATATACTTTTCTGTTATCGCTCTAATGGTCGGTCTATGGTATCTCCATTGCTATACGTCGGATCGAAACATTGTATGGAACACATCTTATTGCAAATTAAATGTACTATAAATTTCGTCACATACATATCGGTCTTGAATATTAACCGAAATATTTGCATTTTTCAGTTTTCAGCCTTCAGAAAACCCTCACTTCTACTCATGTAACAAAAACAATACTCTGTTATATAATAAACAACTTTATTCGAAGCTTAAATACCAAATATTGTTTTCAAGAAACCTTTATTTTACGAGATATATGCAAATATGTTCTGTCTATTTATTATAAATTACAGTACTAGATATAGTAAGTAGTTTTCAATAAAATTAATATGTTATATAAAGATATATTTCAGTAATTGTTTTTATTTCCGGTGAATATTTCTATCTATCTCTTCAGCGCAGAGAGGTTGGCAGACCTGTTTGTTTACAATTCAGACGTTTTCCGTTATTAAAATTGACTGAAAGATTTCTCAATACTGTATGTATTTACTCACTCAATATTCACGGTGATGTTAAGTGTTGCCAGTATATAGGTTTATCCACTGTAAACCATTACGTGGAAAATCTGCTTAGTTCACATAGCAACGTGGCCGATTTTCTATGAGAGCAGTTGCAGCATTTAAAACTAGGCCTCCAGTCGTCTTTATTCGTCGAACAATAGTGATGATGAACTAGGTATACGGGCTAAACAACTCCGTTGTAAGCACTGAACGCTGAAGTAAGAAAAAAGAAAAAAAAACCACCACCCTCGTCACTAGTTATGCCCGACGGAGCGGAAACCCCGCTGGCCAGTTCTACCACAACCAGGCCAACGTTCACGGCTTAACTGAACTTATGTAACAGACGTCAATTGAAGTTTTCCCCCGGGAGAATAACTAGATCACGACTCTAGGTGTACTTCAATACGAAGCTTGGCGGATCGGCGAAAGAAGCTTTTAAAAGAACACACGTCGCTTGTAATGGAACGTGTTCGCAATGTCCAATTCGGAGACTGAAGAGAACTACAAACTTCCACAAATCTATCTTGTATCAGCAATTAGTATGGATGTACAGTTTTTCTGAGCTTCTTCCTTACTGAGACCAATAATAGCATTTAAGGCAATAAAAATGATCTTCAGGTCTCCACCAACACTTTATTGTTTTAAAGTAATCGTTTCGCCCTCCTGGGCTTTTACGATGCTGCTTAAAATTATTATCCAAGTCATTATAAACTTAAAACCTACATTTCCCAAGTGCTGTTGTAACACATTTGTGATTTGATCTTACCACTGTTTCTCTATTTATAAGTAAAAAAACAATGAATAGAAGACTGAAAGTAAAAACTAAGAAATCAGGGATAACTCACTTAATTGCGAAAAATATGAATAGAATAACAATTATGGAACATCAATAGTTTAACAATATGAGTTCTACAACGCTCTACAAGCCGATCCATAATATCAGAGACATTTTACATTTTTTAATACCCCCACCTTTCCAAGACTGATTCCGGTCAACAACAAATATGATCTGTAGTCTGAAACGGTTTATCGAGTACTTATTTATCGGTTAATGAAAGGTAACTCATTTAAAGACGATTATTAAAACAACAAAAAGAAAAGCAGTTTATTATATATATATATATATATATATATATATATATATATACATGTGTGTGTGTATGTATATTTGTCTGTTAACGCTCTAGCAGCCGCAATTATTAGTTAGCAATGTTCTATATATCTTGTTTTATATATATTTTTTCTGTATCATGTACATTATCCTAGTTGTTTGGATTTTAGCAGATTTCCCTTCTGGGAAATCAGCTATTGAGGTTGTACTCATGACGGAATTTTCGACATTTTTCTTCAAATGTCCATCGATCCTACCTAGTAGATGACGAAAAGTCCGCTCAAAACTGTATATATATATATGTCTGTTACCGCTCTAGCGGTCGAAATTTTTGTTTGATCGCTACCAAACTCGTTATTTAGTCTTTTTATGTAAAAAGAAAGATCAAGTTCGTTAATGGCTGAAATCAGACCAGTGAGAGGGGGGGTTTAGAGGGGAGGATTTTCGAAAATTCGAAATATCTCCGTTACTATACGTCGGATCGAAATATCGTATGGAACCAATCATATTGCAAACTAAATTTACTATAAATATTGTTCTATACATTTATTCCTTATCTTGAATATTAACCAAATTATTTGCATTTGTATTCTGTATGTGATCGGCAGGGGTCGGCTATGTTCGGGACGTTCCGCCGAGAGCTCTGGCTGCCGTTTCCATAACTACTCGTCCCTCTTGAATAGGCTTAGAGATACCTTACTACAACAGTTGTTATTGGGCAGATTTATCTACTGTATAACTTCACGTGGGAAATCTGCTTAGTTTACTTTTTTTTTAGTTATTGGCAATCAGTAAACTTCCACTCCTACTAATGTCATATTAAAAATAAGCAATTATATCATCAAGCACTTCATTCCTAGTTTAAATACCAAATATGGTTTTCATTGAACTTTTACGTCGTGAGATACAGGCAGATTTGTCGTTCTTTACTCGAAATTATTAATTTTATTTATACCATACTAGATATTTATCCGTTTCGGTCTGCACTGAAATGGATTGGCTGAAATCAGACTTGGAATAGTGCGAGGAATATATATATATATATATATATATATATATATATATATATATATATATATATATATATGTGTCCTTTAACGCTCTAATGATCGTAATATTTGATTGATCATTACCAAACTCGATTTTTAATCGCAGAAATCAGAATAGGGTTACGGAGGGTTTAGAGGAGGGGAATTAAGAAAATTTGAAATAACTCTGCTATTATACGTCAGATATAAAAATTGTACATTACCAATCTGATTGAAAATTAAATTACAAAGAAAAGTTGTTATGTACATATTTTCGCTTTCATGAATATTAACGGAGATATTTAGATCAATAAAGATTATATGTATGCTATACCTGCACGCGGGAAATCTGCTTACTCTACGCAGCCCCTGCATGACTGACTTAATTTTTCTCTTAGCGACCAACTTAAAGTTCTAACATTGGCTGAACTGAAAACATGGCAGCAAAAGCAAAATAATGGATATACCTTTTTTTTGTATCCCATTTGCGTGGCAAGAAAGGGAGAAAAAAAAATTTCTCTGCCTCTATTGACAAGTGTCATTTAAGTGCAAAGCGTCATTTGTTATCTCGAGATTTTGAACATTTTAGACTAACAAATTTTCCATTATCCCCGTCCTGACTGGTTACGTCATTGGGTGAATAATGACCTTGGTTTGGTGACAATTGAACTGGGTTGTGGTATTCATAGACCTTCCCTTTTCAATGGGAGGTCGTTAGTGTTCTTCGCTCTATTTTAATGTAAATGCATCTACCGCCAAGACCTCACACCAGCTGAGAGCTCAAGGTGTCTTATCACAAACTCTTTCATTATCTACAGCTGAAGGATGCCAATTTTTTTTTTTTGTACTTTTTCGGGGTTGACTATTTTGACAGTAAGTTCTTAGGGCTCCGGATTAACTCATTTAATTAGAGCTTAGCAGCTTTCAACAGCTAGCCTGTGTACACTACCCCCGCTTTCCCACGAGTTGGATCACACACTTGTAATTTCACCTAACCGTATATTCTCAATTTCTATGTAAAAATCCGATGCGTAGAAGCCGTGGTTTACTAAAGGTTAAAAGAAGAAAGTACGAATTACTTGCTTAATATTTGAGTTTCAATACAATTTATAGAAAAACAATTGCAGAGCATTAATATTTTATCAAGTTTGGTTCTATAACATTTTTTGACCAGGCTCCTGTTTTCCTCGAAGAGTATCTCTCTACCGTGGGAGTTTATTTAAGTTTTGTGTGCTTCATCATTAGGATATTACACACATTTCAAAAATTATAAAGAAAAATTATTATGCAATAATTATAAATATCATAAAAGCAATAAAATTAAAAAGTCCGTCACGCAGGGGCTGCGTAAACTGAACAGATTTCCCACGTGATGTTTTACAATAGAGAAATCTACTCACCGGAAACACAACACCATCTTGAATATGGGGGGGGGCATCAACAGAACGTATTTGCATATATCTCACAAAGTAAAAGGTTAGAAGGCAAGAACGGAGAAAGGTTAGGTTACAGGAGTGCCGAACAGTTACGGAAACGACTGAACTAATCCGGAAACTTCCGGCAATAGCCGCACACACACTTAATAAAAATGCAATAGCTCCGTTAATATTGAAGATAGAGAATAAATGTATATAGCAATATTTATAGTAAATTTAATAATAGTAATTATAGTATAGTAGTAATAGTAATTAACTTTCAATAAGATTGGTTCCATACAATTTTTCGATCCGACGTACAGTAACGGAGATATTTCGAGTTTTCAAAAACCCCCCCTCTCACTCGTCTGATTCAGCCGGATATGTATATATATCCGATTTCATATATATGTACATATATACTATATATATATATATATATATATATTTATATATATATATATATATACTAGCTCAGATACAATTCATTTGAGGCTGAATGGTGATGGTATTTTTTTTTGCAAGGCTTTACTTTGCACAATATTTTGATATTAGCCCATCCCAGTGTTTAGGGTAATACCCGTGGTTTCTGTGGATTTGTTAATAATAAAATTATTTTTTTATGTAAGATTTCACTGTCCTCCATATTGTCATATTTCCCGTTTGCATAGTATTGTATCTATGCATTATGCATAGATTTAAATTATTAAGGACAAAATATTAACATACATTTGAATTAATTTTTCCAGGTGAGGAACCTGGTAGTTCATATTGAAAAGAATTGTTGAGGAAATTTCTCTAAATAACAAAATAAACAACTTTTGTTATGTGCATATATGCCGAAACCCCAATAGAAAACGAAATATCACTATGTTTAATTTCAGGCTTCCCTTGTAACCCCCACAACTGTTCGTCTCAGAGAAAATTAATACAGCCTAAAGTAAAAGTTGGGTTAGTACTAATGTACATACCAAGTTTCATAAAATTCGGTTCAGCCGTTTATGCGTGAAAAGGTAACAAACAAACAAACAAATAAACAAACACACACGAAAGAAACAAAATGCAGCTATGATGTCTATGACATGTGAAACGAAAGGTTATCGTGAAATTTCGCGAAAAAAATCAATGTACAGACAGAGGTTACAATTTTATATATATATATATATATATATATATATATATATATATATATATATATATAGATAGACTAGGAAATTTCGCGAAAAAAATCAATGTACAGACAGAGGTTACAATTTTATATATATATAGATAGATATAATTTTGAACGAACCTCATTTTCGTCATCTCCTGGGTAGGATCGATGAACATTTGAAGAATATTTTCGAAAATCGCGTCATGAGTACGACCTCAATAGCTGATTTCCCTTAAGGGAAATCTGCTAAAACAGGGGCTCAAGTAGCCATGTGAGGTAAAGCGTTGAACTTGGTAAACTTAAAGTGGTGAGTTCAATTCCCGCCTGGACGATGGAATTTATTTAGTGACAGAATTCATTAAATAAAATCATTAGTCCCACCCTGGCTATAAAACGTGGTAACCTGTAGATAACCCGTCCCAATTAGCCTTAGTTTCAAAAAGTAGACGTTAATAAATAATTTAATTTAAAAACAAAAACATTTGTAAACATTAAATATGTGTATATACAGTATTGTAGATCTACATAACTGAGTCATATTCTTGTATAAATATATGAAATAACTTGGTTTCTGCGAGTAATAATTTCGGTTTGTCTGTCAGCCAAAGTTTCATTTTGTAAGGTAATGTGGTTGATCAGTTTTGTCCTTGGTCCGTCAAGTAATGTACAGTCATATGTCTGTTCAATCTCATAGTTTACAAGTATTTGTGTTTGTTTGTTCAATTTTATACAATTTGGATTCTGTAGGTCCTTGTCCTGATAAAAATTTTATTAGTTTAGAATTGGCAATTGCTATTTTTTTTCTCTGGTTTACAGTTGGTAAGTACTTATATAAATGTCGGCTCATAATTACGGAGATATTTTGAATTTTCTAATTCCCCCCTCTAAACTCCCTTATTCCGGATTCTATTTCAGCCATTAACGAATATGATATTTAGTATTGAATAAGACTCTTAATCATTTTGAATGATATATATTTTCTTTATATCCCAAGTGTTTTAAAAACCATGAATACGACCAAAACATCTGATTTTCCTTCAGGAGAATCTACTAAACACCAGATGTTTATGTTATTTTATAGTTGTACATATCTCCAACACGACATGACTTGTTTTCCAGGAAGTACCTTTTTTTTTCTCTCTGAATTGTGATTACTCTGATTTGTGACATTTTTCGATAGTAGTTTTATTTATCAATGTATTTATATTTTATTTTACCTTAAGCTTTTAGTGTCCAGGATAGTTACGTAATATTTCAGCATTTGTTTTGATATAACTTTTTTATGTCGATGGGGAAACAACTATTGACAACTGGAAATCAGCGTTACAAAATATGTAGAAGTGGAGAGCTAGGCGAGAGTTTTTTTTTTTCTGTCAGGCTTTAATATAAGTTATACCAAATCGCGTCAGTTACTTTACTGAACGTTCTAACAGAATGGGAATTCTTGCTCAAATCGAACGCTTTAATTTTGTGGAACGCTGTAGGCGTTGTGCAGCATTGCATTACTTGTTTAGCCTTGCATACGCTAGAAGGTATCAAAGCCTGTTTATAAAATTCTCCTGGAAACATACACCCAATTGCCATTTACCGTGTATTATTCGCAAAACTTGTAGGCGATTCTGTTATCTGTTTAATTGAGAGACAATTTTACTCTTTCGGCTATTGCTACTTTCTTAACTGTGTAATTGGTTAATAGAACTTTATACAGTTCATCTTTCGAAAATTCGGCTAAAGACTTTGGTTTGCATAGGTTTAACAAATTCTTAAGTACCGAGGTGTCTAAACATTCAATAAACCAAGACATTTTAGTATCCTCCGACTTTACGGTGGCCATCTTCAAACTATTAAAGAACTTAAAGTAACATACCTCGATGTCCATATTCTGTGGATTGATCTCGCATTTGAAACCCGAGCATAACCTCTCTTCCGGCGCCATTTGGTTTTTCTCAACTCCTTCTTTACAGCTAACTTTACTTTTACCTTTACCTTTCTTCGGCATGAGTCCAATTACCTCGTCGCCACTGTTATGTTTGCAAATAACTTAATTGTAATAGAATATACACTTTCTACTTTTAACCACAAACTTTATATTAACATCATGTTCTCATACATCTATCAACCAGACACATCTGATCTCTTCAAACAACTGAACTACTAAATACCTGATCTAGAACAGTTATCAAGGGTCTAACTCGCGTGAGTATATACTATTGGGGTCATACGTTACGAAGGAAACCCCTCTTTGCTGATTGGTCGTCGAATCATTTTGAAGATGGTCCTTCTGGCATTGAATGAGCTAGTCAGCTGTTGTGACGGACGTAAACTAGATATATAAAGACTGCCATTCGAATCTGACAATCCGATAAGGGGATGGCCGTGGCCTAAAGTCCGTTGCAATGCGTTCGAAGAGACTGCGGTGTAAGAACAATTCGATAATGCGATAGTAATGTAGTAGTGGACTAGAGAGTGAGGGAGAGGGTCGAGAAGGAGAGAGAGAGTGAGAGAGAGAGAGAGAGAGGCGAGAGAGAGAGAGAGAGAGAGAGAGAGAGAGAGAGAGAGAGAGAGAGAGAGAGAGAGAGAGCCCAAGGACAATGGAGGGGCCGACACGAAGGGAAGGGGACGTGCACCCCCCAGGCCGGAAATAGAGGATTGTAGGGGGATATCGACCTCCCGGACCTACCGCAACTATAGAGGCCCGCGTCACCGGCAGATGGCAGAACAGCTGCTCCGACCTGTCCCCTTCTCGTCCGATTCATGTCGGGTGTCGAGTATGTACCGCTGGAGGGAGGTATTCCTCAACAGACTTCCAATCAACAGTTGCGCAACTCCAGCTTACTTCCGCTACCGGGCTCGCTTTGTGCATGCACCGTTGAAAGCATCCATGGGAATTTAAAAGCAGTCGAGACTCTGGAATACTTATCACCCTTATCAGACTTATCATCCGTCACTCAATCGCTGACATTCGAAGAGAGCATCCCTTAAATCTCAGCGCTTAAGGACGTTAGACGCACTTTCTTGTTTTCGGCCACCAGTAAACCCCCACTTCTACTCACCAGAGATGAAGTCACTAGTGTGTCATACCAGCACGTGGGAAATCCGCTTAGGTTATGCAGCCACTGAGTCAGAATATTTCGTGAAGTGTGTGAAGGGGTCCCACAGAATCCAGCACCAACTGCCTGTCCACATTAACCAATTTGATTACGAGTTACGAACTGAACGACATGGCACTGCACACAATGCTCAACTCGGCCTTCGCATCAACATATCCTATACGATATAAAACGATGGTTGGATCATATAGAAAGTACGGCCAACACATTGTTTACCGAAAAAAATTAAGTGTGGTTCAGAAAAGCGGCCGACAGGAAAGCAGAGATTCCAAGAGATTTAATTCGTCTCATCGAAATGTGACCTCAATTCCCCATCTTCGTCGAAGGAGATATGGCCGAAGGTCAATAGATAGAAAACACGTCAACTATCTACACTGATTTATTTTTCATCTAAATGTTTCGCGTCCTCTCTGACACCTCTTCAGGAGTAAATTTAACATTCAAATTAAGTCTGTGCTGTACAAAAAAAATTCAAATTATATGCATTAATGGTATTTTTGCATTTATATATACAGCACAACATCCATCCTGAAGGAGGGCATTTGACTGCCATTAGCAAAAGTACCATTTTCATTCAATTCCTATAAATCATTCACTAACTATGCTCATTACCAATTTCTTTTTTATTCAGATTATAATTCCTTGAATTTAGTGTACTATGTTCATTTACAAAATGTTTATTTGTTTTACTTTTCTTATTTGGCCTTGTATAATTTTTGACTTTTTAAAGAAACAGTCACCTATAATGTGATATCCATAAATGAAAAAATGTTTGACAGTGCGGAAACATAAAACATCATTTTTCAGCCCTGTCTTTGCTTAAGGGGAACTCCTTTTATTTTTATTTTAACACTTCGCTACCAGTACTTCGGAGATAGATGGTGGCTGTTATTTCCAATGGGTAGAATAATATCATCATGTTTACTTCAAAATATTTTTTGAGGGATGATAAATATACTTTTTAAAGATACTCAGATAGGTAGTTTATCTATCTAGTTTCGATTTCTCAAAGGACCATCTTCAGCCCAGCTAGGTTCCTAAAATCACCGCTTGACCAAAAAATCATTCAAACACTTGGCGATATTATATTCTACCCTTTTGATAATTTATTGTCTTTCCCTCTTTTCACATTATTTATAATTTTCGTATTTTTAAATTAAACTAAACCCTATATTATTGTGCTCGAATGAGTAAATAGACGTTCTAATTGTTCTTGAATTGGCCCTAGCTAAAGCATTATCATCCCCAACCTGAATGTTTGTTTACTAATTCTATTAACGGTATATTTTATCTTGAGTGATAAATTTCATTTATGTTTGAAATTTTTAAATAATAATTATATGAATAAAATTAAGAAGCTGAATACTGATTAATAAAAACTTGGGTTATCAGTGTAAATGTATTTGATGTTTTAATTATGAATTAAATTTTATTTCTTTTATTCGCTCCTTTTTTTAACTGGGATGTAAAAGTCTTTGCTTGTTTAAAAAATTGATTATTGGACTAACATTTGATATTAATTGATGATATGGACTAAATAATGCATGAATCAAATACCACAATTATTTTATAAATTCATCTTTACTGATAACGGCATTTTCCCCGAAATGAAACTAGTTCGATTTAGATTAGCAAGGCGACTTCCATTAACTTCATAAAACCAAAATGATTAAAAAAAAAGAAAAAAAGTCCGTCACGCAGGGGCTGCGTTAACTAAGCAGATTTTTCACGTGCGTCCCGTATTTTCATTTATCTCAAGACGTCAAAACTCAATGAAACCAATATTTGCTGTTTAGGCTACAAATAAAGTGCTTCAAAATATACCTGCTTATTGTTAATGTGACATGACTAGGAGAAGGGGTTTATTGACGGTCGAAAACTATAAAATGGAAATATCTCGGTTAATATTAAACATAGGTAAATAACGTACATAAAATAATTTATAGAACATTACATCTGCAATAAGATTGGTTTTATATGATGTTTTGATTCGATGCATAATAATGGAGATAATAAGAATATTCAATATTCCCCTTCTAAACCCCCCTCCCCCCTTCCGGCCGATTTCAGCCATTAACAAACTTGAACATTATTTTTGCATATCAACTTTTAAATATCAAGCTTAGAAACGATCAAACAAAAATTCCGACTACTAGAGCGTTAACAGACAAATGTATAAATATATATGATTTTGAACGGACTTCATTTGCATCATCTTCTGCGTAGGATTGATGGACATTTGATGAATTTATTCGAAAATCGCCTCAGGAGTACGACCAGAATAGCTGATTTCCCTTCAAGAAACGTTAGTCATTAATTTATGATTTTCCTTTTTTACAATTGGAACGAAATAGCATACCACTAATTCAAGTACCGTCATTTAAACTTACAAGTGTCTGTTACCAAGTTATTTATTTTAAATTTGTACTGCGTTTACAGATAAAAAATTTCTGTTTTGAAATTCTTTCCAGAAAACAAAGCAATTGATCGAGTATAAAAATAATTGGACTAAATATTACTCTTTAGCAGGTACTTTCCATTCGGCTGATACATTTATATTCAAAATTTATCTTTATATGTCTTAATAAATATTGATATTAATTAATAACTATAGAGATAATCGTAGATGTTTAAAGATCCCTATACCGTTCATTATATCTGTAGAAATAGTTTTATAGGATATTAATAATTTCTTCAGTCATCTGTCAACACTTTGGCTCTCTTAACATTTTCAGGGAAATTGGAGCAACTCTAGAAACAATAATATATATATATATATATATATATATATATATATATATGGTGTTGTTTTTTGGAGTTTTGATCAGGGTTAGTGAAAAAATCTTAGTTCATTCCAATATTACTAGAATATTTATATTCTCTTCTTCGGGGCAAGACTAACGATATTTAAAAATCATTGTACATCACTGTAGTTCTTTTGTTTACATTAGGAGTACTGCAGTACGCTCACCAGTACTGCTAATGTAAACAAAGGAACTACAGTGATGAACAATCATTTTTAAATATCTTTAGTCTTGCCCCCGAAGAAGAGAATATAAATATTCTCGAAATATTGGAATGAACAAATATTATATCACTCACACAGATCAAAACTCCAAAAAAAAAAACACCCTATAAATATATATATATATATATATATATATATAAAACCTGGTCGAAAACAACAACACTATTATATATATATATATATATTATACATATTATATATATTATATATACAGTTTTGAATGGACCTCATTTTCGTCATTCAATGGACATTCGAAGAAAAAATTCTAAAATCGCGTCATGAGTACGTCAATAGCTGATTTCCCTTATGGAAAATACGCTAATAAATATATGAGTGCACAATATGACATTTTTTTACCCCGTTCTCCACTCAGTATAAAATATATTCAGAAAATTGTTATGGTGATTTTTCAAATTGCCTTGACTCGACCTAAACAATGCTTTTTATTCATTACATTGTAGTTGAGCCTTGCAAATATGTTTTTTTTTTTTGCAAGGAAGCATTGCAATGACGGATGTAATACTAGTTAAAATGTAAGTAGGTCATTAATCAAATGAACAATGTTTGGATAGTGAAATTCGCAGGTGTTGCTCCTGTGTGAACTATTTCATACTCAAACAAAGGGAATGTACAACTTTGCATTTATTTAAACAATTTTAATTTCACTCTGTAATGGTCTTGTACATGAATATCCATTTACGTTCAGCTCATGTCTTGAAATTTCTATTTGGGTATGTCTGGAATAAATTTCTTCTTATTCTGTCTTGTATGGCACTTCCTTTTCAGTTAGGTTATACGGATGAGTTGGGTGCAAGTAATTTTTGACTGCTGCCTCATAAAGTTTATTTTAATTGTTGAATTATGCCATGTACCATTTTGAGTTCCTATGAATTCAAACCTAGATTTGTTTGAATTCAAAGGACCCATAGTATTGAAGCCAAAATTACCAGCTATTTGTTAGTGATGAAATTACCAAATAAAATTCTTAATCTAGCTTAGACTAAACAGAGACTAACTAGCGAGAGAGTAACTTGTAGACAAGCTTCTGACTAATGTCGAACATTAGTCAATCATAAATATATAATTTATCTAATGTGGCGCTATTAAATCCATTTACACCCTTACTAATCTTATAATTTCTAACCGCGAGGCAGCTACTTAGTAAAATATCAATAATGCTTCTTTGTTTTCTCGAAGTCCCGAATTGCTCTAGCTATTAAGGCTCTCTCTCTCTCTCTCTCTCTCTCTCTCTCTCTCTCTCTCTCTCTGTGTCTCTCTCTCTCTCTCTCTCTCTCTCTCTCTCTCTCTCTCTCTCTCTCTCTCTCTCTCTCTCTCTCTCTCTCTCTCTCTCTCTCTCTCTCTCTCTCTCTCTCTCATCTCTCTCTCTCTCTCTCTCTCTCTCTCTCGCTCTCTCACTTTCTCTCTCGCTCTCTCACTCTCTCTCTCTCACACACTCTCGCAACCAGATGGAGATAGTTCTGAATGTTTGAAATAATTCTGTTATTATACGGTGGATCAAATAATTGTATATAACCAATGTTATTGAAAATTTAATAACCTATAAATGTTGTTTATATAAAATTTTCTGAACCATAAATAGTAACCGAGATATTTGGATTTTGCTCATGTCATATCAACAATTAACTATTATATCATGAACCACTTCATTCCTATTTTAAATACCAAACATGTTTTTTCATTGAACATTTACCTTGTGAGATACAAGCAATTATGTAGTCATAAATTAAGATTTGGGGCTCAGGTTAGCCATGTGAGTTAAAGCATTGACCTTAATCTCACATGGCACCTTGAATGGCGAGTTCGATTCTCACCTGGGCAAAGGAAATTATTTAGTGACGGAAATCATTTAATAACATCCTAAGTCCCACCCCGGCTAGAAAAGGATGGTAATTTGTAGATAACCCGCCCCAATTAGCCTTAGCTTCAAAAAGTGGACGTTAATAAATAATAACAATAATACAAAATTAAGATTTTTCGTCCTTTACTCGAAAAAAAATCATTTTAACTATACCATAGTCGTTAACCGTTTGTGTCAACTCAGAAACGGATTCGCCGAAATCGGACTTGGGATAGTGGTTTAGAGGGGGAATTCGAAAATACAAATTATTTCTGTTATAAGTCGGATCGTAAAATGTAATAGAACCTATCTTGTTGAAGTATTCATGCTCTACACTTCTTGTTCTATGCATTTTTTCAGATCTCCAGTATTAAGCGAGTACCTTCTTGTTTTCTGCCATCAGTAACCCACCCCTTCTACTCGCCAGTTTTGTTTCTTTTACCAATAGGTGGGAAATCTGCTTAGTTGACGCACCTCCTGCGTGACGGACTTTCTTAAATATTAAACGAGTGTCTTGTTTTGCAAGGCCCACTTCCATTCTTCCGATTTCTATGTAAAAATTGAGGATATATGATGAGATGAGGTTAGTAGTGTCATACCAGCACGTGGAAAATCTGTTTAGTTAACGCAGCCCCTGCGTGACGGACTATTATTTTTTTTATTGCAACGTGTTGCAAAGAGGAGACGGAGAAAAACGCAAATATAAGCTGTTCATGGTTCAGATTTAGTAGAAGCTCTGTTCACCCATGTTATATTTGTCCGGACATCCTCCAGACGAACAAACGTTGCTCAGGGTCTAGCCCATTCGCTACGCGTCAGGTTGTTTATTACCTCTTGCACAAATGGTTCTTTTGAACGGGCTGAAATTAGAAGCAGCTTGGGACCGAATCGATTCCTACAGCATGACTGTCTCTTCAACCAGCTCTTCGCTTTAAATTGCTTTTCGCTTTTGTAAATGAACCATATATATTGATGGTACAATGGGCTTTGCACAATCAATTTAGAAGAGGTCCGATCGAAATGATTCACTAATTCCAGCTGATTTCAGGCAACTTTTTAGTGTGTCATATACTAATTCACGTTCTAAACTCCATGGTTTATATTTGAGTAAGAAAATTTATTTGGGCTAATACATTATAACTAAATGCTATTATAAGATTTTTTACAAAATTAAGAGATTTTGATGAAACCTCGGACATAGTCGTCCTTCAGTCATTGCACCTAAATTATAATTAGATGCTCCACTTGACATCGGAATTCCCTGTGAACTTGGCTGTTCCTAACAAACCAGGCAGCATTTGCTGCTATCCCAAGTACTTTGCTCTGGAAGGACTGTAGTTTCTTATTGTGTGTGTTGCTGATGCCCAGCCAGACTCCGCAAGCATATGTTAATGTAGGGAGTATGAGTGTTTTGTAAATTAGTTCTGCGCAGGTCAGTTTCAGTGGTGTATTTTTGTTTGTTAAAAGATATATTTGTGCAAGTAGTGTGTGCTTGTTGCAGTTTATTGTGGATATGATGCCGCCATGTAAGACGTGCGTAAATGTACTCCGAGATAGCGGATGCTCTGGTCCTTCGGTGTCCAAGGAATTGAGTGATGCCCAATTATCAGTTTAGGAAGATCTTCGTTCCTGAAACGACGAAGACCAAAAATCTGATTTATATTTAATGAACACTACACTCGATATTTAACCGTTTCATGGAACGCTTATGATAATATTAGGTAATTGCTGAATTCGAAAATTTAAAATATCTCCCTTAATATGAGTCGGATCATAAAATGATATAAAACCAGTCTTCTTAAACTGTTAATGTTCCAAGAAAACTAAAATGTGAAAATATTTCATTTAATATTCAATATTGAGAAAATATGTATATAACAACATTTGTGGAACATTATATTTGCAATAAGATTGATTCTATACAGTTTTTCGATCCGACGTATAACGAGGGAGATATGAATTTTCGTAATTATCCCTTTCTAACCCCCCCCCCTCCCACTTGCCTGATTTTAGTCGTTAACGAATTTGATCTTCATTTTTACATAAAACGTTTACATATCGATTTTGATAACGATTAGACAAAAATTGCGACCCCTGGAATGGTAACAGACATCATTATGATTCTAAAGGCACCGTCTTATAGTTGCAACCATTGTTCTATATCGGAGCTGCTCTTTTCATATTATTATACTCACCGAAATCTATAAGATGCTTGATGTCTTCAGTATAGCATTTCCTAAGCCAACCTCTTCCCCTATGCCCAAAAACCTTACCTTCAAATATATATGTGATGTAGTCGTTGTGCCTTATGATATACCCAAAAAGGTTCACTCTTCTGTTTTTTCCATTGCCTTGATAAGACTTTTTTTGCCTCATTTAGATCTTCAATGTTGGTTTTTTTTAGTTTAACTTGTTCTATTGAAAAAAAAATTGGAACCTCCATGGTGCTAACAAGGAACCTAATTTGGGGGTTTCCTGTTGCATTCTGTCCTAGCCAGTACTGGAAAATTTACTGCCTATACCCCAGTTGCCCCAAAGGTGCCTGTATCATACACACAAACCAGGGTCCCTGATCAAAAGACTGCACTGGAGGCCGATACAACGTTGCCCAAGCCTCACCAACAGGAGGTTACTGCCCCAAACTGACAAGTGAGACTTAAACAGACGACGGACTTCATTTTCTTCATCTTCTGGGTGGAATCGATGGACATTTGAAGCAATTTTTCGAAAATCTTATCATGTGTACAACCACAATAGCTGATTTACCCTAAGGGAAATCTGCTAAAACAAGACTTGATACATAAAGCAGAACAAAAGGAGTTGTCAAAAAACAGTGTTAAGAATAAAAAATTGCTGTATTAGGGAGGTACAGAGTTTTATGTAAATAGTCACCTGTAGCAGCTTATATTTTATCTAAACCATAATTATTTTAAGTTTCTTTTATTCATGTTATAAACCGATTTCATTATAATTATTGATTTATTTAATATTTAAAAATTTCATTAGTGATTTCCATTATACAAGGTAACCCAATAATTTCGATTTTCAGTTTTGTACCAAGCTTTGAATTTTGTTTTTGATTGTTACCCTGATTATTTATGTCGTTCTATGGTATGATCCGTTTTTGGTTTTTAATTTCCATTCTAGGTTTTTGAGTTCCATTTTGTTTTTTGAGTTCCATTTCTGTTTTTGAGTTCCAGTACCGTTTTTTGTGTTTCATTCAGTTATTGTTTTTAATTTCGCCTTTTCTGTTCTATTTTTTTTTTTGCATTCCAGTCTCTGTTTTGTGTTGCGTTTCTATTTCTTCCCCATTTCTGTTTTGATTTCATCTCTGTTTTTTGTGTTTTCTCTCTGTTTTGTAATCCTTTTATGTTTTGTACTCCTTTAGTGTTTTGTTGTTTCCTTTTATGTTTTGTGTTCCTTTTGTTTTCTGTGTTTCTTTTCTGGTTTGTGTTCCTTTTACGTTTTGTGTTCCTCATCTGTTTTGTTTTCCTTTTGTATTTTGTCAAGGGTCTTCTTGTACTTCATTTATATGACTGATCACAGTTCTTTTATCCTGACCACCTTTTTATTGAATTTCTATATTTTTATATATTTCTAAGTATTTTATTTTAGAAAATTTATTAAAAGACAACGCTGTTAATAATGTCCAGTATTAGAACAGGTTATCTACAGGTTGGGCGGGATTGAATAAAAAATAGAGTGGTAAGAATGTCATTTGAACGTTATTTATAAAACTCCAATTTAACAAATAAAAACGATAAGTTTACTCAATAACTAAACTAGATTTGGGGAACCCCATAACCGTGTGAGCTATAGCGTTGGCCTTAATCTCACATATTAAACTTAGAGTGAGTTCGATTCCCACTTTTGTAATAGAAATTTATTTAGTGACGAACTCATTAAATAAAATTCTTAGTTCCATCCTGGCTAGAAAAGGGTGGTGACCTGTAAATAACCAATTAGCCAAAGTAGCAAAGAGTGGACGTAAATAACTAACAAAAAAAATAAATGTGATTTTATTTTCCGTTTATTCTGAGTGAGGTCATTTACACGGACATTTTACGAAATAATTCTTATATTAAAATAAAAGGCAATTAAACGGAAATATTTGAAGAGATCCTTGAAAATACTTGGTGGTGCCAAGCAAAAGTGAAGATAAAATTATATATTAATATAGGAAAACGAAATAACTTTAAAAGGTATTTTATTGGGGAATTCGCGCAGTACCATCCTGTTGAAAATGTTATCTCCCGAATTGTTGGGGCAGATAATGTGAGAGAAATTTATAATTTCTTTATGCTCATTTTTAAGTAAAAATACTTTAGGTGATATTAGATACTCGTAAAATATAAATATGGCCTTCTCAAAAACCATATCATATTCTATTTTTTAGCTTATGAATTTTGATTTTCATCTCTTGAGACTTCCCTTTTAGAACGTTGGGCATTAGTGTAATTGCTAGTGCATATTTTAAAGTTTTAAACACCAACTTGTTATGTTCTTAAAAGAAGTCATTTATTGACCGTGCTGGTTACATCTACCAAGCTGGAGGTAAAAATAGGTGCAGTTTCGATCCCCAGCATGAGAGAATTAGTTCACGAGATTACTAGCAGAGCGCGCTAATGTTGCAGTGCACGTGGATCAGCGGGAGTCTCGGGATGACTAACGATTATGATAAATTCCCTCTTCTGCTAGGCTGACAGCGTGAACTGGCCACAGGTCGTCCTGGTGAAATGGGGCCCGTCAGTCTACTGGAGGCAACTAATTTAATATCCTCCTTGGATAACGGATGATGTTGTACGTCGAATTGATCACTCACTATGTAAAAAATCTGATCACTAAACCCACGAGTCTCGCTCGGGGGCGGCTAAGGATCTTAAACGTCTATAAGGCCACCCCAAATATATATATATATATATATATATATATATATATATATATATATATATATATATTATATATATATATATATAGTGAGAGAGAGAAAGAGAGAGGTAGGAGTATTGAATCAACCTCATTTTCGTTAAGAAAGGATAGATGGATATTTGAACTTTTCTATAATTGCGTCATAAGTGCAACCTCAATTCTTAAACTGCTGAAAGCTTTATGTATTTTAACAGGACCCGTGTATATATGTATATATATATATATAAATATATATATATATATATATATATATATATATATATATATTGTATAGATTTTTTCGACTAGGTTATTATTATTGTTGTGGTTGTTCGTCAGGCCAATATTTCGGGAATTTTATTTTCTCTTCTTCAGGGGTGTAATCAGGTACTACATTATATATATATATAATGTACAATTTTAATTTGAATACAGTGCTACAGAGTGGTTTTTACCTTATTTGTACGTACCAAGACTAGATTTATTAGATTAGACCTTAGTATTGAAGTCATTCTGGTAAGTACAAATAACATAACAACACACTGAATTTAAATACCAATGTGCAATATATATATATATATATATATATATATATATATAAAATAAATAAATAAAATTTTCGAAATATTGGCCTAGACAAAAACTTCTTTCATCAACATTGACCACAAGCCTCAACAAACAGCCACACCATATACATACATATACAAGTAATATTTATATATATATATATATATATATATATATATATATATATATACCAACGTTGCAATATGACAGCCTACTTTTAGTCAATTGCATTTATAAGCAATCTTCTATTTAAATAGAAAATTTTATTGCGCCATGAATTATTTTGTAAATTTCTTGTTATGTTAAAAGGATAACTATAATATATATATATATATATATATATATATATATATATATATATATATAGATATATATGGGCTTAGGCATTTCAAAAATGAATAGTTGTTACTGCAATATTCTTGCTGCATGTACTTTTAGTATCTGTTTAGGCAGGCTCTAACTGCCACTAGAATTGCTGAAAGTGCTTATAAATTTATTGTTAGGGGATGAATGCAGGTTTTGATAAACGTAGTTTATCCCCCTACCACCGTCTTTAATAATAATATTGAACATAGTTATTATTAATGAAATTTCCAGTATAGATAAAATTAATCACATTTCTATTCTTAATACTAATTTTAAAATTTTCTCTCGGGTGGCACGTATTGACAATTTCATAGCTTCGATAAGCTATATGATAATTTGGTCATATTCTTATATGATGTTATCTCTTTTATTCTATAATAGCTTTAGACTTTTATATATATTTTTTTTTGTTTCAGGTGAGTTTTACAAAAGTAGATGAAAGGCACCCTTATGGCATCCTGGTTAGTGTAACTAGTTTTAATACTCTAAACCCTGCTGGTTCATACAGATATTGTTATTTGGAGGAATTTGTGACTCATGAACTTAGTTTCTCATTGTTCATAGTCTTCATAGCAGCGCTATAGCCTTTGAAGGACCTGTTGATTAATCAAAATAATTCCAAGCCAGATTTCTTATATTACGAATGAGAATCCTCCTCAAATAGATTAAAGCACTTTCGCTTGGGGCTAGATACTCGTATTTTCCAGCCTCCCCAGACTTCTTGAGCATAAATTTGATTCCACTGTTTCCTGTAGTGAGTATGTATGTACTGGCATCTAGCAGTGTCAGCCAACACTAGAGGTCCTAGGGAACAGGAAAACCAATGGGCAGCAATATACACGTTTTCAGTATGGAAAAAAAAACTGTTTGGTACATTATGTGTACCCAGTGGGACATATAGAACCCAATGGTTGTCAAAGGGTTAACACGTCCCAATTGACGGTCTGTGAGGAAAACTGTGTGATGCAGATGATTTGCTTGATGAGACAAATTATTAAATCATAACATCAATTTTATAGGTGTACCGAACTAATTTGTTTCACCTGTAATTGACATTCTCTACATTTCAGTGGAACTCAACAATTTACTTAATACAGAACTTGTTTTCACTCTGCGATCTGATGGCCAATGGCATGTATTATTAACCATGAGCTGTTATATTATACAACACTTTCTTTGTAGCCTTAATACCAAATATGGTAAGTAAACTTTTACGTATTGAGATGAATGCAAATAAATAACATACGTGGGAAATTACTTAGTTTACGCAGCCCCTGCGTGACGTACTTTTTAGAGTTTCGTAACTTTTCAACGCCTATGTCCTATATTAAAAAGGACAACAAAAAAAGTATAGAAATACACTTAAAGGAGTTTTATTTTAGTCTTGCGCAAAACATAATTCGTAATACAGACGAGATCTCACAGACGGCTGTCCCTGAAACGTCTTGGTAAAAAAAGAAAATACTTGGTCAGATTTAGCCGAGCATTTGCGGCTGTAGCAAGTAGACCTAAACCTGGCTCGTCACAGCTTATTTTAACCCAGGGTGCTTGACTTGAATTACAAGCTATTTATTCGGCATGGCTACGGCTTAAATATGGAAATATATTTGGAATAACTAAGATATTTTAGTATCTAAGGAAATCATTTTAACTCAACATAATAACTGACAAATACGTTTCACCACCATATTACTAACATGGCACATTTCTTAATTTTTTTAAAATATTTTTTCCTTGTAAACGTGTGTTTTATTGAATTTAAGTGAACGTCCAATTAGTAAATGTGAATTAATTTACTATTATTATTACTTTTTCCTTAAGGGAAATCAGCTGTTAAGGTCGTACTCATAACGCGATTTTCGAAAATTTCCTTAAATATCCTTTCATCCTTATATATATATATATATATATATATATATATATGTATATGTATATATTTATACACACACACACACACACACACACACACACACATTTGCCTGTTAACGCTCTAGCGGTCGCAATTTTTGTTTAATAGTTATAAAACTCCTTATTCCTTATTTAAATACTCCTTATTTAACCTTGTAATAACGCGGTTCATGATATAACAGCTTATTATTTATGTAACACGAGTAGGAGTAGGGGTTTACTGAAAGCCGAAAACTAAAAAAAAAAAATTTCAAAAATCGCATCATGAGTACGACCTCAATAGCTGATTTCCCTTAAGGAAAATCTGCTAAAATATAATTAACCTACCAAGAGAAAACACGAATTCTTTACTTCCATTACGGCAACATCATACTCCACGCACAACATTCTATAAGCGGTTATTTGCAAAAAAATCAAAGTCAGCTAAGCTGACCGTGAATTGTGTCAAATTATACAATGAGCATTTTCTTTTTACTTGTTTACGTAAGATATATTTCCCCTGGAAAGGTTATAATACTTGTGTAAGAAATGAGAATGAATTTCTAAACGAATCTTTTGTAATCTATTGCATCGCATATAAATCACAGTATGAAAGGTTACTTATTATAAAATCCCTAAGAAATTGTATCATTTGAAATTTAGCCCAACAGCGTTAGTAAAAAAATAAAAAACGTCCGTCGCTCAGTGTATAATAATCAGATCTCCCATGGCCCACTTGCGATCTCATCTGTTTATTGATTGTCCATTTCTCACGTAGTAAGAATCCTATGTAAACGGGAATTAAAATTTAACCTTCCGTAGGTAACACTATTTTGGCACCTTAGAAAGGTAACATGACTCGTCACCCCAAGGGATTATTTAATCAAGAAAGGAGATTAATGTTAACACAATGATTATTTACATTTTGACATTTATATTAAATTATTATTAATACGATCGACAACTGAAAAATGAAAAATTGATTGAAAAATCACTATTTGAAGCAGTTGCTACACACTTACTTGCGATGCTCGCTGAACGTAGGTTTTCCGCATTTCCTGCAGTCAGTTTTCACTTTTTAGTCATTTGCTCGTGTGCATAGATGTAATTTTCACGACGAATACATATTTCCAGGTTTGTAAATTGAACATATGTTTCAACTAGTTCAGGTTTTTGAATAGGGTTTTACTCGAAGGATTTTTACAATATTATGGGCATTGTGTTCAGGTTGGTTTAGGTGGTTTCAATGACCATACATGACCATTTTACCTTATACAGTGTCCGAAGACGGTGACGTTTCTTCCTCCTTTTCTGAAGAGTATCCTTCTATTATGCCATCAACATCACTTTCTTTCTGTAGGATATCTTCTTCACCACTTGAATCATCACCAGAATTGCTTTCATCCTCTAGACACTCATTCACAAATGCGGCAAAATTTGGGTCATTAACGTTGCAGGAATCCACTTTATGCAAATAAATGTTAAAAAAATTTGGCAACCGAGAAAGGTAACAGGGGTTACTAGACACTCCAAGCATGTGATAAATCAAGTAAACAGGCTCCACGGAGGCCAACACTCTCAATCGAACAGTACTAACGCGAAGTGAGATTAGCAAGTGACTAAGGTTTGCCCTACCACGTCATCCACCCCTGTTACCATCGAAAGGTCAAAATGCAAGCTGGACATGTGGCGTTCAGTAACTAAGTGTAAAAATTCTATCATATATATATATATATATATATATATATATATATATATATATATATATATATATATCTGTTGTTAATAATTTTATCTTACACATAATTTATTCGTTTTATTAAAAATACATTTTTTGTTATGTATCAACTACATGTACAAATGTATGAGACGTATGGCATATAATATATATATATATATATATATATATATATATATATATATATACCTATATATATATATATATATATATATATATATATATATATATATATATACCCAATATCCTTAAAGGTACTCATGACGCTATAGATGACGAAAAGGAGGTCCTTTCAAAATTGTATGTATATATTTATCTGTTAACGCTAACGCAATTTTTGTTTAATCCTTACAAAACTCGATTTTTAATACTTTTATTTTGAAATATTGAACCCGGGTTTTGAAATTTTGAAATATCTCCGTTATTATAAGTCGGGTCGAAAACTTGTATAGAACAAATATTAGCTGATTTCCCTTAAGGGAAATCAGCTATTGAGGTCGTAGTCATGACGCGATTTTTGAAAAACATTTCTTTAAATGTCCATTGATCCTATCCAGGAGGTCCATTCAAAATTATATATATATATATATATAGATATATATATATTTATATATTTGTCTGTTAACGCTCTAGCGATCGCAATTTTGGTTTGATCGTTACCAAACTCGATATTTAAACGTTTTATGTAAAAAGACAGATCAATTTCGTTAATGGCTAAAATCGAACCTGTGGGAGGGGGGTGTAGAGGGGGGGATTTTCGAAAATTCAAAATATCTCCGCTACTGTACGTCAGATCAAAAAATTGTATAGAACCAATAATATTGCAAATTAAATTTACTATAAATATTGTTGTATACATTTATTCTTTACCTTGAATATTAAGCGAGATATTTGCATTTTTATTAAGTGTAACTGACGAGCTATGGTCGCTTCTATTCGTTCCCACTGAAAGCTAGTTCGACCGTTTCCGGAACTGTTTGGCAATCGTATGGAGATTTCTCTATTGTATGACTTTACCTGGGAAATCTACTTAGGTTTGCAGCTTCTGCGTGACGAACGTTCTTTGCTACATTCATATCTATACTTTTGATAAGCACCTGCTTGGATGGCTTTATATTTTTCCCGCTCAGTTTATGTGTGCGTTGTCATGTGTAGTTCGGTTCCTCCAAGAGTAGGACAGCCTGACCCTATTGGCAATGTGTCTATCCTATGTTGGATGGGAGATGTCTCCCTAGGGATGAGACAGGGATATGGGATTGAACAGGAGCCCCCCTCCCCCGACAATCCCTCGCGGCCATTCCTTGACCTCGTTCTCCCATCAAAGAGCCCCGTCTCCCATCGGCCGACCAACCCCAGACAATCCGGCTCAACATTTGGACATACTCCAGAACAGCTCCTGCCATATCATACCACCTTCACGTCTCCTTTAATGTATCTAAACCATCTCCACACATATAAAGTCCATCACGCAGGGGCTGCGTAAACTAAGCAGATTTCCCACGTGAAGTTTTACAATAGAAAAATTTCACGAAAGCCGAACAGTTACGGAAACGGCCGAAGTTAGCCGATCTCATCTCGCCGTAACCTCACACAATTAATAAAAATGCCAATATCTCGGTTAATATTGAAGATAGAGAATAAATTTATACAACAATATTTATAGTAAATTGAATTTACAATAAGATTGATTTTACACAATTGTTCGATCCGACGTATAGTAACGGAGATATTTCGAATTTCAAAAATCCTCCCCCCTAACCCTCTTCTCCCACTCTTCCGAAATCAGCCATTAACGAACATGACCTTTATTTTTACATAAAACATTTAAATACCGAGTTTGGTAAAGATCAAGCAAAAATTGCGACCGCTAGAGTATAAATATATATATATATATATATATATATATATATATATATATATATATATATATATATATATAATTTTGAACGGACCTCATTTTCGTCATCTCCTGGGTAGGATCGATGGTCATTTGAAGAAAAATTTTGAAAATCGCGTCATGAGTACGACCTCAATAGCTGATGTCCCTTTTGGGAAATCTGGTAGAACGTTTATACATCCATGGTGTAAAAAAAAGTCCGTCACGCAGGGGCTGCGTAAACTAAGCAGATTTACCACGTGAAGTTTTACAATAGAGAAATCTGCCTAGTAATAACCTATTCTCACGAGGCCGAATAGTTAGTGAAATGGCCACACTAGCGCTAGTGCGCTCGGCGGAAACTCCCGAACATAGCCGACCACACTCACAATACAAATACAAATATCTCGGTTAATATTAAAGATACAGAATAAATGTATAGAACAATATTTATAGTAAATTTAATTTTCAATAAGATGGTTTTATACACTTTTTTGATCCGACGTAGGGTAACGAATATATGTCGAATTTTCGAAAATACCCCCAGCTAAACCCCCCCTCCTACTGGTCCGATTTCAGCCATTGACAAATTGATCTTCCTTTTTACATAAAACGACTAAATTCCGAGTTTGGTAACAATCAAACAAAAATTTCGACCGCTAGAGTATATATATATATATATATATATATATATATATATATATATATATATATATAGATATATATATATATATATATATAATTTTGAACGGACCTCATTTTCGTCATCTCCTGGGTAGGATCGATGGACATTTGAAGAAATGTTTCGAAACTCGCGTCATGAGTACGACCTCAATAGCTGATTTACCTTAAGGGAAATCTGCTAATAATACTTAATCAGGCCTTCCGTATATACTGAGGTTAAGAGCGTTCTTCCAACAGGAATAACATGCAAATTACAAACTAAACTAAGAAGATAACGCAATTTATTTTATTACATAAGTGACATATAAATGATAATTAATAATATCTAACAAAAATTAAGTGACATAATTTTTGTATATTTTTTATTCTAGCCAGAGGAATTGAGTTATAATGCAGGTAGAAGAAAAATATGTTTCGTTTCATATTACGTTATGTTAACACTTAATGGAAATTAATAAATTTAATTTCATAAGGGTTTTATTTAATGAATTCGTCACTAAATACAATCCTAATTTCCCGGTGAGAATCGAACCCACGACTCTAGGTTTATTAACATGCGGAGTGCACGGCCTCCCCCCCCCCCACCCATTTGAACAAAAACTTTAGTTTAGTACCTAATGAAAACCCAATTCAGGTAAAGCGAGAGAACGCACTTCTCAAGTGTTCATCTAAAAAAAATTGTTAAAGTTTGCCTGAACGTCTTGAGTTGTACCCAAGGCATCTATTTCATGGAGTCTTCCGTGGCTCAGTTGATTGCGTTTTCCTTTTTTAATCGGAAATCTCGAGATTGAAACTCCCCAGGAGCGACTATTGTTTTTTCTGGATTTTGTTTTCATTTTTTGTTTCTAGAGAGTCTATTTAATATTAATAAATAAAGAAAAAGTATTTTTTTTTTAATTATTGGCATTTAATTTTTAGCTTGTTCCATATATTTAAAGAATATTCGAATGCTTGGTGTCAAAAATATAATTGGTATAAGTAAATATTCAGTATTATACAAGATATATTTTATTAATTACAAACATAAGTAAATCAAAATTATCAATAATAACGCAGATATTTTGTGTGTGTGTGTGTGTATATATATATATATATATATATATATATATATATATATATTACTCAATGCTGACGATAATTGAGTCAAAGAGTAAAATCATTTTTTGAAGTAGAAGGTGTTTAGCTCTATTCAAAATGAAGATGACTTTATCTCCTCCAGCTATATGAACAGAAAATATTCCATTAACGCCTTGAAAAAAATAAAAATAAATCTCTTTGCACAAGTAAAATGACAAACTAGCCAATAAAGATGTTCTTTATCTTGATTTTTCATATTTTTTCCTTAGTTCATGAATATTTCTTGCTTCAATCAAGTGTAGTATCTTAAAAGAACACTAAAATTTGGCGGAAGTCGAGGGGAGAGGGACAATCCTTCATAAAATAAATTCAGGACTTAAGTACAATGTAATTGGGAATGCATTTCTTTTTTTTTCTTAATTACTCGTTCATTCATCATAATTACGCTTGTTAAAAAAACTTTCTCTACGGCTTGTTTAGAATCAACTTGTTCCTTATCAAGGATTAAAGTGGGACATTTTTTATGAATATATATTCTTGACAAATGAGATTTAGATTTCGTTTTGCACGAAACCTCTTTCCGGTACCGTAATACGTTTTTGACAATTGTAATTTGTCAGCCAAAAGCAGGAAAAACCTCTAGAATATTTTCCATTAGTATGCATTTAAAGTTATCAAAATGTCATGAGATATTAAGAAATTCCTTTCTGACGGCTTTCCAAGAAATATCTCTATCACTGTACGTCGGATCGAAAAATTGTGTAAATCCAATCTTATTGTCAATTGAATGATTTATAAATATTGCTCCATAACTATTTTCTGTATCATGAATATAAACAGAGATTTTTGCATTTTTTAGTTTTCGGCCCTCGGCAAACTCTTGTCCTCATGTCGTATTAACTATTAGCTGTTATATTATGAATTACTTTATTTGTTGCCTAAATACCAAATATTGTTCTCATTGAAATTTTACGTCTTGAGATAAGTGACGCACGTGGGAAATCTTCTTAGTTAACGCAGGTCCTGCATGACGGACCTTTCCCCATTATTTAAGCTGTGTTTACTTATTAAGCTGACTCGAATATACCATAAGGATTTGATTGTGGTCTGGAGGTTGACGCTCGGAGCAAATAAATAAAGCGACTGACTGGTGTCTCCGACTAGATGGGTGAACGCACGTCCCTATTATCGTAAGGCCGGGACGACGATCATTGATAAGAGATGGAATCAAGGGCAGATATTATCAGATGTAGCTCCTTCTCTAATGAGCTTCAATTGTGCACTCTTGAGGATGCAGTTAAATGAACCAATGTTTATTTTTTTTAATGTACATATAGATATAGTGCTGATGGATAAACCAATCCCAGTCACACAGGGACTGGGAAATATAAGCAGATTTCCGATTAGAAGAAATGACATAGCTCACTAAATGTGCATTTCTTCGTTACTGGAGTACCTAAAATAAACTAGCCTTTGAATCATAAGACATGAAACATGAGATTTTTATAAGGATCAATAAGAAGGCCAAGTCCTCTACTGGTTTTTAATATAATGCAGAGTGCACTTTCGGAGTCAACGCTCCATCCTCAGTGCCTGCTGATTAAAGCTGCGTTGCCTGGACCACGACTGCCGGGAGACTCTGGGGAGTCGCCCCAAATAAAGTTCAAATAAAGTTCTTCATTATATAACAACTTTTTGTTAATATGATATGAGTAGGAGTGGGGTTTATGAAGCCCGAAAAGTTAAGGAAACGTAAACGTTTTATGTTTGTGTGACATACAGTTCGTTTGATGAACGGATGCAAGTCCAAAATATCTCGTGAACTCCACTTCGTGTAACCAAAGTATACTTTTTAAAAGTAGATTTTCTTAATGTAAATTAGCTATTGAGGTCGCACTCATCACGTGATTTTTGAATAATTTCCACAAATGTCCATTCATCCTACCCAGTAGATGACTATAATGAGTTCTGTTGAAACTCGATATTTAAAGTTTTATGTAAAATTCAATATCAAGTTCGTTAATGGCTGAAATCGTAAGTGGAAGGGTTTAGACGGGGGAAATTTAGAAAATTCAAATTTCTCCGTTATTATGGGTAAGATTGATTGTATAGAACCAATCTTATTGCAAATATAATGTTCTATAATGGTTTTATATACTTTTTTTTTTTTTTTAATTTTTACTATATTTGTTATTATCCGGGTTATTTTCATTTTTCAGTTTTCGGCAGTTCAGTAAACCCCCACTCCTACTCATATCATATTAAGAATAACCCGATATATTATGAATCCTAAATGCCATATATTGTTCTCATTGAACTTCTGTAGCTTTCTCGAGACCTTATGCAGATCGCAGTGGAAAGAAGTGTTACATCGACTCAGTCACCCTTTCCGTTTGTTTCCCTGGGAGTGGGAACTCCCAGCTAACGAGTACCATCGCCAGATACAACATAAGACCCTCTGTTCCACCGGCTGGGAGTTATTGAGGGGAGGAGTGAAGCTCACTTGAGGATAAATATAAAATAATCTGCGTTACGTAATGATCTTCTGGCCGCCGCCGCATTGTCTGGCTTCATTCTACTATTCTCAAAGTAATTTCACTCTAAGCCAAACACTGCCTTGCAACGGGCCATGGATTAGGAAGGCTTTTGAAATACTAAAAGATCCGTTGGAATGACTACTGATCTTATCACAGCAAATTTTCCAATTGATGGTATAGCACTTGTGATCTCATTTTACCACGTATTCTCTAAGTATATGGGGGAAAAACCGACGAGTAGAAGAACTACGGGGGTTACTGAAGGCAAAAACGAGAAAGTACGAATAACTTGCTTACTTCCTGTGTTACCAAAAAATGCACAGAACACCAATTGTAGGAAATCAAAATTTTAACAAGATTGGTTCTATAAGATTTTATGATCCGACTCATATAACGAAGATATTTCGAATTTTCCAATTCCCGTTCTCGGTTTATGTGGAGCATGTGTGTTTATCCTTCCATACTCTACGGAGCCCAGACCTGGGCGCTTACAGCCAGAGCAGAATCCAAGCTGAACTCGACACAGATGGCTATGCTCAGGAGTATACTAGGGGTTAAAAAGAGGGAGAGGAAGAGGAATGTGGATATTTTAAAACGAGTGCCGATGAAGAACCTCAGAGTTGAAGCACACCGATTGAAGTGGGGCTGAGCAGGTCATCTGGCTAGAATGAATGACAAGCGATAGGCGAAGGTCTGCACAGAATGGATCCCAAGGGACGTGGTCAGGAATAGAGGAAGACAGTGCCTGAGATGGAGGGACGAGCTTACTGCAGTCGTTGGCAACAATTGGTGGAGAGTGGTGAGAGACCGAGAATGGTGGAAGAGGACGATCGGAAAACAATGACAATTAGGATGGACTCCTTATTATACCTCCTAATGGGAGAGGCTTTTATCCTGGAAAAGGATGCCAATAAAGCTTATTATTATTATTAACTTGATTTCTGATCATAAATCTCTTGTTCATGATCTCTCCAGTTTATCTTAAGGAATCGTGATCATGATTAATTTAAAAGAATCTGAAATAATCTTAAAATAATGATTAAGATTTGTGTGCCAGTTCTGACTTTTGACCTAGGCAGATAAGGGCGTGGAGCCGGTGTTGGCGACCTACTTTGCTAACCTATAGATCTTTGACCCAGTCCCACCTCGACCCACTCCTTAAATTTTGACCAAACCTTTTGATAATGCCCAACCCTTTTCTGCCAACATTAATATTCCACTGAATAAGAATATCATTTTTTTCATTCATTTATTGCGGAGCGTTCGCTGCGAGGCGATATTGCTCATGTACAACACCAGAAAAAAGTAGAAATATGGGAAACAGTAATAAGAAAAATAAAACACTACTATTACAACAGGGCAAACTAAGAACGCAAAAAAACAGAGGACTTAAAAATGAATGATCAACAAATGAGAAAAAAAAAACGAAAACGAAGTAAGTCAAGTGGAATATTTAAATGGTCACATCTTTTGCAGTCTGTTAGTATGTGGTATTTGAGCATTAAACACATTGCATTAAGGATTGTTTTTCTTTTCATATATATATATATATATATATATATAAAACCATGGGTTAGGAGAGAATGACCTATACGTCACATGTGAACTTCAGTGCTTCGCCCAATATTTTGGTGTCCTAGTAGCCACACCAATGTTATATAATTTCGATGCTTATGAATGTGTTCAACAATGTTTTCTTTTTTTATTTTATAATAGTATGAGTAGAATATATGTGTTTTAAGGTGGTTAAACAACTTTCATAGCAAGAAAACTACATGGCGGTTTTGAACATTTTGCAGGTTTTACTGAGATAGAAGTATACTTAACGTGCAACTTAATTTTTGTACATAAATGTGGTCCTCAATGAATCCAGAAGTCTGTTTCTGAACTGTCTGAGAATGAGTACAGTGCGTATGGGCTATTTGCAATAATGTAGTTAAACGAAGTCATGCAAAATTTTGAAGAAAGAGTGTCATTTTTATGAAATTTTGTTAAGGTTAAATCAATGTATAAGTTATTTACTCTCCAAGCAGGGAACAAAGTACTGTTGTACAAAGGAGTTTGTGAAATGTTTGAGCCTGAGGAATTTTCTAATGCGCGTATAAGTTGTGGCTTGTGTTTATATTTTTTTTGTTTTCTGAATTTGTTGACAAGTGGTGTCTTGTTTAAAAATGTGTTGACGCAAGGTTTATTAAGAGATTTAAATTTTAAAGTAAATTTTAAATTGATAATTCACTTTCTATATTTCAGTGGAGGTTCTCCAGCAATTACACATAGGCTTTTTTCAGGGCTTAATCTTCAGGATGCTTTACTGTATGTTAGTCTGCTTGACTGATTTTCTTGTTTTCAGAACATTATAACCTCTTGTGTTATAGCCTCGACTGGAAGGTATTGTTAGATGATGAAAAGTGTCTGGAATTTAATCGAATCTGACCTTCTGCTGATTAATGTCTTCCCATCAAATCATAACCTATCATTCGTCACCGTTAATTGCCAGCTTTTTTTTATTACATCACTTATCCCCGCCCGCCATCTTTGACAGCCTCGAATTGCTCTATCACGAAATTATCTGCGATACATTAGGCGTCTAATCACTCTCCGGTTATTAGTATCCAGTTTGACAGTTGCATGGATAAATTTATGTTTTAGCAGATTTCCCTTAAGGAAAATCAGCTATTAAGGTCGTACTCATGACGCGAGTTTCGAAAAATTTCTTCAAATGCCCATCAATCCTACCCAGGAGATGACGAAAATGAGGTCCGTTGAAAATTATATATATATATATATATATATATATATATATATATATATATATATATATATATATTTGTCCTTTCAAAATTTTATATATACTCGTATGTCTGTTAACGCTCTAGCGGTCGCAATTTTCGTTTTATCGTTACCAAACTTAACATTTAAACGTTTTATGCAAAAATAAAGATCAAGTTCGTTAATGGCTGAAATCGGACCAGTGGGAGGGGGGGTTTAGAGGGGAGGATTTTCGAAAATTCGAAATATCTCCGTTACTATACGTCGGATCGAAAAATTGAACAGAATCAATCTTATTGCAAATTACATTTACTATAAATAATGTTATATACATTTATTCTGTATCTTGAATATTAACCGAGATATTTGCATTTTTCTGTTTTCAGCTTCTGAGATGAGATCGGCTATCTTCGGGTCTAGTCGTGAGTTTCCGTCAAGAGCTAGTTCGGGCCGTTCCCGTAACTGTTTTACTCTCTATTCTGAAATTTCTCTATTGTAAAAATTCACGTGGGAAATCTGCTTAGTTTACGCAGCCCCTGCGTGACGGACTTTTATATTCTAAGTCCGTCACGATTGGGCTGTGTAAACCAAGCAAATTTAAATCTGACAATCTGAAAAGAAATGTCATATTTCAGCAGATTTCCCTCAAGGGAAATCTACTATTGAGGTCATACTCAAGAAGCAATTTTCTAAACATTTTCTCAAATGTCCATTGATACTACACAAAAGATGACGAAAATGAGGTCCTTTCAAAATTGTATATATATGTCTGTTAACGCTCTATTGGTCGTAATTTTTGTTTGGTCGTTACCAAACTGGATATCTAAACGTGTTATGTAAAAATAAAGATTTAGTTCGTTCACGCAAGAAATCGGAAAGGATGGAGGTTTAGCGGGGGGAATTTCCAAAGTTCAAAACACCTTCGTTATTATGCGTCGGATCGGAAAACTGTATAAAACCAATCTTTTTGCAAATGCAATGTTTTATAAATCTTGTTGTGTAGGTTTTCGGGAGGGGAAAGATTTCTTATTGCCGCTTGGTGCTGTTGTGACACTAGTGCATATATGTATCTGAAATCTGCTGATATATGTATGAGGAAAATCTGCTGATTTTACGCAGCCCCTGCGATACTAACCTTTTTTTTTTTTTATTTTTTTCACTATCTTGATTATTAACCGGAATATTTGCACTTTTTTAGTTTTCGTCCAAATGTAAACCCCCACTCCTACACATTTCATATTAACAAAAATCTGTTATATTATGAAGCACTTTATTTAAAAACTAATTCCAAATATTGTTCTTATTGAGCTTGCACGTGTCGAGATAAATTCAATTACGTGACGCACGTGGGAAATACTTATAATATACAGTATTAGATATAATAAATAGTTTTCAATAAATTTAATGTGTTATATTGAGATACATTTCAGTAATTGTTTTTCTTTCCAGTGAAGTATATTTCTATCTGACTGTTCAGCTCTGAGTGGATGGCTGACCTGTTTGTTTACAATTCAGAGATTTCCACTTAGTGATTAATAAAATGTATTGAAATATTTCTCATTACCGTTTGTATTTATTCACTTAATATTCAAGGTGGTGTTAAGCGTCACCAGTGCATTACTTCAGGAAGGAAATCTGCTTAGTTTAAGCAGCCCCTGCGTGACGGACTTTTTGATGTATAATATCTCTCCCATATGAAGAAGCCTATGTAAATTGGGCTGAAAATTATATCAGGCCACGACTTGTTTAATAAAGGCAGTTGCTTCGAAAAAAGTCTCTTGAGCATGACAAAGGGTTAATATACAGCTAGGAAAAATAATTTGTAGCTATTACAGTGATTTTACCCCATTGGTTTAGTTGAGTATTTAAAATGTTTCGATCTTCAATATAATCGGGTGGTAGTTCGAATTTTTTTTTATTTTTAGCTCCTCTCGACTCTAGATTTCAGGCATTAACGAACATCATTTTAAGAATTATTTATAGTACTTAAATATTTAGGTTTGGTAACGATGAACCAAAAATCACGACCACTCGAGTGGTACATATTTATGTATAAACATCTTCTGATAACCTTCAAGTTAAAATCGATGGGCATTCAAAAGAAATTTTTCAAAACCCAGTCTTGAGTACAAAGTCAACAAATGAGTTCTCTTAAGAGAAATCTGCTACTATTTGACTTCTTCCCGAATCGTTAGATCAAGATATTTCAATAATAATTGAAGTAAAAGTGTCTTTACGCTCCAGCGGTCGCCATTTTTGTTTGATCGTTTTGTTTTGTACACAAACAAAAATGTAAAAATAAAGACTAAGATCGTTAATGGCTGAAATCGGATTAGTTGAAGAGGGGTTTAGAGGGAGGATTTCCAAAATATCACAGTTGTTATACGTCGGATCAAAAAATTATAAAAAAACACCCTTATTTAAAATATTTATGTCGTTATAAATAGTTTTATGGATTATTAATAGAAATATTTCCATTTTTAAACCCATCTTCATGAGTACAACCACAATAGCGGATTTCCCTGCTAATAATCTGCTAAAAGTTAAGATAATTTTCCAACATTAAAATTTGTACGGATTTATTAATTCATAATTAATGACACACTAATCTGAAAGGAATGTGACCTATATCATTTTGAAAGAAATATGTAAAAGTAACCTGGAGAACAAGTTTATGTAATGGTGCAATAAGAAGGAAAATATAAATGTCATATTATTTATTTGTATTACCAGAATTTGAGGTTGGACTTCCATTACGTTCCTCGCGATTCCCAATTATCAATCGTGAAGCAATTCCTTAAAAAAAAAAGTGTCTATTAGCAGATTTCCGTTAAGGGAAATCACCTATTGACTCGATTTTCGAAACATTTCTTCCAATGTTCATCGATCCTACCCAGGAGATGACGAAAATGAGATCCGTTCATAACAGTATATATATATATCTGATACTGCTCTAGCGGTCACAATTTTTGTTTGATTGTAACCAAAATTGATATTTAAACGTTTTATGTAAAACGACAGATCAAGTTCGTTAATGGCTAAAATCGGACTAGTGGGAGGGGGGTTTAGAGGGGGGGATTTTCGAAAATTCGAAATATATCCGGTACTATAAGGCGGATCGAAAAAATGTATAGAATCAATCTTATAGAAAATTAAATGTGCTATAAATATTGTTAGATACATTTATTATCTATCTTGAATATTAAGCATGATATTTGCATTTTTCAGTTTCAGCAAACCCCCACTTCTACTTATGTACATAAAAAATACTCAGTTATGTAAGAAATCACACCACTCAAATCACTCGTTTTTCTTTCCGGTAAGAAGTAGGCAGACCTGTTTGTTTACTATTCAGATGCTTTCCGTCGGGAGGTTTCTTATTATCGTTTGAATTTATTCACTTAATATTCACGGTGGTGTTGTGTTACCGGTATGTAGATTTATCTATTATTAATTTCACGCGGGAAATTTGCTTAGTTTACTCAGCCCTTGCGAGACGAACTTTCTTTTGATCTATAATTCTATCAAAGCAATGTGGACGGATGGTCTTGGGTTGAGGCAAGGTGTTTCAAATTTCTGAAGCATAATATCTGCATCTTGCCGGTGACCGTGTATGGAGCTATATTAACATATAATAGTGGGAATGTTCTCATAAGAATTTCACGTTGCGAATTACAACATTTACCGGCTCCAAGAGGTTGCAATCCCCCCGTTGGAAGGCCATACTATCGAGGTTGCAGGGGTGAATCGATTTCGCGGACCTGACCCAATAGAACCATCGTTCATGACCTCATAACGAAAAACATTTTTTTGCAAAGGTGTTTTCAGAAAATTTTGAAATATTAATAATATCAGAACATGAATCAGACGGTAAGCCATTAAATGTTATGTGGAAAAGTAATTTCGTAGTAGTTTTCCTAGAACTCTTTACATGTCTCATTCAAAAACTCCGTCACACAGTGCCTGCGTAAACTAAGCAGATTTCCTTCGTGAGATTTAACAACTGATAAATCTACATACTGGTAACACAACACCACCATGAATATTAAGTGAATAAATACAAAAGGGGATTCTAATGAAAAAGGCCTGCCAACGTCTTACCGGAAAGAAAAACAATTACTGAATATATATCAGAATATAACATATAAATTCTGTTGAAAACTATTTACTATACCTAGTACTCTAATTAAGAATAAATCAGACTAATGTTTATCTCAATCAATCAAATTTTAGTAGTCCAAGAACTTAAATTGGAGGGGGGGAGGGTCACCAGAACAAATTTGCATGTATCTCGTATAATAAAGCCCTCTTGAAAACAATATTTGGCATTTAAGGTTCGAATAAAGTAGTTTAATAGGTAACTGAGTATTGTTTATGTAACATGAGGGGAAGTGGGGGTGCTGAAGGTTGAAAAGTGAAATATCTCGGTTAATATTTAAGATAGGCAATAAATGTATATAACAACATGTATAGTACATTTGATTTCCAATAAGATTGATTCTATACATTTTTTCGATCCGACGTATACGTATAGCAACGGAGATTTTTCGAATTTTCAAACATTCTCCATCTAAACCCCCCATCCCCTGGTCCGACTTCAGCCATTAACTAACTTGATCTGTCTTTTTACACAAAACGTTTAAATTTCGAGTTTGGTAACGATAAAAAAAATTACGACCAATAGAGCGTTAACAGACAAATATATATACTTTTGAACGGACCTCATTTTCGTCATCTCCTGAATAGGATCGATGGAAATTGGAAAAGAAAGTTTTCGAAAATCGCGTCATGAGTACGGCCTCAATAGCTGATTTCCCACAAGGGAAATCTGCTAAAAAGCCTTTGATTAGTAGTAGGGGTTTACTGTTGAAAACAAGAAAGAGTGAATAATTTGTATAATATTAGAGTTCTTAAAAAATGTATAGTACAACAATTGTAGAGTATCAATAGTTTAACAAAACTGGCTTTCATATTTTTCATAGATTAATGGCAAGGGTCACCAATAAAACACTTTTCTTTAAATGCAAACTTTCTTCACATTGACCTAGATGTTTCGTGGCTTAATTACCACCTTTTCAGGAGCCATCCCTTTCCTAAAATAATAACATTAATTTAAGAAAAAAAATTATACTTCTGTGGTGCATACTGCATTAATAAGAGGCTGCTAACATAATTTATTCATTACATTCAATTACAGATTGCTACTTACATTTCTGAAGTGCTTGATCCCTGTTACATTCGTAGCGACAGTCCCTTCCTCACTGGGGAAGAAGTTGATACTGAGATTCCCGAAGCAGATGAAATCCGCTGATTACAGATGGATTATTTTCCGTCAACCTTGAACTCAATAATTTAAAATCGATTGTTTTAAGATATAATGTTACAGAATTTATGATTGAGACATTTAATTTATGTTTACTGCTTTTATACGTTTTTTACGTTATATGGCTGGTTTTATAACATTTTTGATCCGAACCATAATTGATTTTCCCCAACAATTCTACTATAGACATCTGAGAAAATATTTCGAAAATCTCGCCATGAGTCCAACCTCAACAGCTGATTTCTCTTAAAGGAGTTTCACCATTTCTACATGTTAGAATTGTGGGCAGACATTTTGTAAAGCTGTTCTCTTGCCGAGATGTTCAATTACTCTTTTCGATTGGGAACAAGATCTGTAATTGCCTGAAATGAGTCAGACCGAGTAATTGTGTCACTTTCTATCTCGAAACAACAAGCTCATTAATTTACACCACCAAATTAGGTAAGATCATTTGGGAAGAAAAGGCAAGTCTCCATTTAGGATAAAATGGGTGTGCAAACCAACTCAGGATAATGCTTTTATATAATAATAAATTTAGAAACAAATATACAGTTCTACCTAATAGTACCTTTAATTAAAGAGCTTAAACAGAACTTTAGATTGAAAAAAAATTCGACAATTCAGCCTATAAAATCTTTTCCTCAATAATTCAATAAGGATCAACACATTTTAGCAGATTTCCCTAAAGGGAAATCAACTATTGAGGTCCTACTCACGACCCGATTTTCGAAATTTTTCTTGAAATGTCCATCGATCCTACCCAGGAGATGAGAAAATGACGAAATGAAGATAGATGACGAAAATGAGGTCCGTTCAGAACTGTATATATATATATATATATATATATATATATATATATATATATATATATATATATATATATATATTTGTCTGTTATCGCACTAGCGGTCACAATTTTTGTTTAATCGTCACCAATCTCGGTATTTAATCGTTTTATGTAAAAAGAAAGGTCAAGTTCGTTAACAGCTTAAATCGGACCAGTGGGACAGGGGGTTTAGAGGGGGGGATTTCGAGAATTCGAAAAATTGTATAGAACCAAGCTCATTGCAAATTAAATTTACTATATATATATATATATATATATATATATTGTCCTATAAAATTTATTTTCTATCTTGAATATTAACCGAGATATTTGCATTTTTATTAAGTGTAACGGACGAACTGTGGTCGCTTCTATTCGTTTCCGCCGAAAGCTAGTTCGGCTGTTTCCGTAACTGTTCGGCACTCGTATAGTGATTTCTGCCGTGGGAAAGCTGCTTAGTTGCAACCGCTAGAGCGTTAACAGACATATAAATAAATAAATATATATGTATATATATATATATATATATATATATATTAAATTTTGAACGGAATATTGGATTTCCTATGTAGGATCAATGGATATTTGAGAACATTTTTCGAAAATTGCGTCATGAGTACGACCTCAACAGCTTATTTCCCCTAAGGGAAACCTGGTAAAATTTCTTTTCAGATTCTGGTGAGATTTCTTTTCAGATTCCCAAATTTTTTCTTGGTTTATACAGCCCAATCGTGACGGACTTAGAACACAAAACATAAAGTTTTTAAAGGAGCTCATTTTCGTCATCTCCTGGGTAGGATCGATGAACATTTGAAAATTTTTTCCAAAAATCACGTCTTGAGTAAAACCTCAATTGCTCATTTCCCTTAAGAGAAATCTGCTAAATGCTTTTTTGAAGGAATTGCTTCACGATTGATAATTAGGAATTGCGAGGAACGTATGGAAGTCAAACCTCAATTATTAGAGACTAAAATGTCTCCATGTTATAATTATCCAATCACCTAACATTCAATGTTATTCAATATAGACTTTGTAAATACCAATGTTGAGGCTGCCCGTAAGGTGTGCTACTTGAGTAGAGCGAGAGGTTCCTGCGTATCAGACCATGACTAAGTGTGGTGTTGTGTATGACATAGCTCGCTACGTTGCAACGCGTTCTAACCACCAACACAGCTTAGCCTTACAAAGTCTGAAGAAAATTTATTATTTGAAATATATGGTTTACAATCCACAGGTTCATAAAATCTACGGTCTACAATAAACATTGCTTAAGGAGACGAGTAGGCTGTTTGAAGGTATTTGTTTGTAGTGGTTACAATTATAGGCACGGGCATGTTCTGAACTAACCTCTCCCCGCTTTGGCTAAGTATTTCTGAAACTTTTTTTTTCTCCTCATAGTAACCCATGAGGAGTTACTTTTTTGAAACATAATACATGTTCCATTGCCACATGGCATATTACATGTATGATTATGTTTAAATACATTTTTATTTTACAATATGTAAACGTTAATCTACTAACTAATCGAATATAATATAAGAGTAATAATAAAATAAAATATTAAAATAATTAAGATTACTACAACTAAAATTAATAAATTAAATGAAGAAAAAAACTAAAAAAACTATTAAAGTTAATTCAAACGATGTTTAATTTGCTAATCTAATGTAAGGTAAATATATTGAATTATAGTTCCCGTTCGTCACAAACAACTTTACATTCTAATGTATTTTTGCTACAACCATATCTATACTTTTGATAAACTTTATAAGTTCATTATTATATTTGATAAATATAGTATGACATGGTTCTGGCCAATTACCTCCTTTTATAATTACATTCATTATTAAATTTGATCTATTTTGATTAAATGTTGAACAGTCATAAAGTATATGTAAAAACGTTTGTGTTTTCAGTGAGTCGCAAGTACATTAGTCATTTTCTTGAATTTTAAATCTTGTTTAATAGTGTCCAGTCTGTCCATGCTCTTTTAAAAATTGTGTGGATTTGTGATGGTGACTCTTAATTGTGTAGTAGTTGTAGTGAGTTATATTTGCTATGTATTGATGTAAGCTGTAAGATTTGTTACATGTCGTCCATTCTCTGTTCCACTTATGTATTGTGTCGGTACGTAAGTCTTTTTTACTGTATGAGAGTGTTACGAGAGAGAATTCTGGGATTATTTTTGTATCTTGAGCTGCTTCCTTTGCTAACGTGGAACCTTGGACCACAACAATCTGGGAGACGAAGATGGGATAATTTGATGATTGTAAATGATTCTTTATGGCTGGTTTGTAATGCACGCTGTGTCTTATGTTGCCATCGGATTACAATAGAAGTAACCACAAGGGATGATGCCCAATCGCTATGATCGAATGCCGATATGATTTTGACTCTCTCGATCTTGTCATATTCTCCTTCTATCTTTTCTCTTTAAACAAAGGGGACTTTTCTTTCCTAAATAAGGAGTAGATTGCTTTATGTTGCCAGATTTCCTTTAAGGGAAATCAGCTATTGAAGTGTTACGTGTGACGCGATTTATTATTTTTAAAATAAGAAATTCCAATTAAATTTTGATGGGCCATGTGGAAAGGAGAGCAGCTTTATGCGGTGCTTTTAGTTATATAAGTGATAATTTATAATTCTCGCCGAATGCTTGATTACCACAATAGCCACATTCTGGAGTTTGTTTGTGGATGATCCAAGTCCTTTTAAAATTTCGGCTGTCCTTTGGGATATTGCACCTCTTGCACCTATCAGCAAACCTTTGACGCTCCATTTTTCAATAGAGTATTTTTCCTTGAAGTACCCACAGCAAGGTTCATAAATCCTCCTCTTTTCCTCGTCTACTTCTGTTGATTGCTTGATATTTGTTTCGAACCTTACTGTGGGATCTAGGATGACTCCTTCGTTTGCTATTCTTTTGATCATTTCAATGTCGGCTCATTTCGGCGATCCATCAGACGACTTGCACCCAACTTTTTCATAGACTTCCCAATCTTTGTTGTATGTTTTTATTAGTTGGGCTATGTCTGTTCTTACTTTATGGTGACGGCTGTTGCGCCTCAACTCTCCCCATTTGCAAGAACCTAGGACAAGAGGTAGGGTTTCAATCTCACTGCAATGGCGGCAGCGGGTTGATCCTAGGTTCCTACCAGGGATTGAGTGCACAGGAATCAGGTTGACATTCATTTTGATAGCCGGCGACCACTCTGAACAGGAAAGGCCCTTCTTCTTAGATACTCATTAATTGCTAGAATTCCATTCTAACACTGATGACTCCTTTCCCTTTGGATGGGAAGCAACTCCTTTCGACGAGTTTCCCCTAAGTTCTTGACAACATTTTCTGACATCAGTTTTAGCCATTTTTACGAAATGTGAACCATTGAAGCGTTAGGCCATTTCTTTTCAATGTTTCTTGAAGCCATAGCATAGCCATTATTTTCATTAATGAAGTTCAGGCAAATAATGAGGAGTTGAAGAAACGCTTTTCGATTCAGCCAATCCTCGCAAGTTTCTTGGTGCATAGGTCATCGCATCAGGATTGTCAGAAGGAAGAGAGAGAATTTCTTTGATACAGCTTCTGATATTATTTTATATATACATATATAAAATTTTGAACAGACTTTATTTTCGACATCTCCTGGGTAGGAACGATAAACTTTTGAAGACATATTTTGAAAATTCCATCATGATTACAACCTAAAAATATTTGTGAGCTTTTCAGTGATCCCAGCTGCTTCATTGTTGCTCGGAGTAATAGTAAACGAGATCGAGTGGAAGATGATGTAATCCAAACGGGAAACACTATAATTAAAAGCCTATTCAGGAAAGTAAAGCCGTAAATCCTCAAATCTATTATTAAACTAACAGTTACCGACTCCTCTGGCCGTGAACTCCTTTGAGCCGTTATAAGGGAAGATCTGAAGGAGGATCAAATTAACGGGATTTTTTTTTGGGGGAAAAATTAAAAGGAAACAGGAGTGGTCTACACGCATGGGAAAGAAGATAAGGATCAGAAACTACTCCATGTATAATGGATTCCAATGACAAATTTGAGGTCTTATGTTCTGTTATGAAAGACCAGCTGTGATGGTAGGGTTGTCCGAAAAGTATTGGACCATGCATTCGGAGAACGTACTCAGGAAGGAGCTGTTTGAAAATATCTGTCATATGGAAGTCGTCAATGTTGTATATGTTTTAGGCAATTATCGGCTCATTGGTATCAACGATCGATTTCCTATGGAAACATTGTTTCTACCTAAATATTCAAGTATTTATTGTATGACTGTGTTTAGTACAAATGATCTTCTTTAAGCCTTTAACTGAGACCTATAATAAGCTCCTCGTCCAAGAACCATGGGTTGAGTTAGTGAAGAATTTCTGCATGTACTTTCCCTATCCATACTTATTTGGCTACAAACATTCTCCTTCCGAACGTAGAATATCATAGAAGATCTCGACAGTCATCGATTTTAATTAGAGACTAACTGAAAATGAAACCTATTTTGGTTATATAATGTATTTGTATAATAGTATCGTTAAATTTGATTCAACAAAAATAAACTACAGTTTTAAACATTTTTCCATTGAAGGTACGTGTCAAAAATATAGTTCGAGATGTCACTCTCAAACAACACAAAGGATTTGGAAGGTCTCATTTAAGTATATTCAGGGCTCAGGTTAGCCATGTCAGTTAAAGCGTTGACCTTTATCTCACATGGTAAACCTAGAGTGGCGAGTTCGATTCTTGCCTGGGCAAAGGAAATTATTTAGTGACGAAATTCATTAAATCACAACCTAAATCCCACCCTGGCTAGAAAAGGGTGGTAACCTGTAGATATCCCGTCCCAATTAGCATGAGTTGCAAAAAGTGGACGTTAATAAATAATAATAATAATAATTAAGTATATTCCCTAAAGCTAATGTCCATGAACCATATGAACAGGGGTAACGAAGTTTCAATACTATTCTTACATGGTTCTATTATGTATACTATTCAATACTATTATGTATGTTTACTATAGTAATAAAGAACAAAAAAAAAAAATGAATGCCCTGGTGAGCTCGGATTAGCTGGTACAGAAAATAGACTAGGTAAATACACATATGATAAAAAATATTGTATTAAATCAGTCTGACCTCAGAAGCATTTACTTTGAGGGAAACGGCACTGAAGGGTGAGAGAAAAGAAAGGGTTGAAGGCCAAGATCTAAGGGAAACAAGGGGTGCCTCATGAATCCGCAGTCTCGATAAGTAATCACAGATGATTCGGGCGTATAGACGCTCTAGGAAAAAAAAAAAAAACCTTGATCCTAGAAGAGTAGTGGATTCCCGAAGAACGAGAGAGAATGTATCTGCATCCAAACATAACACAAAGCATCGGTGGGACATTGAAATTAAAACAGTAACATGTACTAGTATATAGGAATATTTTTTTTTAATAATATTAAAACCATTTAAAATTGTTACCTTTAATACTAGTTTAATGTAATATTTGTAGTATAGTATAAAAAAAATATTGTATTTAACTTGTTGTTTTAATTACTTGTATTTAATATTTATTTATCGTGTTTAATCTTTTTTTTATTTTATTTTATTTATTGTTGATTCAGTTTTTATTTTATTTTTCTACTATATTGATTTTATTACATTGTTAAATTTTGAGCAAACCCGCATATTTGCTTGTGCTCCTGTATAAATAAAAAAAAAATCAGCAGCACAGGCTGGTCTGTGACTCACAACAGGTAATGGAATGGGAATAGACGGTTGCGGGAGCCACCAGAAGAGGAGGTCGGGGGTTCCTAAATCTAAAAAGTCCCTCCAAATTTAAATTATACCCTCGTAAAAAGGAATCTATCTGATTGCCTCTTACAAATAATTATCCTCCATAGACATAATAATAAAAATATTTTAATATGAAAATAATAAAGAACAATGTATATATTCCGCATTGAATTTATGTGTTTCCGAAGGGCTGAATTATGAGGGGTAGAACTTTAGCGTTTTGCAATTACAATGAAATCTTGTATTTGTATTTAAAATGACATAAATAAATAAGTTGGGTACATATATATATAACCTTAATTGATGGAAATGTTAGTTTCGTAATAGGTTGGATCAGACTCAGTGTCATTAGATGATTTTTGGGCTAGGAAATCTGACCTATTATGACCTATATAAGGCACAGATGTGAGAGGTCTATCTTTACAGTCTACTACCTAAAAAGCTTTACCCAGATCCGGACAAGGAGAAGTCCTTGAGGTTTTTTAGCAGAACGTGACGTAGCGTTCAAGTGGATGTTTTTACTACCGCTAGTAGATTAGAGCCTTGAGGAAGGTTATAGGCGGCTAGGCTGGCCGTTCACCTAACCCCTCCTCTTGCTCTTTTCTTTCTATTTATCTCTCTCTTTCTTCGTCTCTCTCTCTCTCTCTCTCTCTCTCTCTCTCTCTCCCTCCCTCCCTCTCTCTCTCTCTCTCTCTCACACACACACACTCTCTCTCGCTCTCTCTCTCTCTCTCTCTCTCTTTCTCTTTCACACACTCTCTCTCTCTCTCACTCTCTCTCTCTCTCTCTCTCTCTCTCTCTCTCTCTCACACACACACACACACACACACTCTCTCACTCACTCTCTCTCTCTCTCTCTCTCTCTCTCTCTCTCATAGAGAGCTCCGCAATTAAAAGAGAGCTCTCTATCTTTCTATCTAACTCTAACTTGGTCGGGTGCCGGGTTACATTTGGTGAGCTATATTTCTAAATGAGGGCTCAAAACATAAAAAGTCCGTCACGCAGGGGCTGCGTAAACTAAGCAGATTTTAGAATTTTTAGAATAAAGAAATTTCAGAATAGAGAGTCAAACAATTACGGGAACGGCCCGAACTAGCTCTTGACGGAAACTCACGACTAGACCCGAAGTTAGCCGATCTCATCTCAGAAGCTGAAAACAGAAAAATGCAAATATCTCGGTTAATATTCGAGATACAGAATAAATGTATATAACATTATTTATAGTAAATTAAATTTGTAATATGATTGGTTCTAAATAAGTTTTTGATCCGACGTATAGTAACGGAGATATTTCGAAAATCCTCCACTCTAAATCCCCCCTCCCACTGATCCGATTTCAGCCATTAACGAACTTGATCTTTATTTTTGCATAAAACGTTTAAATATCGAGTTTGGTAACGATCAAACGAAAATTGCGACCACTAGAGCGTTAACAGACAAATATATATATATATATATAATTTTGAACGGACCTCATTTTAGTCATCTCCTGGGTAGGATCGATGGAAATTTGAAGAAATTTTTCGAAACTCGCGTCATGAGTACGACCTCAATAGCTGATTTCCCTTAAGGGAAATCTGCTAAAAAATTGATGGGAGAGGTAAGGAGCTAAGGATCTAACTACTTATGTAGACGAGTCGGGTGTACAACACTAGGAACTTGCTTCCGACAACATCTGAGATGGCAGACTTATGGTAATTGTTCTTCACGTCTAGAACTACCTATTTCGTCGCTAAGACAACCAGAAGAGCACTCGTTAGAGGATCGGTCCTACCTAGGAGAAGACGAAAATGGGGTCCGTTCAAAATTGTGTACATATATTCTAGCCTGATACCTTCTATTATATACTCCAGCGATCGCAATGTTTGTATGATTCTTACCAAATTCGATATATAAGCTTTTTATGAAAGTTCAAGATCAAGTTAGTTAAAGGCTTGAATCGGACTGGGATCAGTGGGGGTCGGATAAGAGTGGAAAATTGGAAGCCCAAAATATCTCTGTTACTATGAGTCGATAGAAAAATCGTACATAACTAAACTTATTGCAAATTAAATTTTCTGTAAATGGTGTACAACACACTTCCCTCTATTTTGAGTATTGACCCGAGGTGTTCCCATAATTTTCAGATTTCGGGATGCACCCAATTTTAGTCATAGAGCCTAACCTGAATCGTTCTATTCCAAGGATCGCAAATGAGCTTTGTGTTGTTGCGTCATTAATTAAGATTTTATTTTTTGGCTCAATAATATTAAAAACGTTAGACCCATTGGGCATGAAGCTACGCAGATTCAGACCATTTTGTCTCCTGATTATTTAATCATTCTTTCCTTGAGGAGAGATTGGCAGTAAATTTGAAAATTGTCATGCTTCGAACCTTTTTCCCTCTCTCTTTTTCTCTGTGTCCCTTACAATCATTCCCTATTCCTTCTCAGCACCAATTCTCTCTCTCACTATGTTTTTTTTCTACAAAAACATACAATAAAAAGTTCCAAAAGTAATGGAAGTATGAGTTTTTTTTACTCGAAATAGCGCGAGTTTGTGCCAGTAAAACTAAAGGATAACCTAAGAAAACAAATTAATATTAATTTTCGGCATGGCTTATTTTTAATTCTGCAGTTCTTTGTGTATGGTGGGTAAGTCATTGTCTGTTATTAGTCAGCAGTCTGCAAGTGTTCGATAGTTAATTGTGTATTACATAGTGAACATAATGGTGGCTCGGCCCCATTCGTGTGTTATCCGTGAATGGCCATGTCTCAAAAGAGCAAGAACTACTTCTTTTTTTCCAGTATTCTGATTGGTTGACAGCCATTAACGAATAGTGCCTTTTATTTCACTTAGTTTTGTGTATGTCCCAAGCCATTCCACTTCCAATTTCATGTTGACCGGTTTTTTAATATCTTTCATGTCATCGTATGCTGCAATGTGGTCAGAGTGTAATACGTCAAGTTCAGTCGCTAATTTTGCACATTTCAGACAAAGCTTTTTCCTTGATGTCCGAGTGTCCTGGTACCCAATCGATAGCTATTACTTCATTCACTTTAGTTCGTAAATCCTGGGGCGTTTCAGATTTTAATGAAATTTGTCGCTGCATGACCTTTCCAATGATGGAATGCATAGGTTTCACAGTTATCGAAGCATTAGATGATAAATGGTATCCTGAGTGGACTCTCGCAAAAATAATCCTTATACTCATGAAAAAAAAAAAAAATTGACAATATTGATTGTATTTTAACACATATTAAATGTCAGTTTATCGGTAGAGTCCTTAATCCGCTACTGACATAGCCTTCTTCCCCTATTGTTCAACCCAAGGCCGATCCTATTGTTTCGTTCTTGCTATTCTGGGGTTTATATTATAATGCCTAGCGACTTTTCCCATCTCTCAGTCACGCCATATTTTTTTTATTATTAGTAGTATTATGCTTGTGAAATTTGTATTTATTCCTATTATTTTACTCCCATCTTTATCTCATTCTTTTTTTAGCTATTTCTAATTTGTACATTTCACTACAATTTCTTTGTGTGGGGGTTTTCCCCGTCTATTACATTTCCCTTCGGTTTCGCTTATTTCATCTCTTTTACATTTTCATAGTCTGTTATTTTCTCTCATTGTCATTGTGTTCTACTGCTTCTTCTTCTGTCCATTAGGAATTTATAATGTGAATAATATCACAACAGAAAATTTATAAAAATTCATTACTCACTTTTCGAAAAGTTCTTCAATGTATTGGAGATACCTAATTGTGGATAGAAGACGTTTTAAAGTTTAAAAAAAAACTTGAATAGCTTAATACGGTAATTTGAAATTAAAGATATGTTAATCCCGAAGTATATTGGATCAGAAAAAAATGTTAAAGCCTGTCAAAGACAGGAGATTCTTGTGCATTGACCTTTTACACTTAATTTCTGGGATTTATTTCTGGGCGATTGGAGGAGATAAAACAAATATGAACATACATTTTTATGTTTTCAGCTTCTGAGATGAGATCGGCTAACTTTGGGTCTAGACGTGAGTTTCCGTCATCAGTTAGTTCGGGCCGTTCCCGTAACTGTTCGACTCTCTATTCTGAAATTTCTCTATTATATAACTTCACGTGGGAAATCTGCTTAGTTTACGCAGCCCCTGCGTGACGGACTTTCAGTTAATTTAGAGTCGTCATATGATCTTATTCTTCATAAAAAGACTAGAAAGAATATTTGTGCATTGATTTGTGCAATAATTTTCATTAATATCAAATCCCATTGGTATTTTTTCTAAAGAAATACTGTTAAAAGCCCGTCACGGAAAGGCTTCAGAAACATAAATATCGAGATTGGTAACGATAAATCTAAAATTGTGAATGGTAATGAACTAGAGCTTTGTCTCATGTATAGTGATGTCATATATAATATATGCAGTCTCCAAGAGGCTCTCCTACTTCGGGAGCTACAGGGGTGATGCTGCCTAAGGTTCAGAATAAAAATATTTTATAGTTTATTTACCTTGGCTACTTATGCCCATAAAATTTTGTATTCCCGTGCGGGTTAAGGGGTGGGCACACCCTCCACTACCGCCAGCAAGCTGAAAGTCAAAATAGATGAAGATTCGATCCCTGCCAAGAGAGAATATTGGTCCACGAGGTCGCTAACAGAGCACTCTAGTATCGCATTTCTTATGGACCAGCGAGGTCTGAAGAGCATCTACGTCTGACAACTACTCGGGGTGACTAACGATTATGACTCTCATAGCTCCCGTTCACAGGCAGCCTGACTATGTGAACTGACTTCCGGATACAATGGGGTTCTTCAGTCTACTGTACAATAAAAGTCCGTCACGCAGGGGCTGCGTAAACTAAGCAGATTTCCCTCGTGAAGTTTAGTAATGGATAAATCTACATACTGGTAACACAACACCACCGTGAATAAATACAAACGGAAATAAGAAATGGTTCATTCAATTTCAATAACCTGCCAACAGGAAGCGTTAGGTTGGAAATGTAAACAAACGGGTCTGCCCGCTTCACACCGGAAAGAAAAACTATTAAGGAAATATATCAGAATATAACATATTAATTTTATTGATAACTATTTAGTATATCGAGTAATGTAATTAATAATGAGTCAGAATAATTGTTATCCCTATCAATCAAATTTTAGTAGTCGAAACCCTTAGACGGGGGGGGGGATCTCCAGGACATATTTGCATGTATCTTGTATAATAAAGGTCTCTTGAATACAATTTTTGGTATTTAAACTTTGAATAATGTGATTTATTATGTAGCAGAGTATTGTTTATGTAACATTGGTAGAAGTGGCGGTTTGCTGGTGGCTGAAAACTGAAAAATACCAATATCTCGGTTAATATTCATGATATTGAATTAATGCACATAATAATATTTATATTAAATTTAATTTACAATAAGATTTGTTTTATACAAGTTTTCGATCCGACCTATAGTAACGGAGATAATTCGAATTTTCGAAAATCCTCCCCTCTAAACCCCCCCCTTCCCCTGGACCGATTTCAGCCGTTAACGAACTTGATCTTTGTTTTTACATAAAACGACTAAATATCGAATTTGCTAACGATTAAACAATAATTGCGACCGCTAGAGCGGTAACAGACAAATATATATATATATATATATATATATATATATATATATATATATATATATACAGTTTTGAACGGACCTCATTTTCGTCATCTCCTGGGTAGGATCGATGGACATTTGAAGAAAAATTTCGAAAATCGCGTCATGAGTACAACCTCAATAGCTGATTTCCCTTAAGGGAAATCTGCTAAAAATCATTCCAGGTTCTCCTTGGATAACGGAGATTGCACGTTGATCACTCTCTACGTAAATATTCTGATCACGAACCGCTCTAGGGAGTGGTTTAGGATTTTAATGGTCTGTAATGTCAACCTTTCCCTTCCAACCAAGTACATCAATTAGATAATATCTCCCAGCAATGTGATGAATATGTGAGTGTGCGTGAGTGTGTTGGCGCAATTACTTTTGAACGCGTAGCCAATCCGTTAAAAAAAGAAAATAAACTTTTATTCACACTGAAGTTTGTTGATTGAGTTGTGGGAAGGATGTTTTAGGAAGTGGAAACAAACGGAAATGTGAAATTTACATTTTTATTTAAGTTCTTATATTGTTATTACTATTTAGTAACGTCCACTTTTTGCTACTATGGCTAATTGGGTCGGGTTATCTACAGGTTACCACCCTTTTCTAGCCAGGGTGAGCCTAAGTATTTTATTTAGTGAGTCTGTTACTAAATTAATTTCTATTGCCCAGGCGCGATTCGAACTTTCCACCATAAGTTGCCATGGGAAATTAAGGCCAACTCTTCAAGTCACATGGCTAAACTGAGCTCCAAATGTATTAATATATTGAGCGAATATATTAAATAATTTCCGTAGACATAGTATTGATAATGGTGAAATTACTTCAAAATATTAAATGAGATTAAATTCATTCATAACCCAGTTCGGCTACGACGGACATTTTGAAAAAGTACATTAGAACCATGTGAAAACTTGAATTGCATTTTGGGAGAAAGAATGTAAAAAATGATATGCGAACTAAAAAAAAGTACGCAAATTGAGTATAAGCCAGGAATGTATAAAGTTTATATAATTTTTTTTTTTAATTTTAGAGTAGGAGAGGAAATGTGGAAGCATGCTGGAGCTAAGCTTAAACCCGCTCCGACCCAGAAAATCTCTTGCCAAACAGTCATGCCATTGAATGTATTATCTTTATAGGACTGATCCTCTCCTCAGCGAGAATTGCTTTTATAAAAGGCAAAAAAAAGTTTTAACACAAAAAAAAAATTTAACACCTCCGTGGACATAAAGTGAATTAATACAAACGGTAATGGGAAATGTTTCTGTCAACTTTAATAACCTCCCAACGGAAGGCCTCTGAGTTGTAAACAAACAGCTCTGTCAACCTCTTAGAGCTGAACTGATAGAAAGAAATATTCTTCACCGGAAAGAAAAACAATCACCGAGATATATCTGAATGTGACATATTAATTTTATTAAAAACTATCTCCTATATCTAGAAATGTAATTTATAATGTATCAGAATAATTTTTATCTCAATCTCTAAAATTTTAGCAGTTAGGGGGGGGGGGGTCAAGTGAACGTACTTGCATATATCTCACAGCTCAGTTTAGCCATGCGAGTTAAAGCGTTCACCTTTATCTCGCATGGTAAACCTAGAGTGGCAAGTTCGATTCTTGCCTGGGCAAAGGAAATTATTTAGTGACGAAATTCATTAAATAACGTCCTAAAATCCCACCCTGGCTAGAAAAGGGTGGTAACCTGTAGATAACCCGTCCCGATTAGCCTAAGTTGCAAAAAGTGGACGTTAATAAATAATAATAACAATAATATATCTCACAAAGTCGAAGTTCAATGGAAACAATATTTGGTATTTAACCTTGGAATGAAGTGTTTCGTGATATAATAGCTTATTGTTTATATGAAATGGATAGGAGTGAGGGTTCGCTGAAGGCTGGAAAACGAAAAATGCAAATATCACGGTTAATGTTCAAGGCAGAGAATAAATGTATATAAAAATAATTATTACATAAATAATCGTACATTTAATTTACAATAATGGTTCTATAGAAATTTACTATCCGGCGATAGTAACGGCGATATTTCGAATTTATGAAAATTCTCCCTCTAAACATCCCCTCACATTGTTACGATTTCAGCCATTAACGATCAAGTTCGTTAATTCATTTGTATATTAAACGATTAAAATTCGAATTTGGTATCAATCAAAAAAACATTTCGACCGCTAGAGCGTTAACAGACAAATATATATATATATATATATATATATATATATATATATATATATAGAGAGAGAGAGAGAGAGAGAGAGAGAGAGAGAGAGAGAGAGAGAGAAATTTGAACCCGCCCTCATTTCCGTCATCTCCTGGTAGGATCGATGGACATTTGAAGAAACGTTTATCTGCTAAAGGTAAGCTGCAGGCGTTTTCCGATACAGACCCTGGACTTCATTTTCGTCTTCTCAAAGGTAGGATTGCTGGACATTTTCGGAAGAAATGCTCCGAATACCACAACGCCAGTAGCCGATTTCCCATAAAGGAAATCTGCTAAATTTTTACTGTCATATTAGGCAGTCTCTTCCTTAAAGATCCGTCGGTAAAGTCTGCACTTAGCTTCTGCATGGGAGGCAAAGTGCCTCTAGAAGTATTTACCCCCCACGAAGTAACTGGACTTAAGTGCAACCCTACCTTGTACTTCCTGAGGGATTACTGGGAATTAGCTTAAAAGCTCAGTACTTGGATTTTAAAGTCTCCAACGGGATGGGGGTTTGATTTTCTTCCAATGAGCAGGTTGGCAGAGCTAGCTGGCCTTGAGTCGCCCAGTTTTATTGCACCTGCTCAGAACCTCAATCAGTCTCCAGGATTCGTGATTGTTCGCGGAAGAATCAACTCCGCGAATAGTGAAAAGGCGCGTGACCTGATGACGTCATCCACCGCCACTCAACCTTGCCCTGGACTGGGACCTCGCTGCCGGCGCATCCAGCCACGAGGGGGGACCGGCAGGAAAGGGCAAGAAGGAGACGAGAGAAGATGGCAGCCTAGTGCGGCGAGTGAAAGGGAGTCATCGTCATCGCACTGAAAAAACCCCTCAAAATGCTGGAGTAGACTCAAAAGGGCCCGTCGGGCGATGAAGCCCTGGAACAAGGAGGGGGAGAACACAAGACATTAAAGAAAAAATAGTGAGTACTCACTTCATTTACATACACCGCACCCCGAAGCCAACAGGCATCAACCACATCATGGGCCCCACCGAGCAGCATACTTCAACAAAAGTTCAATTCAACCCAGAGCAGCTCACCCATCCCCACTTGTAAGAGAATCAAAATTTTGTTAACATTTATTTATACTATTTACCACAAACATTGTAAATTACAACATTGTAAATTAAACATGCCTTGTGATTTGCCCCAAACAATACAGTCCACTCTCTCAAACTAACAAAATAAGGGGCGAAGGGGCATCTCCCTATATCCTTTAATGGGAAGCCTCTTCGATCCCCAAACATGGTCCTCCGGGCCGGATATGACCCACAAACATGGTCCAACAGGGCCGGATCCAACAAACAATGGTCCAGACGGGCCGGATTCGACCCACAAACAATGGTCACACCAACCAATTGACCCCCCAATCATGGTCACCAACCAATTGACCTCCAAATATGGTCCAGTAAGACCTGGTTGATAAAGCTTGATGCAAAATATTTCAATAATAAAAATCATACCACATTCACTGCCATCAAGCTCATATACATTGAATAATAATGACCATACTGTATGTAACGCCAAGTGCATAACAGTAATTGATAATAATTCATAAACAAACAGCTGTTTTAATTAACATAAATTAAATCCCCTCTTGATTTTGTGTGAAATTTAGCAAAGACAGAATTAAACTAGCTACTGTATTCATCTAAAATTTTTAGAGAATCATTCTTTGTTAACTTATTTTATATTATTTTATAGTTACATTAGAGTATAACCTATTCCAACAATTTACCATGCTTTACCAGTGTGCTTTATGCATTTATTTGTCTTTATTCATTTTCAAAATCAATTAACATTATTATTAACATTGTCGGTGCTCATTCAATTTTAATTTAAATTTTATCTGACTTTAGCATTTAATTGCATTCAGTAACTGTAATGTGAATAGAACAGTTACTCACTAGAGAATATTTATCTTATTTTCATAAAAGCACATATATCTAATCAATGTTCTCATGTATTAATATATACATTAATATTTAACTTAGTTCCTTTGCTCATAGTTTTTATTTAATCAATTTACTAAGATTTACCAGTGTGTTTTATGCATTTATTTGTCTTTATTCATTTCAAAATCAATTTGCATTATTATTAACATTGTTGATACTCATTTAAGGATTATTCAATTTTAATTTAAATCTCATCTGACTTTAGCATTCAAATTGCATTTATTAACTGCAACATGAGTAACACAGTTATTCACAAGTGAATATTTATTTTATTTTCATAAAGCACATATACCTAACCAATGTTCTCATGCATTAATATATTTATTCTTATTTAGCTCAGTTTTTTCTACTCATAATTTCTTTATCACTACACAATGTGTATTTATTTAAGCAATTTAATTGGCAATATGGTTATTTCAAATAACTCATACCCTACATTAATACTTATAAGAACTTGGCATGGATTCTATGTAACCTCAAAATGTTTCATTTCACTACTTTACTTTATTTTATCAATGAAGTTTACATGTTGTTTAATCATTTTCAGTAAACGAATAATGTACATGTGACTGATATTCTAGCTTTAGTGTTTACCTGTGACCAGAAAGGAATTTGTACACAATCTATTCAAACAAAGTTTCATTTATTAAACACAGTAACATTATCAAATACATCATTCAAAGTACATCAAACAGTTAATCCAAGAGATCACTAATTCAAACACTGTTCACATCTCATTCTTCAAACAGGTGAGATCCCTTATCTATAAAAGGTTTCAACATGGTTACAGCTCTCTCCCTACTACAAAGAGCTCACACCTATTAAAAGGGCATACATAGGTTACCTGCTTAGACTACCTCACTGCTGTGACGTCATACACTCTTTGTATAGTCTACATCCCTTCTTCGCTTAGTTACATTATCATTGTATTAATCATGGGGCTCCCTTTGTTTATATTTTCTTTTTTTTGAATATGACTTCTTCTTGTTCTCCTCCTTTCTTGTATTCCCTTGTTTCCAGCTGTCGCTCGACTGGCTTGAAACACATTATTGATTATAATCAAGACATCTTTCTTTGATCCTTGATCAAAATGCCCGAGTCAATTCCAGACTATGCTCATTCCATCGCTCGCCTAGAACGGCGATTAAAAAGGCTGAATCGTGACATCAACAGCGTCACTGAAGCCTCCAAATTCAGCCTCGAAGATGACAATGCGATTCGACACTTCAAATCTGTTTTCAAAACTGCCCAAACCGAATGGACGGAGTTCCGAGAAGTATGGAATGAAAGAGATGAATTGCTATTGTTAGATGGCAGAGAAATCAACTTCTCCGACGTATGGTCGACACTGTACGACGCCACCAGACGCATCATGATAGATGCTGAAACCACTCACACGCGCATCCAAGAGCGCTACAACCAAGAAACCATTGATGCAGCACAACATCAAATCGGATTCGATTCCACAAATCGACAACAATTCTTGAACACAACACAGGTGTCAACCCCCAGGACGCACCTCCCTATCATTGAAATTCCCAAATTCCATGGCGACTTAACAAAATGGAACCACTTCAAAGACACCTTCAAGTCCTTGGTCCATGACGAACCATCCATCACAAATGTTGAGAAGTTCCACTACCTCCTCAGTGCATTGAAGGGTGAGGCAGCTGCTTTGGTATCAAGGTTTCAGGTGGACGACCGATCATACATCCTTGCTTGGGAAAAGCTCCTAAAACAATACGACAACCCTCGTGTACTTGGCTCATTGTACATCCAAAGAATGCTGGAGTCCAACACCAGATCTCTCCCGACACCAACAAAAAGATATGAAGCTTATCTTGCTAATATCTGTGACAGCCTTGACGGCTTTCGTTCTCTCGATCTTGAAGACAAGGGAGAATTCGCATTGGCGATTCTTGCGCTTCGAGACTTGGACCCGGAAACGCGAAGAGGTTTTGAGTTAAGCCTCAAGGACAGCACGAGGTCACCGACAGCCGACGATGTAATAGAGTTCGTCAGACAGCGTCTAGGGGCCATCAAGTTTTCAAACCAATTTTGTTTTCAATCCGAAGCTCCTGCGAAACCACGACGCCAGACTCCCTACAACACAAGATCCCGTGAGACTCCACCCAATCGCTTCTCTCAGAGGTACTCCACCGTCAACCTTCACTCAACCTCAAGATCTCCAGAAGCTCGAACAGGAGCATCGACTGCCCGGTTTCAACGTCCGCACACTCGGAGCACCTACTCCAACCCCATCCTACCTAAATGCCCATTTTGCAAGGGAAAACATTACCTCCTAAGGTGTCCTGACTTCATTAATATTCCCAGCCGGGAACGCATCGCATTCACTGAGGGATGGAAGGGCTGCAAGAACTGCTTGAGGGAAGATCACCTAACAACGAAATGCCCCTCAAAGTACAACTGTCGGCGTTGCAACAAAAGGCACCACACCCTCATTCATAATGAAGAGGACACACCCATCCGAGCATCCTCTCCTAGACAACAATCGAAAAATGCGCAGGATACACCTGAAGGTAGTGGAGTGACATTCACCGCTTACGGCTCAACAACGCAGCACACACCGGAAGGAACAAATGCGGTTCTCCTGGGGACGGTACAGATGATGATAAAGGCATCCAATGATCGTCTGTACAAGGTACGAGCGCTTCTTGATTGCGGGAGCCAGCACACATTCATCTCCAAGGCACTCGCCTATAACATAGACCTCCCCGTTCGGCACTTCAAGCGTCGCATCGCCGGCTTAGGCAACACCACAACGGCAAGACCAATGGGAATCGTGCCCATCGAACTGAAGCCGCTCGATATTGACAGAGTCGTCACGACTGATGCCATCATAATCGACTCGATAGCTCCCCGCCTTCCTAACCAAGACCTTGACCCTAATGTCTGCAAATCGTTTACAAATCTTCAACTGGCTGACACCACATTCGGACAGTCTGGAGCAGTTGACATACTCATAGGAGCGGATCTCTATCCCCTAGTAGTCACCGGAGCTCCCTACGCCTCTGAAGTGCCTGGGTTCTTCCACATCCCAACTATATTTGGTTTGACAGTCATGGGTAGGCCACAACGCCACAAGTCTACTGAATCCTCATCTTTTTTCACCACGTCTCCTGCTGACACAGTGGAACAACGGCAGCGCATTCGGGAAGTTCGGGAACCTGCCCCGGTTAAGCGGAACAGTCCAGGTGAGGAAGCATGCAAAGAACATTTCTACCGCACTTATGCCCGCACTCCCGAAAGGCGTCACATTGCGCGACATCCATTTAAGGCTGCACCCGCCCATGTGGGAAACAACAGGCACATGCTGATGAAAAATTCTGCATCCTCGAGTAAAAACTTCGCAAAGACCATGACCTCTCGCAAAATTACCACGCATTCATCCAAGAATACATCAGGTTGGGCCACAGGAATTCCACCTCATCGCCATACCACATATGGTATACCACATCATGGCGTTTGGCAAGAGGCTCTATTGAGGAAGCCATACAACTTCCAACGAAACTCATCGCCTCATTTGCTCAAGGAGGCTTTTGACTGGGCAAACGGTCGAGTTACAGCACTCGTCCCGAACACCATGGAGTCCGTATAGGCGGTCAGCATGCCACCTCCAGACAACGATTTTTTTTTCTTCATTTAAGGTCCTGTCACTCATCTGGGACTCAAAAAACGACACCATCTCATCCAACCACTTTAATCCTTCACACCATCATTACATCCTGAAGCGAAGGATTCCAAAGGGTGAAGAAGAATCACTACTTTTCTTATTTTTTAGAAGATATACATTTTTTTTTATTATGATTCTCTTTGGGATCACAAGTTGCATCATTTCTTTCTTTATTATTCCAACTTGCAAACATTTTTATTCCTTAGAGGATCTTTATTTTTTTTTATTCAATAACCGCCCCCCCCCCCCTCACTCACACAAAAACACAGACGCCACACAAACACACACCACAAATGGCTCTGTGCTTTAGACCTAAGTTAGTTTTTAGTTTTTTTTCTTTTTTTTTAATTAGCCCTAGCTAATTCAAGGTGGGCGGTTTGTTCGCGGAAGAATCAACTCCGCGAATAGTGAAAAGGCGCGTGACCTGATGACGTCATCCACCGCCACTCAACCTTGCCCTGGACTGGGACCTCGCTGCCGGCGCATCCAGCCACGAGGGGGGACCGGCAGGAAAGGGCAAGAAGGAGACGAGAGAAGATGGCAGCCTAGTGCGGCGAGTGAAAGGGAGTCATCGTCATCGCACTGAAAAAACCCCTCAAAATGCTGGAGTAGACTCAAAAGGGCCCGTCGGGCGATGAAGCCCTGGAACAAGGAGGGGGAGAACACAAGACATTAAAGAAAAAATAGTGAGTACTCACTTATTTACATACACCGCACCCCGAAGCCAACAGGCATCAACCACATCATGGGCCCCACCGAGCAGCATACTTCAACAAAAGTTCAATTCAACCCAGAGCAGCTCACCCATCCCCACTTGTAAGAGAATCAAAATTTTGTTAACATTTATTTATACTATTTACCACAAACATTGTAAATTACAACATTGTAAATTAAACATGCCTTGTGATTTGCCCCAAACAATACAGTCCACTCTCTCAAACTAACAAAATAAGGGGCGAAGGGGCATCTCCCTATATCCATTAATGGGAAGCCTCCTCGATCCCCAAACAGTGATAACGGACTGTTTTTTTTTTTGTTTTTTTTTTTTTTTTTTTTTTTTTTTTTTTGTAGATGACGGATTTTTATTTTTTTATTTCAGTATTATTATTAAAAACCCATTGCCTTGCTCATAAACCAGAAAAGATCTGTGAATGCCTGTTGCACACTTTAAAGAGTTCTTTCTCTCTCTCTCTCTGGGGGCTCAGGTTAGCCATGTGAGTTAAGACATTGACTTCAATTTCAAATAGTAAACCTAGAGTGGCGAGTTCAGTTCCTGGCTGGGCAAAGGAATTTATTTACTGACGGAATTCATTAAATGAAATCCTTAGTCAGACCCTGGCTAGAAAAGGGTGGTAACCTGTAGATAACCAGTCCCAATTAGCCTTAGTTGCAAAAAGTGGACGTTAATAAATAATTTTAATTTTTCTATCTCTGAACAAAGAGAATTTAATAAAAGTCCGTCACGCAGGGGCTGCGTAAACTAGCCGATTTCCCACGTGAAGTTTTACAATAGAGAAATTTCAGAATATAGAGTCAAACAGTTACGGGAACGGCCCGAACTAGCTCTTGACGGAAACTCACGACTAGACCCGAAGTTAGCCGATCTCATCTCAGAAGCTGAAAACAGAAAAATACAAATATCTCGGTTAATATTCAAGATAGAGAATAAATGTAATAACATTATTTATAGTAAATTTAATTTGCAATAAGATTGATTCTATATAATTTTTCGTTCCTACGTATAGTAACGGAGATATTTCAAATTTTCAAAAATCCTCCCCTTTAAACCCCCCCCCTCCCACTAGTCCGATTTCAGCCATTAGCGGACTTGATCTTTATTTTTGCATATAACGTTTAAATATCGAGTTTGGTAAGGATCGAACGAAAATTGCGACCGCTAGAGCGTTAACAGACAAATATAATATATATATATATATATATATATATATATATATATATATATATATATATATATATATAATTTTGAACTGACCTCATTTTCGTCATCTCCTGAGTAGGATCAATGGACATTCGAAGAAATTTTTCGAAACTCGCGTCATGAGTACGACCTCAATTGCTGATTTCCCTTAAGGGCAATCTGCTAAAATTTAAATGTAAAAAAGACTATCCTTAACTGAGAATATATGCAGTTTTGAACGGGCCTCATTTTCGTTACCTCCTGGGTAGGACCTCAATAGCTGATTTGCCGTCTGCTAAAGAGGTTAAATAGGGAAATCTGCTAAAAAGTTCTCTTCATATTTTCTATAGCTGAAATAGAAGCACAGTAACCATAATTTTATGGATGTTAGTTGTCCTTTCATAAAAATGTCCGCCACGCAGGTGCTGCGTAAACTAAACAGAATTCTCGCGTGAAGTTTTGTAATAGATAAATCTACATACTGGTATCACAACACCGTGAATATTAATTTAATAAATACAAACGGTAATGAGTAATCATTCAGTCAATTTTAATAACCATTTTTTTTTTTAATTGTATACGAACATGTCTGCCTACCTCTCAGAACAGATACACAGATATATTCTTCATCGGAATGAAAAACAATTACTGACATATATCTGAATATAAAATATTAATATTATTGAAAACTATCCAATATATCTAGTAAAATAATTTATAATGAATCTAAATCATTTTTATGTCAATCACTCAAATTTTAGTCGTCCAAGAACATTAGACGGGCGGGGGGGGATCATCAGAACATATTTGCATTTATCTCATATAATAAACGTCTCTTGAAAACAATATTTACTACTTGAGCTTCAAATGAAGTGGTTTATTATATTACAGAGTATTATTTATGTGACATGAGTAGAAGTGGGGGTTTGCTGATGTCTGAAAACTCAAAAATGCCAATACCTCAGCTATTATTCAAGATAGAGAATAAATTTGTATAACAATAATTATTGTACACTTGATTTGCAATAAGATTGGTTGTATAACATTGATAAATCCGAAGTACAGTAACGTAAATATTTCGAATTTTCAAAATTCTCCCCCTCTAAACTCCCCTCTCCCTTGTCCGATTTTAGCCTTTAACGAACTTGATCTTTAGTTTTACATAAAACGTTTATAATGGCTATCGAGTTTGGTAACGACAAAATACTAATTAGGACCGCTAGAACGGTAAGAGACAATTATATATATATATATATATATATATATATATATATATATATATATATATATATAAATAAATACAATCTGGAACGGATATCTTTTACGTCATCTCCTAGGTCAGATCGATGGACATTAGAAGGAAATTTTCGAAAATCTTGTCTATATGCAGTTTTGAACGGGCCCTTAAGGGAAATCTGCTAAAAGAACTAAGACTCTCCTTTATATTCTGTCCCATGGACATTCTTGGTTAACGGATGTTGTTCCCCGAATTGATACCCTAGCAATAACCATCAGGAATCCTCCTTGAGGTTAGCCAAATATTATCCGGTACTTTGGAGATCTTTATTAATAATATATAGATTAGGCTATCGTTATAGCATTGTTCCTTAAGGAACAAAACTGAATTTTCCCGATGAAGAATTATAAGAATAAAATCATAATGAATGCAGTGAATAGGAAGAAGTTTTCAGACATGAATAATTCAACTGAGTTCAATGTCTTTATAAGAGAAAAAAAAAAGAATAAAAAACAAGAAAACATCAGTCAGTTAAATGCGTTAGGATTCGATTACTTATCGCAGAATACATCTTGCAAATGGTATATCGCTTAAGAATGCAATTATCATGAGCGATCGTTGTGTGCAAGACATTATTGAAAAGTTAATACCAAATTTGGTCTGAGGCTCCTTGAAAAGCAGAATTGCCAGAAGAAAAAAAGGAATTTCAGAAGGAATGAGAGTATATATTATATCCAGGACTTACTAATTTTCGAATCGACTGCAATTATCAATTTTGTGAAATTTCATTTTGAGCCGAATGAGGTCGACATGTGACTCACATGATCCTTTTGAACTGAAACAACATGACAACACCTTTGCCTACTATTCTAGGTGTTTCACATGGAAATTGCACTTTTAGGAAACTGGAGCTAGCCCAGAATACATCACTGTACTAGTATATGGATTTGAGTTCCAAGAGTATTCCAAAACCTTAGCTTTTATTGATCTTTAAATGGTAAATAAAAAATCGGATGAGAGCACCACGTTAACTGCTTGTATTCGTATTAAATCAATTAAAAAATAAATATTTGGTGGCAATTCATTTAAAACTTTCTCCTTTATTATTAATCATTATGTTAACTTATTGTTTTCTGAATTTACGCAGTTATTAATAGAAAAAAATGTTAAAATTATTATTTTTTAAATAAATATCGGCCACGTGGATGATTTAGCTGTGCTTTCAGCACCCGATTTATTTGGGCAGCCCAAAATTTTATTATTGAATAAAAATTTTTCTCTTATGGGCCAATGCTTTGTAAAATCGCTACAATGTACTATTAAAAAAAGTTTTTCTTTGTATTTCTAACAGGGAAATTTTAATTTTTTTATTTTTCGTTCGCTTTTGTAAACCCCCTTACTGCTAATCGGTTTCCGGATTAAAATAAGACTATTCAACTAGACGTTACTCCGAAATATGAATTTCAAAGTTCTATGTCTATGCGAGATATGTAACATTCATACAGATGTTACGCCGAAACAAGTCTAAATAGGATCATGAAAATCAAACATTTTCTCCTTTTCAATACTTTACTTCGTACAAGTATTATTATTTATTAACGTCCACTTTTTGCTACTATGGCTAATTGGGACTGGTTATCTACTGGTTACCACCCTTTCCAACCTGGGTGGGACTAAGGATTTTATTAAAAGAATTCGTCACTAAATAAATGCCTATTGCCCAGGGACGAACTCGCCACTCTAGGTTTATCATGTGAGATTAAAGGCAAGACTTTAACTATCATGGCTAACCAGAGTCCCACATTTCGTACAAGAAAGTAAAAATAATCATTCTATTGAAATGTAGTAACGTTGTGAGGATGGATCGCCTGCATTATTACTGACCAAAGTGTGCTGCTTTTTCGCTCGGGCATTTATCTGTTGTTGTATTAACAGGCTACACATGGTAATTGATCTCGTGAACAGGTAAACCTGATTTTCACTGGAAGGGAGTTAGAGGGTCACAAGGATAAGCAGCGGTTTCCCGTTGTCTTCTGCACCACTAGGGAATTTCCATTCACATTATTGGTGCTGTGAAAATTCCAAACGAAACCAGAGTTGTTAGATAGCCATCGTTCTGCAGCTCAGAAGCTATTGATAGACTATATTAGCCACTATGAGAAAGCAGATTACAACACTAATCCACCCTCCAGTCTTCCATGAGTTCATGTTTAAGTGAGAATTTATGCAAGGGGGTGGTTATCTAGGGGACAATACAGAAACTCCATGATGCACAAAATTTACTTTGCTAGCACTGGGGTTGAGTTTCTCATGAAACTCTCTCTGCATATAATCAAGCAATTATCCACTCACTCGCTGTGGCTAAGCAATTACTAAATAGGAACCTTCTTAACGGTTTAGTGATCAGCTCATCCACTTCCGTTTGAACTATTATATTTCATTCTGAGTATACAGAGCTGTTATCTTCTTCCTTATTGTTATCATTCCTCGAGATATTTTCTAATTAGAAACCTCTACAACTTCCTACAAGATGGAATCTCCCGCTTTGTTCTCTGCGTGCTGCGTGAGGAAGGAGAGACGGTGTTACTCACAGTTTAGTGAACTTCTAGCGACGACAGTGTGTTATGAACCTTGACTATTGGACGGGGCCGGTTGCCAGCAATGGGCACCCACTCTAGCCAGATTTAGAACTGGCCGGTGGAGGATCCCCTTTCTACCGCCGTACAACTCTCATACGGTCGCCTTATCACTCTCACGAATCGATAACGGTGATAAGCCTGTATACCTCTGACGTATCTTGCTTTCCATTATGACCTATTAGGCCGACTGGGTCGGGATCGTGAAGCATTGGGTTCCACACAACAACTGTCTGGAATTCAGAGGTTTCATTTTCAGGAAAGAAAATAATTTTCGTCAAGCAGGGGCGGCGTAAACTAAGCAGATTTCCACCGTGAAGTTTTACAAAAGAGAAATCTGAATACTGGTAACACTTAATGCCATTGTGAGTAAATTCAAACGGTAACGTGAAATATTTCAGTTAATTTTAATTTGCTCCCAACGGAAACGGCTTCTGAATTGTACAGGTACAAACAGTCTGTCAAACCACTCAGAGCGGAAAAGATAGATAGACATATTCTTCACCGGGGAAAAAAAAACAACTGTTGATATATATCTGGATATAACAAATTAACTTTATTGCAAACTATTAACTATACACATTACTGTAATTTATAATGAATCAGAATAATTTATATTTTAATAACTCAAATTGTAGTACTCTTAGTCTAAAGAAGGGGGATCAACTGAACGTATTTGCATATATCTCACAAATTATAAGCTTACACGAGGCTCTAAACCAATTTCACGACAGTTACGGAAACGACCGAACTCTTCTCATCTGTTATCCCCCAACACTTAATAAAAATGCAAATATCTCGGTTAATGTTAAAGATAGAGAATAAATGTATATAAAAATATTTATAGAACATTTAATTTGCATAAAGATTGGTTCTATACATGTTTTCAATCCGACGTGCAGTAACGAAGATTTCGAATTTTCGAAGTTTCCCCGCTTAACCCCTCTGGAACTGGTCCGATATATATATATATATATATATATATATATATATATATATATATATATATATATATATATATATATATATATACTTGCCACCTAATGCTAGCGGTCGTTTGTTTTGTTGTTTTTGTTTGATCGTTACCAAAATGGATATTTAAACGTTTGATGTAAAAATAATGGCCAAGTTCCTTAAACTCAATATTTAGTTATATTTATTTAAAAAAAAAAATTATCAGGTTTAATAATAGCAGAAATTTGAGCAGTGGCAGAACATTTGAAATATCTTCGTAAATATAAGTTGGATCGAAAAATTTGACATTACCAAATGTATTGAATGTTGAATTACCCATGAATGTTGTGTTCTCTATCATGAATATTAGTCAACATATTTCGATTTTTTTTAGTTTTCATCCTTAGTTGAACCCCCCCCCCCCAATCCTTCTAATGTCTATTGACAAAAAACTGTTATATCATGAACCACTTTATTCTAAGTTTATGTACCAAATATTTTTTTCAAGAAACCATTATTTTGCAAGACTATTACGTCATCAAATTAAAAGTTTACGGTATAACTCGGAAATGCTTATTTGATCTATACCGTACTCCATATTGAACGTTTTCAGTCAACAATAAAGGTCATAGTTATTGCTCGTTGAAATCGGACATGGACAAATTAGGGTTTAGTGATGAATTTGAAAATTCAAAATATCTGCGTTATTATACGCCGGATCGAAAAAGTGCATAGAACAAATCTTATTTCAAATTAAATATTCTATGAATGTCACTCTTTGCGTTTTTCACTATCTACATAATTAATCCAGATATTTGCATTATTTTAATTTTCACCCTTGAATAATCATCCCTCCTACTCATGTCATATTTACAATTAGCTGTTATATTATAAACCACTTTATTTGTAGCTTAATTACCAAATATTGTTCTCTTCGGCCCTTTAATTTGATTGCTATACCCAATATATCATATAGAGATATAAACATATATATTACATAATCCTATGGCATAGTGTTAATTTAACATGACCATTTCTCAATGTCTCCATTATTATTGTCATTTTAACAATTTAATTCAATCCTCCTAATTACTGGAAAAGGTCATTGAGGTCATTTGGAATATTCAAGTAATACTGGATTATCCTTCATTAGGATTTATACCTAATCCATTAACAAAATACCACTGGGAAAAATGCCTCTCAATAAATTAATTATGTTCTCATTTATAAAGTAATTAGAGAATAAATAATAGAGTGATTAATGCTGTCATGCTATATTACAAGAAACTGATGTGATGTTTAATGTATCATGATTTATTCTTGTTTTATAAAACCAAAAGAAATTTGATGTTATGGTTTAGAAAAAAAAAGTGCGTCACGCAGGGGCTGCGTAAACTAAGCAAATTTCCCTACTGAAGTTTAACAATAGATAAATCTACATTCTGGTAAAACCACCGTGAATATTAAGCGAATAAAAACTAACGGTAATAAGAAATCTTTCAGTAAATTTTAACAATCTCCGGACGGGAAGCGTCTGAATTGTAATCAAACAGGTCTGCCAACCTCCACCGAAAAAAAAAAAAAGCAGTCAGGGGACTGCCGGTAGAAGTGAAAACTCCTTTAGCTTTGATCGCTCAATTTTGGCATTGCTGAGAAATTTTTTTTACGAAGTCTTATTTTAAAAATATTTTTAGTTATTTATCAATAAGTAACAGTTATTTTACATGAAAAAATGAAATGACAAAAATAATAGTGATAAAAAAAATAATGTACCACGAATTGTTTTATTTATCAATATAAAATACTATACATAATTATTTCAGTTATTTTACATAAAAGAAAAAAATTACATTTCAGAATTATTACAAATGCTTTACAAAAATAAGTTAAGTACACTCAGAAAAATCAATTTCTATCCATAATTTCTACAACTTTTGCACCATCATCCCTGCCAGCATCATCACCAATTTCTAAAACTGATACAATCGGTAGCTAAAGTAGGATACAAACAGTTTTGATTCGAATTTATTTAAATATCGGAATTTATTTAAATATTCGAATTTATTTATTTAAACTTCGGATTAAAATATCTATGAAAGTAAAAATGGTAAATATATAGTATCTGTGAACGAAATAATGCTGGTTTTGTCCTCTTTAAAATGGTATGCGAACGAAAACTCTAGCTAATTTGGTTCAGGAGTTATGAAGAAAAGAAGCTCCTTTAGCTTTGAGTTGAGTACTAGTGGTGGCGGTGGCGGTGTCGCGATTTCATACTTTTTTCCTCTCCCGCAAATGCTTCCTTACGGGGTGCACAACGTGCCTAAAGAAGTTTTCACTTCAATTGTAAATAAACTATCAAATGATTAGGTTATAAAATACCATATGATTTTATTTCTAAACCTTAGTACTAGCGGTGGCGGTGGCGGTGTCGCGATTTCATACTTTTTTCCTCTCCCGCAAATGCTTCCTTACGGGGTGCACAACGTTCCTAAAGAAGTTTTCACTTCAAAAAACAATTAATGAAATATATCAGAATATAACATATTAATTTTATTGAGAACTATTTACTATATCTATTATATATAGTAATTTATAATGAATCAGAATAATTTTTATCTCTATCCATCAAATTATAGTAGTCAAAGAACTTGAGACAGGGGGTCAACAGAACATATTTTCATGTAACTTGTATAATAAAAATCTCTTGAAAACAATATTTGGTATTAAAGCTTCGAATAAAGTGGTTTATTATGTACCAGAGTATTGTTTTTCTGTAAATTGAGTAGAAATGGGGGTTTGGTGGAGGTTCGAAACTGAAAACTAAAAATATCTCGTTTAATATTCAAGATAGAGAATAAATGTATATAACAACATTTATAGGCCATTCAATTTTCAATATGATTGTCTCTATACACTTTTTCGAACAGACTTATAGTAACGGAGATATTCTACATTTTCGAAAATCCCTCCCTCAAAGCACCCTCCCCCACTGATTTCCCTTAGGGGAAACCTGCTAATACTTCAATGATTGTGCCTCATATCATTTTGCTAGAATTTTTTTTATTAAGCATGTAATAATTAATTCATTATAATTTTGATGAAATCAGGGTTTCCTTAATTTGATCACTTTTTTAATGAAAATAGATAATAATTATTGATCATATTGATCTGCAGAGAAAGAACATAATTATAATATAATTAGTTTTTAATAATCCGAATTAAATGTTTTTAAAACTTAAGTAATTAATTTCATTTATTTTCAAAATATAAATAATTTAATTGTCATTAGTTCTTTCTTTATAACTTAAACATTTCATTTAAGTTTTTTTCACTTTTTCAGGTAAGTTCCCCGCCTTTTCATGCTTCGTTATGTAAGTATTTAATAATATTTTCTTTATTTTTTTTTTAATTGTTATGTAATATATTTTAATACTCCTGCTATTGATAACCTTCTGTTTGTGAACGTTTCCTATCATTTACCAATAACTGTAGGATATCTTTTACTTTAGCCACAACAGTTACTTTTTGATAATATTAGTGATTTATCGTATTGTTATTTAAGATATTATTTGAGCTTGTAATATAATCCCGAAATTCTTGCCAACTGAAAAAAGTCCGTCACGCAGGGGCTGCGCTAGCTAAGCAGATTTCCCACGTACGTCAAGAATTTTCATTTATGCCAATACGTAAAAGTTCAATGAGAACAATATTTGGTATTTAGACTTCACATAAAGTGCTTCATACTACAACACTTTATTGTTCATGTGCCATTAGTAGGGGTTGGGGTTTTCTGAAGGATGAAAACTAAAAAAAAATGAAAATATATCTGTTAATCATGAAGGTAGTGAAAAATCTTACATAACAACATTTATAGAACATTTCATTTGCAACTAGATTGGTTCTATACAATGTTTCGATTCGACATCCCCTCTTTCCACTGCCTGGTTAGAGCCATTAACGAACTTGATTTTCAGTTTTATTTAATACATTTAAATACCGAGTTTGGTAACGGTCAAACAAAAATTGCGACCGCTAGAGCTTTAACAATCGAATATATATATTTTTCGAAAATCGCGTCTTGAGTATGACCTGATTTCCCTTAATTTGCTAAAACAGCTTAGTATGTAGCTCCTGCATGACGGACTCATCGTCACCCAGGTTCATCGTAATGATAAATTAATTTGGTTTCGGATTGTGGGTCTCGTCTCTGGTGGTTTCCGTAAGTGGAAATACTCTAAATTCGAAATGGATTCTGGATAATCCTCAGTTTATCACCGAAATGTATCCTTCTGTACGGGTTTAGCCATGTCAATCAACTTATGGAAATTATGTTAATGATATTCTGCTCATCGGGTTGCACGAGAATTTCAGATTATTGGAATTCTACTTTGAACGGGAGGGGAGGGGGGAGAAATATATCCCTATCATCTGAAACACAATACTATCTTTATTTATGTAATAATTCCAAGGATTTTACTTGTTTTATTCATGCCTGGAAGCTTTTTTCCCCCTCAAAACTTGGATTGATTGCGTGACTGTTCTTTATCTTTATTATCCTCCTTCCTGCTCTGATTCCCTTTTCTCTCTAATTCTATTGTGTTTTCTTCGATTCACTTTTTTTGTACCTTTTCATATTTTTCTCACGCCTAAAATGCTTTCCAGATCCCAGTTATAGCCTAACTCTACCACATTAACTTAATAAGAAGCGGGAGAGCTTTAAAATCGGCAAATAATTGGTGCAAATTTGATTGTATTCTGATTATTTTGAGTTAAATCCATAATAAATGTTTTTATATTATGAATTGTCAGATGAAAGCAGTCATTTTCAAAACATATATTTGATACATTGTTAAATACATGTGGTACACAAAGGTATTTGGTATTCTCAATAAGTGTGTGCGTAGCCGGAAATTATTTGTTTTTCGATGAAAATCTTATATTTCGAAGGGTTGAAGGTTAAATTTGGCGCGGAATTTCACATGACATTTTCCACTGTAAAATAGTTTTTTTTATGAAATAATCTGACTGACACCATTCTCTATTGGTATTCTGTTAAGTTTTTTATGGTGTGTTCAGATAATGTGCGTTGATGAGCCACTAATAATTAGTGGAATTCAATTGCAAAGAGGCTAAAAGCTTATACAGTTTTCAAATATTAATTCAATTTTAAAGAGAGCACTTAATTTATTTGTAGAATTTGTTTAATGAGTTTAAACTACTAAACAAAGCTAAATTATTGTACAGATTATGATAATATGTATTAAATTGAAAATAAATATAATATATTAAATTATAATACATATTAAAATAATTAATACATTTTATTGTTATACAATTTTTTTTTTCTCTCAAGGGAAATCAGCTCTTGTGGTTTTACTCGTGACACGTTTTTCGAACAATTTTTTAAATTTGATCCTTAGGTAAACCCCCACTCCTACTCATGTCATATTAAAAATAAGCCGATATATCATAAATCACTTTATTCTAAGCATTTATATCAAATATTGTTTTAATGAAACCATTAATATGCAAGACTGATTAGGTAGTCAACTAAAAATTTACGTTATGAATCGGAAATTTTTATCTATTTGCTATTTCATCTATAGCTGGATATGCAACGTTTTCTGGCAATACTTAAGATGATATGTAATTATTGTCGGCTGAAGTCGAACATTGGAAGTCGAACGAAAGTCGGATCATAAAATGTTATAGAACCAATCATGTTAAACTATTGATGGTCTACAAATGTTGTTCTATGCATATTTTCGTATCTTAAATATTAAACGAGTTTTTAGTACTTTCTTATTTTTAGCCTTATCTCCCTCCCCCTCCGAGCCACTTCTACTCATCAGTTTTTTTTACATAGAAGTAGAAAATATGTGGTATACAAATATACTATACCTGCATGTGGGAAATCTGCTTAGCTTACGCAGCCCCTGCGGGACGGTCTTTCTTAAATTACATCGGGACAACCCTAATTAATGTTATTTATTAGTTGTTATTTTTTTCATTACTTTAATCATTTGTGACATATATTAGGACTTGATGTACTTTTGACTGTTTAAAAAAAAACTGTTACTATTTTGTGAAATTATCAAATATGTTTCTGTAATATTTCCAGTCTTTATTAGGATATGATGATGTTGAAGGAGGGAGACTAAACCCGATTTTTCAAATAAATGTTTTATGGTGCAATTTTGCCGTCTGTTTCATCCTTCGTGCAAAATTATTCATCATGTCATCATTCTTATTTAAATGTTTATTATTTGATTCGAATGTATAAAATTGCAGTATGGAAAATATAACAATAAAGTAATTTTCTACAATAAAACATTAGCGAAGGCTTTGATCACATATAATAAAAATCGATAGGAGTGGTTCTGAATGATATCCCAGCCTTTTTTATTGATGCCCCTATATGCATTTTATGTTGTTTCATGGTCAACAGGAAACAATCCTATACAAATATAAAGATAACACTCTCCGTTTATGGGAGTTGAAGTTTTTGAATTTATGAGGAAGAATAAACCTTGAAAATAAAATCTTATTTTCTGATCTCGTTATGGGAAAAGATATATATACCTATATATTAAAAAAAAATGGGGAAAAAATGTTTTAAATATATTCTTGCTACTCCGGGGTTGCCTTGAGAGTTAAGGCACGTGAACATATTTGGTGGCAGGACTAACATAATGAAATCCTAAGTGGAATTCTTACAATACAAGGCAAGTAGCAGTGGATCGCCCTTCAAATATAGTTTGTAGTGTAAAGCATTCCTGAATTAAACAGGTTAAACAGGGATTGAAACTTCATTAAAGTTTACGTTTTTCCTGGGAAAAGTACAATTTACATAATACCTTTGAATTCTTAAACATATCAAAACGTATAAGTCTAGAAACTAACGCCCACTAAATTTGTATCCGCTTGCCCTTAATTGTTCATACATATTGTAATATTGAAAAATAAAAATGTATTTAAACATAATCATACATGTAATATGCCATGTGGCAATGGAACATGTATTCAAAGTAATAACTCCTCATAGAGTTACTATGAGAAGGGAGTTAAAGCCTGTCATGCAGGGGCTGCGTATACTAAGCAGATTCCCCAAATTAAGTTTAACAATAGAGGAATTTCCAAAGAGCCGAACAGTTATGGAAACGGCCGAGCTAACTTTTGGCGGAAACTCACTACTAGAACCGAAATTAGCCGTTCTCATCTCGTCCAGTATCCACACAAAAAATGCAAATATTTTGGTTAATATTCAAGGTAGAGAATAAATGTATATACCAATATTTATAGTAAATTTAATTTGCAATAAGATTGATTCTCTACAAATTTTCGATCCAGCGTATAGTAACGGAGATATTTCAAAGTTTCGAAAATCCTTCCCTGTAAACCCCCCTCCCACTAATCCGATTTCAGGCATTAACGAACTTGATCTTTATTTTTATATAAAATGTTTAAATATCGAGTTTGGTAACGATCAAGCAAAAATTGCGACCGCAATGGGCGTTAAAAACAAACGTATAAATATATATATTTTTATATATATAATTTTGAACGGAAATCGTTTTCGTCATCTCCTGGGTAGGATCGATGGACATTTGTGAAGATTCTTTGAAAATCCTGTACGACGTCAATAGATGATTTCGTTCAAGGGAAATCTGCTAAAATAACAGTGTATTGGAATACCTTCATTTCTATCCAGCCGTCATGAAAATGTTGGTAATTAAAATTATTATCTCGTACTAACCTTGAGGCGCTATGTCTATATTGTAAAAGATTTAATATATACATATTCGAAAAATACTATAGTTTCTTTTAATGTTTATGCGATCTAATGTAACAGCCAGTTTTTGATAGATTTTTTTTTCCTTTCTAATTTTCACTCATGTATGAATAAATGTGTTCTTAAAGCTTCCAAAATCGTTCAAGGTTTTGGATAAAATTACACTGAAGACGTTATATAATTAATCCATATATGGAATAAAATTAAGTGATAAATTCGATCTCCAAACTTATGTAGAAATTATGTTTGGATCTAAATACTAAATCTTGTCACTGCTCCGACCGAAATAACTTGTGTGATGTATGATTATGTGGAATTACTCATTCTTATATTTGCATTTTCAAATATATATTTCCCATTTGCCAATTACTTTTAATTAAATGGGTACTTTAAATGATAAATTGGAGTTACTAAATTGACTCCTGTCTAATAGATTTATTTAAATCACTCTCATTCCTAGTTATTTTCAAACGCTGACACTGAACTTGCCAACACGTCGAGCTTGTCTTATTAATTTTAGTTACATTTATTTGTGTATCATTTATGTCATTCGAATAAATATGTTATAATCATATATAAAATAATGCTAATAATAATAGCACTTTCGTACAAAAGTCTATAAAAAGCAAAGGCCTGACACATACTTCTGGTAGGATGAAATCTATGATTAATTATTTGTCACATTCTCAGCCAATATTTGCAAACTGTTCATACAGTTATTTACTTAATGTTCTCACAATATAGTGTCCATGCAGAAAGAACAAATACACTGCCGCCAGTAAAGTTCGGGACTTTACCATCACAGTTCTAAAGGACATTTGGTACACAAGATTAGTACTTTAGAAGAATCTTGTTACTGATTCAGCAAAACGCCATTTTCAAAACATTTCTACGAATGCCCATCGTACCCACATTTAAAACTATATAGGGGCTAGGTTAGCCATGTGAGTAAAAGCGTCGGCTTTAATCTCACATAGTAAACCTAGAGTGGCGAGTTCGGTTCTCGCCTGGGTAATTAGGAATTTATTTAGTGACGAACTCATATAATAAATAAATAAAATCCTTAGTCCCACCCTGGCTAGAAAAGAGTGGTAACCTGTAGGTAACCCGTCCCAATTAGCCATAGTAGCATAAAATGGACGTTAATAAATGAATGAAAAAATAAGACTATATATATACTTTTAAGATCCTTAGCCGCCCCGAGCTAGTCTTTAGTGATTTGTGATCAGAGTTTTTACGTAGTGAGTGATACAACGTCGTTATCTAAACCCTGTTATCCAAGGAGTACCTGAAATGTCTCCAGTAGACTGGGAGGCCCTCATTGTATCCAGAGGTAAAATATTATGAATAATATAATAAAAGTAGTATGGAACCACTCTTATATCTAGCTTATGGCCTATAAATGTTACTAAGTACATTTTGTATCTGAGTATTAACCGATAGATATTTGGATTTTTTTTTTAGATTTCTGCCTTCAGTAAACCCCCAATCCTTGCTATATCATATAAATACCAAATATTGTTTTTATTGAACTTACACTGAGTGATATAAGTGCAAATAGTTTATTGTTGGACGTCATAATTCAAGATTTTTCATCCTAAACTACATGATTTTTATTTGATCAACAACACCACACTTGGAGTTTAGCCGTTTCATGGAAAACTAACGGTTATATTAGGTAATGAACGCAATCGACATTGAGGGAGAAATATTTAGAAGGGGAATAATTGAAAATTCAAAACTTTCGGTCTCTATGAGTCGGAACGAAAAATTTTAAATATTCAAGTTGTTGGAATTTTAATTTTCTAGAACTATTGTTATATACACGATTTCTCTGACTCCAATATCAACGGAGTTATTTGTATTTCTTTTGGTTCAGCCTCCGATTTTCTCTTTGAGTACTTCAGTCACTAAACATCTTAAGTCCAATAACATTTTATCAGATTCCCCTTAATGGAATTAGTTTTTGGCAGAAATCGGGCCCGCAATATTGGGGGTTTAGAGGGAGGTGTTTTCAAAATTTAAAATACCTGCGTTATTATGAGTCGGATCGTAAAATGTTATGGGACCAATCTTGTTGTTGAACTATTGATGGTCTACAATTGTTGTCCTTGGCATTTTTTCGTAACTCAAGTTTTCAGGGAGTTATTCGTACTTTCTTGTTTTCAGTCATAATATGTGGGAATATCATAGCAGCACGTTGGTAAAATGCGTAGATTATGCAGCCCCTGTGTAACGGGGTTTTAATTTGTATTAACACAGGATTCTAAAAGCGTAAGAAATAGAGAATAGATGGTGATCATCGGCGTATATTATTCCTTTGCTTGGGAAATCTGCTAAGTTTGCGCAGCGCCTTTTTCACAGGCTTTTTTCCTTATGATTGAGCCATCTTCTATTTCGCTAAAGGATTTCTCAAGGAGACTTGGCTCATTATTCTCGTTAAGATGTCCATCTATCTCTAAGCACATTTAGTCATCTACCTCTCAGTTTGACAGGGAAAAAATGACTTGCTAATTGTGGCACTCCAGCTTTCACGAAGTACTTAGTCCTCAAAAACGATATGGACGTGTCAAAGTATAATTTAAAACTGTAGGCCATCTGTTAAAACCACCTCGAGAGTGTGGCAATGCAACCAATAACCGTAGTTATAAACTGTATTTCTTGGTTCAGTTTTGATGAACATTGCGTATGCAGCGTTTTTTAAATAAATCATCTCTACCCATCAATATCCCGAATCAGGATTTCCTAGTTCACCAAAAGGTATTTCATAATTTCCAACTTGATCCTGTAAATTCAGCAAATCTTTGGTAGTCTATTGAAGTGACTGCTTCGTACATAGGCACTGTTATGCGGCTCGTATGTGGCACACATAATTTACCGTTTAACTTACATGTCTTTTGAAATCGATAAAACCGACGGTCATCAATGTATCGTCCTTTTAGCAGTTTTCCAGTGACGGGAAATCGACTATTGAGGTTGTACTCATGACGCGACTTTCGAAAACATTTTCTCAAATGTCCATCGACTCAAGAGATGACAAAAATGAGGTCCGTTCAAAATTATATATATATATATATATATATCTGCCCTAGCGGTCGCAATTTTCGTTCGACCGTTACCAAACTCAATATTTAGTCTTTATGTCAAAGATGCGAAAGATTAACTTCAAAACTTCGATTATGGCAGAGATTGGAAGTGAAAGGGATGAATTCGAAAATTTGAGATAATTGTACATGGTCAATCCCTTTGCAAATTGAATTAACAATAATTGTTGTTATATACATCCTTTCTCTATCTCAAATATTAACCGAGATATTTGCATTTTTAACTTTCAGTACCCTCCGCCCTTGTCATCTCAAGTTAGTCAATAAGCCAACATATCATGAACTGTCTTATTTTAAGCTCAAATGCCAAATATTGTGTTCAAAAAATCGTTTTTAGATGAGATACATCAAATGGGTTCTGATGCCCCCTCCCCCTTCTTTGGTTCTTGATTACTAAAAATTGAGTAACCCAGATAAAAATTATTCTGATTCGTTATAAATTACACCACTTGCTAAAGTTACTAGTTTTCAATAAAATTAGTATATTATATTCCAATATATTTCATTAAATGTTTTTCTGTACGGCTAGAATATTTCTATCTATCTAATAGCCCCTGAGATGTGGGCTCAACTGTTTTTTTACAATTCAGACGCTTTCCGTTATAGAAATTATTAACTTGTAAATTACCTGAAAGATTTCTCATTGCCGTTTCTATTTAATATTTACGGTGGTGTCACCAGTATGTATTTATCTAATATAAACCTTCACGCCAGATATCTTGCTTAGTGTGCGCAGCCCCTGCGTGACAGACAATGTTATAGCAGATTTCCCTTTAAGGAAATCAGCTATTGAGGTCGTACTCATGACGCGATTTTTAAAACATTTCTCCAAATGTCCATCGATCCTACCCTGGAGATTACGAAAATGAGGTCCGTTAAAAATTATATATATATATATATATATATATATATATATACATATATGTATATGTATATACATACACACAAATACACCGTTACCAAACTCTGTATTTAATCGTTTTATATAAAATAAAGATTAAGTTCGTTAATGGCTGAAAATGGCGTACCATTGGGGGAGGGGGTTTAAAGGCATGGAATTTTGAAAATCGAAATATCTTCGGTACTATTCATTGGTTCGAACAATTGTGTAGAATCAATCTTATTGCAAATGCAATGCTCAATAAATGTTCATATCTAAGTTGTTGCTCTATCTTGATTATTAATCAAGATATTTGCATTTTTTAGTTTTCGATCTTCGATAAACCCGCACTCCTACTCATGTTATATTGACAGTAGGGTGCTATATTATGAAGCACATTATTTGAAGCCTAAATACCAAATATTGTTCTCATTGAACTTCTCCGTTTTGAGGTAAATGCAAATTCGTGGCGCACGTGGGAAACCTGCATAGTCAACGCAGCCCCTGCCTGACGGACTATTTTTTTTTTTAATTTTCACGTTGGACTCTGGGCAATCTACTCCTCGATCCAAGAGAGGAACGGAGGGGAGTAGGACCTGTCCAATGAGGCTAGGTTTGAAGGAAGTAGGTTGTCAAGTTTTGGGGTCAGCACAACCAGGTCGCTGTTCTCCCCTCTCCTTCACACCAACCTCTGGGATCAGCCCTCCTTATAACCTCTCACATACCATTAGTCATATAGTTCAGTTACAAACTGCAAAATTAAGCCCGTCATGCAGGCTCAGCGTAAAATAAGCAGATTTCCGCAGACTGTGAAGTAAGGTACAAAATTCCGGTTATGTGTTACATTTTTAGCAGATTTCCCTACTAATGACGCGAATTTCGAAAAACATTTTTTCTTCAAATGTCCATCGATCCAACCCAGGAGATGAGGTTCAAAAAACCCATAGAAGAAGACAAGTTATTTTTAGAATATAATAATGCTTTTATATGTATATATAAATAATATATATATATATATATATATATATATATATATATATATAATAAAATAAGACATTGAACAAAAAAAAGGCAAATTTCCAATAGAAGAAGACAAGTTATTTTTAAAATATCATAATGCTTTTATGTGTATATATAAATAATATATATATACTAGCTCAGATACCCGGCTTCGCCCGGGACTTGATTTGAGGCTGAATAGTGATGGTATTTTTTTGGCAAGGCTTTACTTTGCACAATATTTTAACATTTACCCGTCCCAGTGTTTAGGGCTATGCCCGTCGTTTCTGTGGATTTGTTAATAATAAAATTTGTATATTCAGGCCTCCCTTATAACTCCCACTCCTGCCCGTTCCTAGAAATGTTAGTATGGCTTATTATAAGGATGGCGTTAGTGCTAATACACATGCCGAGTGATTTATTTAGTTCGGTTGAGTCTTTTGTGCCAAATAAAATTGTTGACTCCCGCTATAACTTTTAGCGTATAACGCTTTTATACTTCGGAATACGACGGCATTGAATATAACAAAAGTTTTTTTTAAATAACAAATTAAACAAGTTTTGTTATGTACATATTTGCTGAAACCCCAATAGGAAACGAAATATCACTATTTTTAATTTCAGACCTCCTTATAACCCCCACCCCTGCCCGTCCCTAGAAATATTGTTATGGCTGATTATAATGAAAGCGTTAGTGCTAATACACATACCGAGTTTTATTTATTTCGGTTGGGTCTTTGGTCCCAAATAAAATTGTTCTCTTCAGCTATAGGTTTTAGCGTATATCTCGTTTATAATTCGGTATACGAAAAAAGTGTATTTAACAAAAGTTACTCCAAATAACAAAATAAACAACTTTTGGTATGTGCATAATTGCCAAAAATGCATTAGGAAACGAAATATTGCTATTTTTAATTTCAACCCTCCCTCATAACCCCCACTCCTGTTCGCCTCAGAGAATATTAACATAGCCTAAAGTCTAAGGTAGGTTAGTAGTAATATACATACCAAGTTTCATAAAATTCGGTTCAGCCGTTTATGCGTGAAAAGGTAACAAACACACAAATAAACAAACACACACGAAAGAAACAAAATGTAGTTATGGTGTCTATGACATGTGAAACGAAAAGTTATCGTGAAATTTCACGAAAAAAATCAATGTACAGACAGAGGTTACAATTTTATATATATACTAGCTCAGATACCCGGCTTCACCCGGGAATTGATTTGAGGCTGAATGGTGATTGTATATTTTTGGCAAGGCTTTACTTTGCACAATATTTTGACATTTACCCGTACCAGTGTTTAGGGTTAATACACGTTGTGGGCATTTGTTAATAATAAAATTAATTTTTTGTGTGAGTCTTCACTGTCCTCCAAATTGTCATATTTCCCGTCTCCTGTGCATTATGCATAGAGTTCAGTTATTAAGGACAAAATATTAACATAGATTTGAATTAATTTTTTCAGGTGAGGTACCTGGTAGTTCATATTGAAAAGAAGTGTTGAGTAAATTTCTCTAACAAAATAAACAACTTTGTAATGTGCATATTGGCCGAAACCCCAATAGGAAATCATTATTATTAACTTCAGGCCTCCCTTATAACCCCCATCCTGCCCGTCCCTAGAAATGTTAGTATGGCTTATTATAAGGAAGGCGTTAGTACTAATACACATACTGAGTGTTTTATTTAGTTCGGTTGAGTCTTTTGTGCCAAATAAAATTGTTGTCTCCCGCTATAATTTTTAGCGTATAACGCCTTTATACTTCGGTATACGATGATAGTGTATATAAAAAAAAGTTTTTCTAAATAACAAAATAAACAACTTTTGTTATGTGCATATTTACCGAAAATGCAATAGGAAAATTAATTTCAGGCCTTCACTCCTGCCCGTCCCTAGAAATGTTTGCATAGCTTATTATAATGAAGGCGTTAGTACTAATTCGCATACCGAGTTTGGTTTAATTCGGTTGAGTCTTTAGTGTCAAATACTTTTGTTAAGAACATAGTTGCTGAAAAAGCAATAGGAAACGAAAAAGCGCTATTTTTAATAGAAACAAAATGTAGTTATGGTGTCTATGACATGTGAAACGAAAAGTTATCGTGAAATTTCACGAAAAATATCAATGTACTGACAGAGCGTACAATTATATTTTATAATTAACAATAACAACGTTAAATTAAATTAAAAACATATAAAGAGAAGGTCATTAGTCTTAAAAAGAAAAGAGAAAAAAAATTATTGAATAACCATAACTATTTAAAGTATAGAAGTTGTATCAGCTATAATATGTATTCAACCTATTAATTGTATTAAAAACATATTTTGCAAATATTTTAAAATCATTATTATATTTTTAAAATAACTTGTATTCTTCTATGGGAAATTTGCCTTATTTTTGTTTAATGTTATATATATATATATATATATATATATATATATATATATATATATATATACACAAATATATTTTTCTGTTTCCTCTCTAGCGGTCATAATTTTTGTTTCATCAGTACCAAACTCGATATTTAATCGTTATAAATATCGAGTTTTGTCGTTGATAAGAAAGATCAAGAAAGGAAGAAAAATAATAATTACGATTTTTTATGAAACGTGTTTGAATTTGATTCATCATGAGTTGAAAGAACAATACTTCTCTCTGGAATATGCTGGATGGTAGAGGAACAAATGTATAAGGATCAATAAGAAGGCCAAGTCCTCTACTGGTTTTTAACGACAATTCGAAAAATTCGAAATATCTCCGTTACTATACGTCGTATCGACAACTTAAAAAGAGCCAATCTCATTGCAAATTAAATTTACTATAAATATCTTTACATACATTTTTTTATCTCTATCTTGAATATTAACCGAGATATTTGCATTTTTATTAAGTGGGTGAGAGATAACGGACCTTTTACGTCATGTGGAAAATCAGTTAGTTAAAGCTGCCCCTGCGTGAAGGATTTTTTTAATGAAACATACGAAATGTATGAAAATAAATAAATATAACCTGTATTTTATACAATGATAAACGAAAATTATATACAACTACTAAAAGTAATTAAAATCATAGTGCGTGTTCCATAGCCGTTGCTGAGGGCTAAAAATAAAAATACTCAACGGCATTTAAAGGGCTACCATCTCTGCCGAGTTCAAAGCGGTAATCCTTAGTTATATATGTTAATTTTCTCTAAATACTTCATTTCAATGAGTCTACATTCAATGAGAGACTTCTACTCTTATAATTATAATGCGCTTATGTTTTAAGCCGAGAGAGTAGTAGATTATTTTTACCCCTTGGCATATATTTTAGTACTTCTGAAAGAGTTGATAAGGTATAAGAGAAGAGTACTATCTAGTTACGTAAAGGCAGTCCTTGGTTCTATCATGGTGGGATTAGTAATTCTCTTCCCTTGTCACTGACCTCTCTCCATTTTTCATTTAATCTCATTTTCTCTCTCTCTACTTCACTACAGACCTTATAATAACGGCTTTAATATATTTTATTTTCCCTTTCGGCTGGAACTTTTTTTATGAGTTAAGACTGTTTATTATTATTTATTCTGAAGTTATTAAGGGAGCACGTTGAGTCTGAGCTCAGAGTTTTTAATATACTCATTTGTAAATACGATAAATGAACATTCCTTCTTTTACTGTTCAAGCTCTTTCATTATTAAGGTAAATACAAATAAGAGCATCTATCTCCTCTTGAAATGTATAGTAGAAATTAGCTATAGAGTATGTACTCGTGAAACAATTTTCGAAAAATTTCTGGAGATGACGAAATGAAGTGCGATCAAAATTAATTATCTATCTATCTATCACACACATACACAACCTCTTAAGTGCTCATAATTTTTGTTTGATCGCTTCCAAATATGATATGTAAGCGTTTCGTGTAAAACTAAAAATCAGGTAGGTCGGAAAGAGAGGAGAGAGCTTATGGGGGCGGGGTGGATATCGAAAATTTTCATAATATGTCCGTAACTGTAAAATTATATTAACTAATCTTGTTATAAATTTGTTCTACACTGTCTTTGCATATTTCTCGTAAGTAAAATCAGCTATTGAGGACGTACTCATGGCATTTATTCAAATGTCCATCCATCACACCCAGAGAGGCTAGGAAAATTTAAAAAAAATCGAAATATCTCCGTTATTGTACGTCGGATCGAAAAAGTGTATAGAACATATCTTATTTCAAATTAAATGTTCTATAAATGTTTTTATACGCATTTTTTCGCTATCTTAAATATTAACCGATATATTTGTATTTTCTAGTTTTATGCCTTCAGTAAACCCCCACTTTTACTCAAATTAGAAATGCAATACGCTGTTATATTATGAGCCACTTTGTTTTAAGCCTAAATACGAAATATTGTTTTCAAGAGACCTTTATTATTCAATATGCATGTAAATTCGGTATTTGAAGCTGAAGATTCCATACTCAATATTTAACCGTACTCATCGTTTTTTTTTTACATAGAAATAGAGAATATAAGATGATATTTGATCAGTAGTATGTCGTACTAGCACGTGGAAAATCTGCTTAGTTCTTGCAGCCCCTGCGTGGTGGACTTTTTAAATTAATTGAGGGACTATTCTTTATTTCCAGATATAGCTGGAGATTCAATCCCATAATCAGTTTTGGATCCGTCACTGAAGGAAAGTTAGGATTCCGTAGTACCTGAGCTAAAGTAGCTTTGTTAGAGTTTTATAGAGATTCGTTAAATCAGATCTGTCATAGTTAAATCAGTTTTCGAGTTATTTGCTCTCCAAAAGGGGAAGCTAAAGGTAAGCATTTGCTCTTTACTAAATTTGAGAGCGTAAACAAATTTCAAAAGGAGCAAGATGATTTTATTCGTATTTACTTAAATCATGGAAAAGCTTGACCAGTAAAAGAAAAACTGTTTATTTAGAGTATTTACCAATCAGTATCTTAAAAGCTCCGAGCTAAAAGTCAACGTCTACTCTTAATAATCGCAGAACAAATAATAAGAACTTGTCTGAACTTATTAAATTCCGTCACGTTTATGCTGAGTAAACTAATCAGATTTTCCACAAGCTGCTTTGGCATACTGTTGATCAAGAGAATGCCAAAACTGTTGATCTCTTATCAATGTATAATTTCTATTTCTATGTCAAAATCCGCTCAGTAGAAGTGGTCTTAAGTCTGAAATAAAGAATAACTCACTTAATATTAGAGCTAAGAGAAAGTATTTAGAACAACTGTAGAGCATCATAAGTGTAGCATTTTTTGAACGATTCATAATAACGGAGATATTTTAAATTTTCGAAAAAGTAAAAGTTCAATGAGAACAATATTTGGTATTATAAGTTTGAAATGAATTGCTTAATGTTATAAGAGCTTATTGTTAATATGTCATGAGTAGGAGTGGGCGTTATTTAGCCTCCAACTCATTCCATATTAATCCGATTTCAGCCATCAACGAACCTGTCCTCTAGTTTAGCAAGAAAAACTTATATAATTTTTTTAACAGTCAAAAAACATTATAGATCCATTTCTGAAAAAAAAATTAAATGGACTATTCGCTTTTTACTATTTATTCTACTTTATACTTCTTAACTGTAAATATTCATTTTTTATTCATTTATTTATTTCAACTATTTATTGAAATTGTGTATATTCTACTGGCAAGTTTTTAATTTTAATCTGTAAAAGTAGTTTTCTTATTTCTGTAAATATTCACTGGGGCACTAATTTGTATTCATAAAGTTTTATGTTTTGACTCTAATTCTTGACCATCGACATGTACATATATTTCTTATTTTTTAATCAAATGACATATTATACAACATTTATGGTAAATAGACTGATGATGGAGCGTATACTCTGAAAGCGCTCTGTCGCAACGAATAAACAACAGTGAAGGAACGAGGCGTTTTTTCTTACCTGGGAAAAATTATAGAGTTGTAACAAACGTGCATATAAACATTTTTCTCTTCAAGAGTACAACTTCAATAGCTGATTTTACTTACGGTAATTCTACTAAAATAATTGTTTACACTGCCTAACTCCATGCCGTCCATGCCTCTTACTTTCCAGTTTTCAAAATATCCACAACTATATTTTCATCTTTTATTTACTTACTCATGAGTGCTCTACTCTCCTTGGGGAATATTCATAAGACAAATACTAATGTCCAAAACAGTTTTGAACCTAGTAGACAGATTCAAAGTCAATCATATACCAATATTGTGGCTCGAGAACATAAAAACTTAGAACCTAGAAAATAAGTTGATGAGGCATGTCGAAAATACAAGATGACAAAAAAAAAATTAAGTAAACATAAATGCCTAACAAGACTTTCGAAATAAAATGTTCACCTTTATAACGATGGACTGGTAATTAAAATAGTCCCAAACGGTCAGCAAACCAAAGAAATTGACACAGTTCGTGTTTAAAATGACAAATTGCTGAAACAGAAACGAAGAGATTTATTTGTAATTAACTTGACATGGGATGTGACACACTTTCTTCTCTCACTCCTATTTAAACGAAAGAAATTGTTGTGATTGCAATTTTGCAGTTGGCAATGAAAAATATACGGGCGAAGAAATTTACTGATTACTGACTACTGACGACTAATCAGTTTACAACTACCATTCCACAAGCTTGAACTATTGACAGAAGGTAGTGCGCAGATTCCTTTGAAGTGATGTCCTAAATAAATAATTTGCACATTTCAGGGACTATTATTACAAATAAAGTCCGCCACACTGGAGCTGCTTGAACTAAGCAAATTTCCTTCGTAAGGGTATGGCACACGTCTGATCTCGTCACACCATATATTCTCTTTTTCTAAGTAAAGATCCGATGAGTAGAAGTGGGGCTTTATTGAAGGATGAACGCAGGAAAATGAGAATAACTCTCTCTCAATATATGAGTTATGTAAAGAAGAACAACTGTAGCGCATCAATATTTTAACAAGATTGGTTGTATATAATTTTTCGTTCCGACTCATAATAAATGAGATATTACGAAATATCGCGACCCCTCTAACCCGCCCCTTATTTCTGCTACGAATTCAACGAATGAATATGAATTAATTAATGAATATGAATATAAGAGTTGAATTAAACAGATAAATATTGAGCATGGTATAGATCAAAAATATACTACGTATATGCATGTATCTCATACAGTAATAAATCAATGAAGTCAATATGTGGTATTTAAGCTCTGAATAAAGTGGTTCATGATATGGCGGCTTATTATTAATATGATATGAGTAGGAGTAGGGGTGTACTGAAGGATAAAAACTGAACAATGAAAATATCTGGGTTAATAATCAAGATAAAAAAAAAAAAAAAAAAAAAAAAACGCAAATAGCAACATTTATAGAATATTACATTTGCAATAACATAGGTTTTATACAATTTTTCGATCCGACGCTTAATAACGGAGATATTTTGAAATTTTCGAAATTCCTCCCTCCTCTCTCACTTCTTGTACTTCAGCCATTTTTGAACTTGATCTTTATTTTTTAGATAAAACGTTTAAATATCGAGTGTGGTAACAATCAAACAGAAATTACAACCGCTAGGGCGGTAACAGATAAGTGTGTGTGCCTCTGTGTGTGTGTGTGTGTGTAAGAAATTTTGAACGGACCATTTCAAGAAGTCATTATTGTCTTCTAAGTGATCGATGGACATTTCAGGAAATTTTTGGAAATTGCGTCATAAGTATAATCTCAATTGCTGATTTATCTTAACGGAAATCTTCTATAAATGAATCAGCCAGAAATATGGGCTAGTTTCCCCACGTTTATTTTGATACATTCTCCGTTCTAAAAAAAAAAAACTGAATTATTTGCGTTAAATACCATTTGTGATAATACACCATTGAACCGCCTGTAAAATATTAAGCAAGTTGATATATGTGAGAATGAGATTAATTTTAGTGACTTCCATAATTTCCAGCAAATTTCACTGTTTTTTTTCCCCCCGACGCCTTATTATTATGGATGACTTTTCAATTGGCGGCCTTTTGTTGTTGGGTCAACAATGGGCTTTTATTCAAACACCGACTTTCGCTATCCAATTGTGGTGTGGCGACTCTGGTAAAATTAGAATGAGGACCATTTTTGGCGAGAGATCATCTGTCTTAATTATGTAACTTCACGGCTCAAATATAAATATATTTAGTCCCGACCACATGTTTTACCAATTAATTTATTATTTACGTATTAATGCCTAATTGCCATTCTTCCGCCAATTTTCAGGATATTTAACAAATGTGATCTTTTTTTTTTGTTGTTGCTACAATTCATTAATTATTGAAATACTATTTTTGAATTGGATTGTATACTATTCAAAAATCAGCTATCTGAATGACAGGAACGATTTTCTCTCCCAAGGATATTGTATGTATAATTTTTTTTTTTTTAATTGAATAAAAAGGGACTAGTGAATTAAGCAAATTTCCCAAATGTTAGAATTACTCACTTGTGATCTCCATTTCAGAAAAACAATTGGTGGTTTACTAAAGGCCTAATTCTATAAATTACATCTGTTAATTTTGAAGAGAAAATATGTAAATGTATGGATGTAATGCGTTCTTTTCAGTATCTTAATTATTAGTTGGTTATTATTGAGATTTTGCGTTTGTTTTAGTATTCAGCCCTTAGTAAACCCCCACTTCCAACCTTCTCTTGTCATATTAGCAATAAGCTTTTATAACATTAACCACTTCATTCTAAGCTTAAATACCAAATATGGCTCTCATTGTACTTTTAGCAGAATTCCCTTAAGTGAAATCAGCTATTGAGGTCGTACTCATGACGCGATTTTCAAAAATTTTCTTGAAATGTCCATCGATCCTACCCAGGAGATGACGAAAATAAGGTCCGTTCAAAACTATATATATATATATATATATATATATATATATATATAAATATATATATCTATATATATATATCTATATATATTTGTCTGTTAACGCTCTAGCGGTCGCAATTTTTGTTTGATCGTTACGAAACTCGATATTTAACCGTTTTATGTAAAAAGACAGATCAAGTTCGTTAATGGCTGAAATCGTACCAGAGGGAGGGGGGTTTAGAGGGGGGATTTTCGAAAATTCGAAATATCTCCGTTATTATGCATCGGATCGAAAAATTGTATAGAACCAATCTTATTGCAAAGTAAATGTACTATAAATATTGTTATATACACTTATTCTCTATCTTGAATATTAACCGAGATATTTGCATTTTTATGAAGTCTGTGGTCGGGTTAGTTCGGCCGTGCTCGGCTCTGGCGGAAGCTTCTAACCTAACCTGTCCTTTCTAACCTTACCTAACCTTCGTTACTTTGTGAGATTTATGCAAATACGTTCTGTTCATCCGCCCCCCCCCTTCTTCAGTTCATGGACTACTAAAATTTGAGTTATTAAAATATAAATTATTCTTACAATTCAGAAGCCGTTTCAGTTGAGAGTTTATTAAAATTAACTGAAAGATTTCTCATTACCGTTTGTATTTACTTATGGTGGTGTTGTGTTACCAGTATGCAGATTTCTCTATTGCTAAACTTCACATAGTAAATCTTCTTAGTTTACGCAGCCCCTGCGTGACGGACTTTTTGTTTGACCGTTAGTTGTTGTTGTTGTTCATCGTTAACGAACTCGATATTTTCTCATTTCAAATAAAAAGAAAGATCACGATCTTTAATGGCTGAAATGGACCAGTGGGATGGGGGGGGGGGTTAGAGGGGAGGATTTTTGAAAATTCGAAATATCTCCGTTACTATACGTATACGGATCGAAAAATTGAATAGAACCACTCTTATTGCAATTAAAATGTACCGTAAATATTGTTTTCAAAAGACCTTTATTATACGAGGTACATGCAAATATATTCTTGTGACCCCCCCCCCCGTCTTAAGTTCTTGGACTACTAAAACTTGATTGATAGAGATACAAATTATTCTGATTTATTATAAATTACAGAACTAGATATAGTACCTAAATAGTTTTCAATAAAATTAATTTCTAATATTCTTATATATTCCAGTGCTTGTTTTTCTTTCCATGAGAGGTTAGCAGACCTGCTTTTTTACATTTTACACGCTTCCTGTTGGGAGGGGAAAGATTTCTAATTATCGCTTGTATTTATTCACTTAATATTCACGGTTGTGTTTTGATACCAGTATGCAGATTTATCTATTGTTAAACTTCACGGGGGAAAATCTGCATTGTTTACGCAGCTCCTGCGTGGCGGACTTTTATTAACAGGTAACTGACTCATTGTATTTCAAATAACCTTCAGTTCTTTCTGCCTATTTCTTTTTTCAAGACTCCCACTCGAGCCTCTATTTTCCTTGGTAATTAGGAAGGAGTTATTATCGATTAGACCTGACCTCTAGATATTATTCAATGATCGATATATTGATGAAGGAGGTGTCGATGACCCTTTACCACGTTCATATTATATTCATTGTATGAATCGGCCACGACAACACTATTTGTGGAATGTAATCATTGTTCAAGAATTCTTAATATTTGAAAGTTCTGTCATCGAACTATTCAAGGAATTTCAACGATTATTCTCTGCTCAAAACATCGGATTATTCTGTACAAAAAGTGTATATATGTACACATATTTTTAATGCGAATTTTTAATATTTTCGTTAGTTGAATATTTTCTTAAATTCAACGGTCTCCGTATTTTAAATCAAAATATGAATTCCAGTAATACAATACAAGATAAACTCTACAACGGAAAGTGGTTGAATTGTAAACAAACAGGTCAGCCAGACTCGTAGCGCTGCATAGATAGACCGGAAAGACAAACAATTAATGAAATATATCTGAATATAACATATTATTTTTATTGAAAACAATTCACTAAAGCTTGTGATGTAATTTGTAATGAATCAGAATGAGTTTTATCTCAATCACTCAAATTTTAGCAATCCAAAAACAAAATAAGGAGTGGGAGGGGGGTCAACAGAACGGATTTGCATATATCTCACAAAGTATTTGTTCAATGAAAACAATATTTGGTATTTAGGCTTCAATTAATATTTTTTATTATATAACAGAACATTGTTTATGTGACACTAGTAGAATTGGGGGTTTACTGAAGGCTAAAAACTGAAAAATTCAAATATCTCTGTTAATATTCAAGATAGAGAATAAATGTATAAAACAATATGTATAGTACATTTAATTTGCAATCAGGTTGATTCTATACACGTTTTCGATCCGACTTATAGTGACGGAGATATTTCGAATTTTCAAAATTCTCCCCCTCTAAACATATCTGTCGGTGCATACCGTCGTCACTGGCTGTAGGTCGAGTACATTTAGCAAGTGCTTTCGATGCAAAGGCACCATCTTCAAGCCGTCTATAGTAGTACTTAGTCGGATGCCCGTGGTCCATAGGTTTCATACACCTGTTCACCGTATGAGGTTGTTTAGGTTTTAGTCTCTGTCTGTTTGCTTACGTCAGTCAAACGAAGGGTGGTTGTGCCTTGCGACCAGGTAAAATTTACCGCTAGCTAAACACTGGCACTCATCAAGAAATACGACCTTGAAGAAATCAAAAAAGAAGAAAGAAACTTTATTCGGAAAATACTAGGCGCAAGTCTCACTCTTGATGGCTACAGACTGCTATAAATCGAGAAAACTGAAGAATACTCAAACATCGAAGTTGACATTAGAATAAGACGAATGAAATTCTACGGACGCATAGAATACCAGACACCCGAATAGCCAAAAGGATACTGAACTACATATTATCACTCAAAGGCACAACACCATGGTTAGAAAAAGTACAAAAAGACATTAGAACAGCCGACATAGCCGACACACCAGACAGAAACTCATTCAGCAACAAATGGGAAGTAACTCCAGAGCAAGCAAGACCAAAACCCTACAGACCTAAATGGTCTGATGAAAGAAAATTGGCATTCTACAATAGAATGAAGGAATACAAGCGAAATAAGAAAAACGTCAATAATTCATAAGAGTCAAAGTGCTTAAGGCTTTCCAATATTGAGAAAATACACTTCTAAAAAAAAAAAAAATAAAGGTCCGTCACGCAGGGGCTGCGTAAACTAAGCAGATTTGCCACGTAAAGTTATACAATAGAGAAATCTCCATACGAGTGCCGAATAGTTACGGAAACAGCCCAAGTAGCTTTTGGCAGAAACATAGCTCGTCCGTTACACTTAAACAAAATGCAAATATATCGGTTAATATTCAAGATAGAAAAAAAAAAATGCATATAACAATATTTATAGAAAATTTAATTTGCAATAAGATTGGTTCTATATAATTTTTCGATCCGACGTATAGTAACGGAGATATTTTGAATTTTCGAAAATCCCCCCTCTAAACCCCCTCCCACTGGTCCGATTTCAGCCGTTAACGAACTTGATCTTCCTTCTTACATCAAACGATTAAATACCGAGTTTGGGGACGATTAAACAAAAAGTGCGACCGCTAGAGTGTTATCAGATATATATATATATATAGTTTTGAAAGGATCTCATTTTCGTCATCTCCTGGGTAGGCTAATTGGACATTTGAAGAAAATTTTCGAAAATCGCGTCATGAGTTCGACCTCAATAGCTGATTTCCCTTAAGGGAAATCTGCTAAAACAACTACTCAAAGAACACAACCGTTGTAACTGCAAGCTCACGATGAGAGAAAGTCCAATAGATGAATTAACGAGAGCCAATTTTATTTACATAATTTCAGGGAGTATCGTTAACGGAAATGTACTATATGTATTTTGCTACATGATTTTTATTTTATGTATCCTTGTTTTTCCACATGAAGCTCATGTGAAGGATGTTGTGAATTCTCTAGCCCCAAGGAGGATACGTGGAGCCTGCCGATGCTGGAAATTTGAAATTTAAATCCCTCCCACCACAACAAGGCTCATATGTCATTTTCATTTCCCCTCCATATTTATGCAGTAGCTGGTGTTCTTGAGCGTCTGGAAAACAGGGATATGGTTGACGGCTTCCATCAAGGCCCTTGTCGTTTGAGGCTTGTGCAAGATTGAATCGTCAAGCAGTGAAAGGGGATTCTGTTCTTGGTAATGTGTTCTCCATATACCTTCGACACACGGCGGCAATTACCAGATTGTTGCGTTGAGTGCGAACTCGCTATCAGTGTGGAGTTTTGGTTCTTGTTAGAGAGGTAGGAACGGGTATTTGCTTCCACAAAAGCTTTTCGTAACAGATGTAGTCTGGGTACCAAGGTTTAGCTATCCCTAATGTAACATGTACCTCATTTACTAGTTGTGCTTATAGTATCGAGGTTATCTTTCCTGAAGGTTATGCCTCGGGCAAAACCAGAAAGTGACTAGTGGCTTCAGAACCAAGTCCTTCAAAACATCTAGACGTTAAGACATCCTCTAAGGAAATACTATAGAAAATGTATACGTTTCTTTCACAGATTTTTCCCTCAAGGGAAATCAGCTACTGAGACTACTTATAACAAGATTTTCACAAACGACCCTCATATGTCCACCGATGCTGCCTGGTATATGACGAAAAAGTCAGTCACTCAGGAACTGACTGCGTTTACCAAGCAGATTTTCCACTAGCGTCACGTATTTTCATTTATCTCATGACGTAAAAGTTTAATGAGAACAATATTTGGTATTTAAGCTTCAAATCAAGTGCTTTATAATATAACAGCTTATTGTGGATATGGCATGAGTAGGAGTGGGGGGTTTACTGAAGGCCGAAAACTAAAAAAAGCAAATACCTCGGTTACATAATATTTATAGAACATTCCATTTGCAATATGATTGTAACTAAATACACTTTTTCAGTCCGACGCACAATAACCGAGATTTTAAGAATTTTCGAAATTCCTCTATTCTAAAACCCCCCAATTTCAGCCGTTAACGAACTTGATCTTTCGTTTTATATAAAACACTTATATATCGAGTTTCGTAATGATTAAGCAAAAATTGCTAGGAAACAGAATATATATATATATATATATATATATATATATATATATATATATATACACACACACTCAAGTTTTAACGGACTTCGTTTTCCTCATCTACTAAGTTGGATCGATGGACATTTAAAGAAATATTTCGAAAATCGCATCATGAGTACAACCTCAATAGCTAATTTCCCTTAAGATAAATCTTCTAAAAGAGGTCCTTCCAAAATTATATATATATATATATATATCACTCTAATGGGTGCATCTTTTGTTTGATCGTTACCAAACTCAATATGAATGCCTTTCATGCAATGCTAACGATCAAGTTTGGTAATAGCTGAAGTAGAGCGAGTGATGGGATGTAAGAGGGGGATAGAAAATTCAAAATAAATCCGTTTTTATGAGTCTTTTAGGCAAACTTATTGAAATTGTAATTTTAGGGAATTCCCTAAAGAGAGGTCAAAAATGTTTTCAAATGTCCATAGATCAGTTCAAATTTATATATATATATGTTTGTGTGTATACTTGTGTCTGATGCCATTTCTAAAAAAAGATTCATATATCTCGTTGGACGTACTTTCGGGGTTTAAGGAAATTTTGCATACACGAAATCAATTTGGATACGTCGCTTCAAAGGGTCGCCCGATCGCATGTCTCGTGGAAAAGTCGGCCAGAGTGAGAGGAGTTATGTTTTTTTTCTAAATTCGTTCGCAGCCCCCAAAGGGGTTCCGCGGAGTACACTTGGAGGATGGCTGATCTAATATATACAATACAATAAATCTGCCATACATTTCGTTAAAAATCAAATTGACTTGTGCCCCAGAAAAACCAGCTATGCTAAAAACTGACTACATCCAAATATTTGGCTTAGTATATTAAACATTTAGCCCATTTTAGACGTTATCAGCAAATATTTTGAGAGAGGCTCACAGTGTTTGCGAAAGATATCCGCGGACCATGACCCACTTAGGCTCTGCCAAAAAATAAAATTAAAATCAGCTCACTAGATCACTTTAAACAGTTCTACTAACTGCTTTCTGCATTACTGTCACAGCCAGAGAGAAACACGCGAGAAAAAAGAGAGGAAAAGTGAGAGTTTTGTAGAGCATAAGAAGGACAATCCGCTCAGTACAAATGAGATAACGGGGAAAAAAAAATCTGTCCTAAATACACTTTGCCAAAATTATAATTAAAATTGAGGTCATGCGTAGGAGTGAGTAGCTTGTTAAATAAAAAATTATCAACAAAAATAATCAGTGGGATTAGGAGGAGAGCTCTTAAAGGCCTTTCATACATTACAGCTAATAAATAATAAAGAGCTTTATTTATTTATTTTTTGAGAGAGAGGAGATCTATTTTTCCCTCCATAAACGTTTAATGCTCTCTTGCAAGATGCCATAAAATATGAAACGGACACTGACTAAAGTTATTTATTCAAGTAAAAACCACATGGTTACTTCAATATTTAGTTACTTCCGCCAAAGGTTATACAGAATTAATTACAAGCTTTTTTTTTTCTTTTGCTGAGACTTGAGTGTAATAGAAATCATTTCTGAGACCGCATTACCTTTGGATTTCCCCAAAGGGAAATCAGCTATTGAGGTCGTACTCATGGCGCAATTTTCAAAAATTTTACTCAAATGTCCATCGATCCTACCCAAGAGATGACGAAAATGAAGTTCGTGCAAAATTATATATATATATATATATATATATATATATATATATATATATATATATATATATATACTAGCTCAGATACCCGGCTTCGCCCGGGAATTCATTTGAGGCTGAATGGTGATGGTATTTTTTAGCAGGCTTTACATTGCACAATATTTTGACATTTACCCGTCCCAGTGTTTAGGATTGATACCCGTCTTTGCCGTGGATTTGCTAATAATAGAATTATTTGTTCGATAAGGCTTCACAGTCTTCGATATTTTTTATATTTCCCGTCTCTTATACATGTAAATATGGTGAATTTTTATTTCAGGCCTCCCTTATAACCCCCACTCTCGTTCGAACCTAAAAATTTTAATATAACTTATAATCATGGAAGAATTAATGCTAATTGACATACCGAGATTTGTTAAGTTCGGTTCAGCCGTTAGTGCCCGCTAAAGTTTTAACGTATAACTCATTTATACCTAGGTATACGACAAAAGTGTATATAACAAAAGTTAATCCAAATAACAAAATAAACAACTTTTGTTATGTTTATATTTGCGGAAAAACCAATAGAAAACGAAATATCGCTATTTTTAATAGCTTCCTTGTTATGTTTATATTTGCGGAAAAACCAATAGAAAACGAAATATCGCTATTTTTAATTTAAGGCCTTCCTTATAACCCCCACTCCTGCCCGTCCATAGAAATGTTGGTATGGCTTATTATAATCAAGAAAATTAATATAGCCTAAAGTCTAAGTTGGGTTAGTAGTAATATACATACCAAGTTTCATAAAATTCGGTTCAGCCGTTTATGCATGAAAAGGTAACAAACAAACAAACATACACGAAAGAAACAAAATGCAGATATGGTGTCTATGACATGTGAAACGAAAAGTTATCGCGAAATTTCGTGAAAAAAATCAATGTACAGACAGAGGTTACAATTTTATATATATATACATAGATATATTTGTCTGTTAACGTTGTAGGGGTCGCAATTTTTGCTTGATCGTTACCAAACTCCATATTTTCGAAGACCGAAACTCGAAGATTTTCGAAAATTCAAAATATCTCCGTTACTGTACGTCGGATCGAAAAAGTTATAAAACCAATCTTATTGGAAATTCAAAGATCTATAAATGTTGTAATTTACATGTTTTCATTATTTTTAATATTAACCGAGATATTTGAGTTTTTAAGTTTTCCGTCTTCAGTAAACCCCCACTCCTACTCATGTCATATCAAGAATAAACTGTTATATTATGAATCACTTTATTTGAAGCCTAAATAACAAATATTGTTAACATTGAACTTTTACGTCTTGAGATAAATGCGAATTCGGAGCGCAAGTGGGAAATCTGATTAGTTAACGCAGCCCCTTATGGAAAATGGTAATTGATTCTAAGTAAACAATTTGAGCTAAATTACAAACGCGGAATTATCATTTGTAATGAGTGACCTATACAACAATACATATATTCATCTCTTGTTGTATTTCTTTAAAAGCCATAGTTTTGACTAGGGCTATATGTTATCAGCTTATCAGCAAGAGGTGACTCCCTACTTCCGCCCTACTAACCCATTCTTATCTCATGGCCAAAACACACTACCTGAAGAACATAAACACTTTCCATAAAACTCATTTGACTCTTTATTCAAATTATCTTATTTAGTGTGGGAAAATGTATAAACCTATTCCTATTCGTCTTACATTAGTAATATGCCAGAAAATTGGAAACAGCCAAATTTCTAAAGCAAATACGACAAGCATTAGACAATGAGTGATGGTTTATGGCCAGTGTTCCGCTTGAAGCGATATACAACTTATGTGTCAAATCGTTGTAATAAATAACACTTTACATATAATAAATATACACAAACATATTCAGAAACTCAGATATAATAAATATACACTTAGATATATAGAAACATAGACACAATAAGTATACACATAGATATATAGGAACTTAGACACAATAAGTCTACACACAGATATATAGAACTTAGATATAATTATTATAGAAATAAATATATAGAAACTTAGATATAATTATTATACACATAGATATATATGAACTTAGACACAATAAGTATACAAACAGATATATATAACATAGATATAATAAATATACACATAGATATATAGAAACTTAGATATAATAAATATACACATAGATATATAGAAACTTAGATATAATAAATATACACATAGATATATAGAAACTTAGACACAATAAGTATACACACAGATGTATAGTACTTAGATATAATTAATATACACATACATATATAGAAACTTAGATATAATAAATATACACATAGATATATAGAAACTTAGGTATAATAAGTATACACATAGATATATAGAAACTTAGATATAATTAATATTCACATCTCTATAGAAACTTAGATATAATTAATATACTCATCTCTATAGAAACATAGATACAATAAATATGCATATACATATGTAGAAACTTGGATATAATGACCTAGCCTGTAATATATGAAAAAATATTATTTGATGTTGACAATTTACGTAGTAGATAACATTTTGCCTGATAATTTAAGGAATTCGGTGTTTGAATTGAAATTTGAAAGCTGTGATATTCGAATAGTATGCTATTAAATTTTAAATTAATCCATTACTTCTATTTTTCATGTATGTCATGTGAGCGTGGTTGTTATGTACTGGCTATGATCACTCAGTAGTTGTGTGAAATGTCACGTTTTCATCAGCCATTGGGTGTTTTATGATAAATTCAACGTTAAACGTTTCTCAAATTGTTTCCCACCCCGAATTTAGCCCTTAAGCGTCCTTGTGTATTTCGAGATGGGGCTAAATAAAAATTTCGAAATATGTACGCTATCATGACTCGGGTCAAAACATATTAGACAAAATCTGTTGGAAATTTAATGTGCAACAATCGTGTCTATAAAAATGTCTTCAAATCACCATCCATTCTACCCAGAAGAATACGAAAATTATCTCCGCTCGAAACATGCCTGTTAACGCTCTAGGGGTAGACACTTTATTTTACCGTTGGCAAACAGGGTATTTAAGTTATAGGTAAAAGAGAACATCAAGATCGTTAGGGATTAAAATCGAATCAATGGGAGGGGGGGGGTTAGAGGAGGGGATTTTGAAAATTATCTCCGTTATTATAGGTTGGGTCGGAAAATGGTAAATAACCAATCGCATCAGAAATTTAGTTTTCTATATTGTTCTTTTCGCGTTCGCTCTATGTGGCCTATTGGCCGAGATATTTTTTTCGTTTTTCAATCATAATCAACCCCTGATCCTACTCATATCATATTGACAATAAGCTTTTATATCCTGGAAGCTTTTTATGCGAATATGATTTGATTTCATAGAACTTTTACTGTGTGAAATACATTCAAGTACCTTGTGCAATGATGTCACCAGTTAAGATTTTTCATTCCTAATAGATATTCTTGCGAGGAGAACTTTTCTTTACTTTTGTAGTAACCACCCTTGCAGCGACACATACAAATACTTTAAGATACTTCCTTAAACTGAAAATTGCCCATTTGGTTACGAGCGTTTATACATAAAAGAACGTTAGAAACTCCTTACGTTTCTTTCCCCCAGCTAACCGCCTAAATTGGTAGGTTATTAGCTGAATTGTTAAATGCGGGTGATGTGAGGGAGGGGATCTGGATATAATTGCTAGATGAGTGAGCTTAGATAGGCCAGAGATAATTACAAGTAGATTTACTGTTTTACAAGATAATTAACGATTTATTGTTTCGTCAATGAGTACTTGCATTTATCGTGTTCCATTATGAAATTAAGTTGATACCATATTGCTATATATATATATATATATATATATATATATATATATATATATATATATATATATATATATATATATCAGTAATAGAGGGCGAATCCAATTACGTAATACATTTATCTTGAACATACATTTCAGTTTAGCAGCCCTAACTACAAACTTGGAAAGCCTATTTTCTTAAAGAAAGTCCATCTTTCAACTTTAATAGCAGTCTTCATTTAAGGCAATTCTACTATTAAAAAAAAGTCCGTCACGCAGCGGATGCGTAAACTAAGCAGATTTCCCACGTGAAGTATTACAATAGAGAAATTTCACGAGAGCCAAACGCTTACGAAAACGGCCGAACTAGCTTTTGGCGGGAAACTCACTTTCGTCTGTTACACGCCCTCATTTAATAAAAATGCAAATATCTCGGTTAATTATTATAATTATTATTATTAATTAACGTCCACTTTTTGCAACTTAGGCTAATTGGGACGGGTTATCTACAAGTTACCACCCTTTTCTAGCCAGGGTGGGATTTTAGGATGTTATTTAATGAATTTCGTCACTAAATAATTTCCTTTGCCCAGGCAAGAATCGAACTCGGTTAATATTCAAGCTAGAGAATATATGTATATAACATTATTTATAGTAAACTTAATTTGCAATAAGATTGATTTTATACAATTTTCCGATCCGACGTATACTAACGGAAATATTTCGAATTTTCAAAAATCCTCCCCTCTAAACCCCCCTCCCCCTGGTCCAATTTCAGCCATTAACGAACTTGATCTATCTTTTTGCATAAAATTATTAAATATCAAGTTTGGTAATGATTAAACAATAATTGCGACCGCTAGATTGGTAACATACAAATATATATATATATATATATATATATATATATATATATATATACAGTTTTGAACGGACCTCATTTTCGTCATTTCCTAGGTAGGACCGATGGACATTTGAAGAAAAATTTCGAAAATCGCGTCATGAGTACAACCTCAGTAGCTGATTCAAATCTGCTAAAAACTATTTAACCAAACTATAAAGCATTTAGGTCAATGGAAATAAACATATCGTGAATTAAGATTAATTTTGACCTACTACCTATTGTGGAAAATGTGCTTAGAGCACGCGAACCATGCGTGATGTACGTTTTTTTTTGGTTTTTTTAAATCATGATTTGTACAGCTTGAAACTCACACACACACACCTTCTTCGTTATATCTATACAGCTTTTGCTTGGAGATACTGGGTCCTATACTCCTATATCGCTAGAGCGTTAACAGATATATATATATATATATATATATATATATATATATATATATATATATATATATAGATAATCTCTGTATATATATATATATATATATATATATATATATATATATATATATACATACAGTTTTGAATTTCGACATTTCCTGGGTAGGATCGATGTGCATTCGAGGTAATTTTTCGAAAATTACGTCATCGGTAGGACCTCAATAGTTGATTTCTAAGAGAAATCTGCTAAAAAGAAATTTCGCCTGTCTACATTTTGCACCGGCACTTAATTTTGACAGGCCATGCAACAGCTTAAGCCCACGACGGGAAAGCAAAGTAGCTCACCAGATTCCGTTCGTGTCTTCGGTCTGTTTGTTCCTCCGCCGTCTAAATATAGCGAGCGTTCTCTCTATTTCATGTGAAGTGTTGTGTGTTTGTTCAATTGAAATGTATATTTTGACCCAATTTTCGTCTCGTTTGCTATGTTTACATGTCGTGCACTACAAAGCATGTTTGATTGGATGGTCGGAGCCAAGAGGATTAGAACATGTGGTTAACAAGTCATTGTTTTGGAATTTATCATATTGCATGTACATGATCATAATAATGTATTGACGGTAATAGCAAATTCTTAAATAATGAATATTTATTTACCTTATTGAGCACGTTTTTGAAAAACTTATAATTTCAAATGTTTTTCGAAGGACAATCAGTGAAATGTTGATGAGTACTATTTATTTTCAGGTTATACACATTTTAATTTTTTGTGCTCTGAGATATTTATTTTTAAAGAATTTTACAATTATTCGATGTTTTTTTTAGGTTTTTTTTTTTACATAACTATCATTTGGTTTCTACCCTCTTATAATGTCCACAGCTACTGCTTCCTCGCTATAAATTAATTTAAATTCCTTTATCAATGAGGTAAAGTTTGCGAATGTTAACAGTATAAAAGAAAGAATTTTATTATTTTTATGGGGGTGCTTAAACAATATTACATACATTATTTATTATGTGCATTTATACTTGCTATTAGTATTCTGTTTGTGACTAATATTAGAGAAGAATTATGTTAATTTGATGTGCCAGAAAACTGATCTGATATTTAGACATCTCTACTACGGAAAGCGCCTGGATTGTTAACAAACATACCAGCCAACCTTTTAGATAGAAGTATTCTTGACCCAAAAAAAAAAACAACTGAAAAATACCTGAATATAACATATGAATTTTATTGAAAACTATGTAATATAGATAGTGCTGTAATTTGCAATGAATACGAATAATTTTTATCTCAAACGCTCTAATTTTAGTAATCCAAGGACAGAAGACGGGGGGGGAATCAACAAAGCGTATTTGCTTGTATCTCGCATAGTAAATGCTCAATGAAAACAATATCTGTTATTTAAGCTTGGAATGAAGTGGTTCATGATATAACAGCTTATTATTAATATGGCAGGAGTAGGAGTGAGGGTTTACTGAAAGCAGAAACTTATAAAATCCAAATATCTCGGTAAATATTCATGATAAAGAAAATATCTATAAAACATTATTTATAGATCATTCAATTTGCAGTAAGATTGATACTATACAATTGTTCTCGTATATTTTTTTTAATTTATTTATTAACGTCCACTTTTTGCAACTATGGCTAATCGGGACGGGTTATCTACAGGTTACCACCCTTTTCTAGCAAGGGTGGGATTTTAGGATGTTATTTAATGAATTTCGTCACTAAATAATTTCCTTTGCCCAGGCGAGAAACGAACTCGCCACTCTAGGTTTACCATGTGAGATAAAGGTCAACGCTTTAACTCGCATGGCTAACCTTAGCCCTTTTTTTTTTTTTTCCTTTTTTCTCGTATAGTAACTGGGATATTTCAAATTTTTGAAATTCCCCCTTGACTCCTAAAACTTGTGACTGATAGAGCGTTAACAGACAAAATATATATATATATATATATATATATATATATATATATATATATATATATATACACACATATTTATACACACACACATATATATATATACACACATATACATATATCTCGTGCGTAGGAGCGATACACATTAAAAGAAGATTTTCGAAAATCTCGTCATAAGTTCAACCTCAATAGCTGATTTCCCTTCTGGGAAATATGCTATAAGTAGATAGCCATAAAACATTGGTATTTCAAGACTGTCTAGTAACAGGAAATGGTACCATAACAACATTCGAATATGGTCAATTTGATTTAATTAAAATGTTAGTAATTCGTAATAAAGTTTTCGTGGTGGAAAAAAGACCTAATTTGCACAGATTGATTCGTTCCTCTACCTCCCAGCGAGCCTGGAATTAACTGTAGGAAAGTGCAAAGAACCTTCTAAAGGTCAAACAGCTGTATAAGCCCATAAGGAGGCAGGGATTGTCGCCGCATAGGGCAGGGTGGGGAGGGGAGTCGGCGGCCTTCTAGAATTGGGGCGAGTTTTGAAAGAGGCCGCCAGACCAGGTGGCAGGAATCTCAGCGACCTCTCAAGGAAGACTCTGGAAGCTGCTCAGCTTCGTGAGTCATGGGTTTTAGGCCTGTAATGTTGGGAGAAAGCTGGCTGGCATGCCACAGCTGGCAGCTGTACAGTTGCTGGCTTTAATTTCTTATGAAGTGACTCACTCAACGACCGTCCTTCCAGGGTCGATCAGACTATCGTACAATGCTTCTTCGTCGTAGCGAAATATGTAGAAATTTCCGAAGGAAAAAAACCATAGAAATATTGGTCTAACTACTTTAGAAAAAAAAACCCTGATTGTAAACCCAGATGGATTACAATCAAGGGCTAGTATACGATAAGGAAGGAAGGGAGATTATTTTTGGAAGTTACAATATTAAACTCTTAACGACTACTTAATGACTTAGTAAATATTCAGGACAAAAAATGGCATAATGTAACATACTTTTGGGCAGTCTGTATTCGTTTCTTTGAACATCAATTAACCTCAATGAATTACCCCCTACAAATAAGATCATTTGAAGAGGAAAAAGTCCATCACACAGGATCTACGCAGACTAAGCAGATTTTGTCATTGCAGAAATGCAAGACTTATTTACCTTATAATATCATAACAGACATGTGATGTCCATTTCTATATCTTTAAGATCCCAGTGTAAATCACGTAAAGTAGCAGTTGCAAGACTCATCTGAAGCAATGCCACATTAATGGAATTGTATGGGAAAAATCCCATCGTCAATAATGACTGATTATATGGTTGTAGCTTGAAAGGCCCAACGGTTGTTGAGCGATCTTCCTTAGGAAGAGGGGGGGGGGAGAGAGAGAGAGAGAGAGAGAGAGAGAGAGAGTGAGAGAGGGGGTAGAGGGAGAGCGAGAGAGAGTGAGGGAGAGAAGGTGAGAGAGGGAGTGAGGGAGAGAAGGTGAGAGAGGGAGTGAGGGAGAGAAGGTGAGAGAGGGAGAGGGGGTGAGGGTGAGAGATACAGAAAGGGTGAGAGGGAGTGATATTGGAGAGTGTGTGTGTGAAAGAGAGAGAGAGAGAGAGAGAGAGAGAGAGAGAGAGAGAGAGAGAGAGAGAGAGAGAGAGAGAGAGAGAGAGAGATGAGGGGAGAGAGTGGGCGAGAGAGAGTGAGGGAGTGGCAGAGCTGGCGAGAGAGAGATAGAAAGAGTGAGAGGAAGTGATAGTGAGAAAGGGGGGGGGAGAGGACGTGGTTGAGAAAGAGTGAGAGTGGTGGGGGAGAGAGAGAGTGTGTGTGTGAGAGAGAGAGAGAGAGGAGTGAGAGAGAGGAGAGAGAGAGAGAGAGAGAGAGAGAGAGAGAGAGAGAGAGAGAGAGTGAGGGGGGGAGTGGGTGAGAGAGAGTGAGGGAGAGGGAGAGCGAGCGAGAGAGAGAGAGGTTGAGTGATACCGAAAGGGTGAGAGATAGAAAGAGTGAGAGGGAGTGATAATGAGAAGGGGGGGGGAGAGAACGCGGTTGAGAAAGAGTGAGAGGGGATGGGGGAGAGAGAGAGAGACAGAGAGAGTGAGTGTGTGGTGTGTGTGTGTGTGTGTGTGTGTGTGTGAGAGAGAGAGAGAGAGAGAGAGAGAGAGAGAGAGAGAGAGCGAGCGAGCAAGCGAGAGAGGAGAGGCCGCTAACCCGGCTGGGTCGGACAGACGGTCCCAGAGCCGACGACCGGAGGTGGCCTTGTGGAAGTGGGTCGTGGGTCTCCCCCTCTCACTCTCTCTCTTTCTCTCTCCCACTCTCCCTGTTGCCCTCTCTCTCAGCCCTAGCTGGGGTTCGATTCGTGCGCGCGCAGCTAGCATCAGATTGTAAACACCAACCGCCCCCGCATCTATCGAGCGGCCCACCCCCGGCCTCACGTATCGATATCTCGACCCGGCTCAATGACACGGCCGCCTCCCTTCAAGGCCACCCATCGGACAGACCTACTTTCTAACAGCTCCTCCTCACCTCTCCAAAGAACATCTGTCGTAGATCCATCTACCGACAACTCCTGCTGGTCCTTCCACTCGAAAGAAAGTCCTCCATCCAAAGGGGTAAACAACGGGAGAAAGATAATTACAAAGAATATGTATTCTTCAGGCCTTCCGCATCGCACTACCAGGAAATGTCTGTCACGCAGGGACTGCGGAAACAAAACAGATTTCCCACATGCTGCTATGGTTCACTACTACGACGGTTATTCATGGTCGTAATCGTTAATGACCAGAAATAGGGGTTGTTTGGAGGGCGGAGAATTTGTTAATTCAAAATATGTACGTTATTGTGATTCGGATGAAAAAATGTTATAGAGAAGATCTTGTTATACTGTTGATGATCTACTGTTTTCTATACATTTTGTTAATACTTATCGTTTAGCTATTAATCATAAGCTATGATCATGATATTAATCATTAGCTATGATCATGATATCAATCATTAGCTATGATCATAATATTAATCATTAGCTATGATTTATCTATTAATCATTAGTAATGATTAATTTTATATAGTATTTTACATTCCCACGAGGAGGACATTAGCAAAAGTACCATTTGCAGTCATTCAATTCCTATTAATCTTTAACCATGATTATTTTCTGTTAATCATTAGCTATTAGCATGATATTAATCATAGCTACGACTTACTTTTTATCGTTAGCAATGATTTATTTTCTGTGGTATTTTATAATCTCAAATGCAGGACATTACGACAAATATTAGCAAAAGTTCTATTCAATTCCTATTAATCATTACCTATGATCATGAGCTGTTAATCATTAGCTATGAACCTGATATTAATCAATAGCTATGATCTTGATATTAATCATTAGCTATGATCGTAATATTAATCATTTGCTATGAACCTGATATTAATCATTAGCTATGGACCTGATATTAATCATTAGCTATGATCATGATAATAGTGATTAGCTATGATTTATTTATTAATCGTTAGCTAATGATTAATTTAGCTATGAACCTGATATTAACCATTAACTATGAACCTGATATTAATCATTAGCTATGAACCTGATATTAATCATTAGCTATGATCATGATAATAGTGATTAGCTATGATTTATTTATTAATCGTTAGCTAATGATTAATTTAGCTATGAACCTGATATTAATCAATAGATAAAATAATGATAATAGGTATTAGCTATGATTTATTTATTAATCGTTACCAATGATTATTTTCTGTGGTATTTTATAATCCCACAAGGGGGACATTCCGTCACACATTAGCAAAAGTTCCATTTACAGCCATTCAATTCCTATTAATCATTACCTATGATATTAATCATTAGCTATGTTTTATTTATTAATAATTTATTTTCTATGGTATTTTATAATACCACAAGCAGGACATTACGACAAATATTAGCAGAACAACCATTTGCAGCTATTCAATCCCTGTTAATCATTCACCATCTATACCCATTACAAATATTTTGTTTTTATATTTTATTTTCTCCGAGCAAGCCAGGTATAGTATTAAAGCTTCTTCTGATTACAAACACTTCGTTTCATAAAATGTTTATTTATAACTTGGTATTCTTTTATCTCACATAGTATATTTTGTGACTTTTTAACGGGCAAATCATCTTTCATGTTCCAAACTCATTTGATCTTGAATAGCAAAACATTTATGTTGTTTATTTAATTTAATAAGAGAATAAGAAAGACATGTGGTGCCCACGTCAGACTTTCAAAATTGATTGTCTGAGGACAGAAATATACTATTGGTTAGGGACATTCTACAGATGGAAATTGGCTTATATAATTTTACGTTAGGCTATGTTGAACTTAGAATAGCCGTTAGCAAATTGAATCTCGAGGGTGCCATAAGACTTATAACAGCCATTGAGTTCTTATAACAGCTAGTTAGAGCGTGAAATAGAAACCAAAAGTACGTGATTTAAGATTAAAGTGTTACTTCATTTCAGCAGTCTGTATGCCAATGAATGTATATTTATTTACTTGAGATACCGCTAGAATGGCGATTCATCATTAAGCAAGAGAGAATATAAATGAGCAAAATTAAATATTACAAATGTACAAAATAAATACCAAACTCGAAGCCATGAAATTTAGTTTTATGTAGAATTAAAGCTCAAGTTCGTTAACATTGGAACAGTGAGGGTTTAAAGGAGGGGATTTCGAAAATTCTCAATATCTCCATTATTTTGTGTCGGATAGAAAAATTGTATTGAACCAGTGTTATTGCTAATGTAATGTTCTATAAATGTTGTTATGTAAGTTTTTTTTTTTTCAATCTTGATTATTAACCGAAATATTAGCTATTAAAGTTTTAGTCCTTCAGTAAATCGTCATTCCTACTCTTGTCATATTAACAATAACCTGTAATGTTATGAAGAGCTTAATTGAAGCCTAAATACTAAATGTCGTTCTCATTGAACTTTTACGTTTTGAGATAAAGGCAAACGCGCGACGCACGTGGGAAATCTACTTAGTTAACGCAGCTCCCGTTATTTTTTTTTCTCATAGGAAATCTACTTGGATGATATATATACCAACACTTCATGCCCTAAGGCTTCGTCCATTGACCAATCTTGGCAAGAAATGATTTTGATAATTAACAACTGGCTAAAGTAGCTTAGAGCAACTGTAAAATTATACTCTTAACTATTAAAATCTTATTATTCCTCCTCCTAACTCAAGCTGACCTTTTGACCCGAGGCAAGGGCTTGCACCTGAACGGAATCAATTGCGGTAAGTTGTGTTGTGCAATGAAGTTCTTTACCGTTACCGTCGGTGATTCATAATGCTCAAGTGTGCCATTGAAGCGGGGATAATGCGTCACTGAAAGCCGTTTGCTTTACGCAACTGCAAGCATTGTTGATCTCCATGATGCGGGCTCTTGTACCATAGCCCAGTAAACACGTTATAATTACTAAGAGACTCAAAACAAACTATACTTGTATAAAGGGAATACATGTAAAAGGTTTGGTACAATTTTCCTATTTGTTTTTTAATAGATTTCTCTTAGGTGAAAAACAGCAATTGAACTTGTACTCATAATGGGATTTTTGAAAAATTTCATCAAATATCCAACCCAGGAAATGTCGAAAATAAGGTCCGTTCGAAATTATATACTTGATTGCTAACGCTCTAACGGCCGCAATTTATATTTGATCGTAACCAAACTCGATATTTAAACGTTTCATGTAAAACTAAAGATTAAGTTCGTTAATTGCTGAATCCCGACAAGTAGAAGGGGAGGGAGAATTCTTAATATCTACGATATTATACGTCGGATCGAAAAATTGTATTAAAACCAATATTATTGTATATATAATTGCCTATAAATATGGTTATGTACATATTTTCTCTAATATGAGTATTTTTGGACTTTTTGGCTTTCAGCCCTTTGTAACCACCCACTTCTACTCATCTCATATTAACAATAAGCTGTTATAACATGAACTTCTTTATTCTAAGCTTAAATACCTAATACTGTTTTCATGAGATTATTTTATGGGAGATACATATGAATTCGTTGTGAGATAACGCCATGAATGAAGATTTTTTCCTTCTTTTTCGAAAATGTTTATTTGATCTATACCATACTCGAAATTTAACTGTTTTAGTAAACGTTAAAGATCATATCTGTTATTGACAGTCATCACACCAGGAATAAGAGGGGTTTAGAGGTGGGAATTCAAAATATTTCCGCTATTATGTTTTTAATCAATCATTTTAAAATATTTATGCTCTACAATAACAGTTTTGTACATTTTTTCAGAACTCATATATTGAACGAGTAATTCGTACGTTCTAGTTGTCAGTCTGAATATGTGGCGATTTCAATAGTGCGTCATACCAGCACGTGGAAAATCTGCTTTAGTTTACGCAGCCCCTGCGTGACGGACTTTTTTAAATTCCTTGTTCTGTATCCTTTCTTAAATTCTTTCTTAGCACTCTGATGAGTGGAGTAGCATTGGTCCGAACTGGACCATAAATTTTCCATGAGGAAACCAGCAATTGAGTATGTAATCATAAGACAAACTTTTCATATGTGAATTGATCCTACAATACCATAATGAGGAAAATGAAATCCGCTCAAAGTTATACATATATACCTACTTGTGTGTAACCATTCAAGCGGACATAATTTTTGCTTGATCCTTAAAATCGACATTTAAGCGTTTCATGTTTATTATCAAGTTCCTTAACCCCAGTAATCGGACAAAAGTGAAGAAAGGCTTAGAGGGAGAATCGAAAATTCTAAGAATCTTACCCCTTAAGGGAAATCTGTTATAAATAATAAACGTTGTTTGTAGACCAAATGTGTTAATTGTGTGGAAAATTTAAAAATATAATTGAAAATTGTATTTTTATAACTAATAGTAGCAGTAGCTACAAGTTGAACAATTTCAGAATTCATTCAATGAAAGATGAATCTAAGACTCGTACCTTCATTTCTTCTTCTTTTTTTATTTTAATCAGAATAGAAAATAATGCGAAATAGTTTAGAAAATCAAATCAAAATATAAAATTGAGTGTTATATAATATTTATTAAAGATCCTTACATTCTCGAAATGTATTGGACCCGACATTCCTCCTCTGGTCCGCTGACTCAGATTTTATTTTTGTATAACAAGACTGTAAGACCCTAAACTCGGGCAAGACGCCACCTTTGGACGAAAGGCATGCCTTATTCAACTGAAGATAAAGTTTTTACTTTGCTTTTCTTTCCTTTTCTTTTTTACGTAATTTTCCCTTTTGTTTACTTCTTTAGAAGAGGATTATTTTCAAAAGGGTTTGTGGCCATTATAATTCCCATTGTTTCATAAGGGTCAGCTAAAACGTAAGCCGCCCCCTTCAAATTCGTTGGGGGAATTTTCTTTTTCTCTCTTTCTCTTTTGAAAAAAAGAAAAAAAAAACATGTAGATTTCTTTTAGCAAATAGCCCGAGGCTGCTAATGGTATTATGAGTGAAGTAATTAAGAATTCTTCTTTACCAGCTCCCGACGTGACATCTTTGTAGACCTTGGACTGGGTGAAGTGGCAATCACACATCAAGGATAACAGACACAAACATTAATTGTTTGTGCCAAATCAAATAGCCTAGAATAAAATCTTGAGAATAGTGAGTGTCCGAAAAAGTGCTGCATCCCATAATGGCCCACCAGGCTTTGAAACTAAGTATATTTCCTGCTACTGGTATTAAACACTACTGATCTCAGTTCACCATATATTCGATATTTGTTAAATAAAAATCAGATGAGTAGAAGTGGGGGTATACTGAAGGGTGAAAACAAAATCTTCGAATAACTCGCTTAATGTTTGATTTACCAAAAAATAAAATGTTTAGGAAAATAATTGTAGAGTATTTCTTGTTTAAAAAGATTAGTTTAATAACATTTTTCGATCCGACTCAATTTACATATTACCTTCATTCGTAAAAATTCTAGAAGTCTAATACACAGGACATTTAGGCATATGCTTTATTATATGTCTTATGTTCATATTAACAACTTTTATTAAACAACTAATATTTGCCATAATCATTGTAATGAATAATTCATATTCATCACTTTAAAAGTACAAGGAAAGACTCAGAGAGCTATAACATGTCTCAATTTATATATTTCTTATTAACTAATGATCACACAATAAAAAACAATGTTTTCTTGAAAAAATAGTTGCAATAAATAACATAGTAAAAAAATAGAGCAATAAATACTTATGGAAGCTACTTATTGCATGGTTTATATTTGGTCTTGGTTTTTTTTTTTTTTTAGTCCGGAAAGGTAGTATTTCAAAAATTATAAGACTTTATATGCTGACAAAAGTATGGCACAATGAACATTAAAGCATCTAGCCCTTAAATTACTTCCCCCCTCTTGGCTTCAAGCGATGGTGTTTCCATTTCTAAATACCGTACTGTGAATAAATGGTGTTTCCATTTCTAAATACCTTACTGTGAATAAATGGTGTTTCCATTTCTAAATACCTTACTGTGAATAAATGGTGTTTCCATTTCTAAATACCTTACTGTGTATAGATGGTGTTTCCATTTCTAAATACCTTACTGTGAATAAATGGTGTTTCCATTTCTAAATACCTTACTGCGTATAGATGGTGTTTCCATTTCTAAATAAATGGTGTTTCCATTTTCAAATACCTTACTGTATATAGATGGTGCTTTCATTTCTAACTACCTTACTGTGAATAAATGGTGTTTCCATTTCTAAATACCTTACTGTGAATAAATGGTGTTTCCATTTCTAAATACCTTACTGTGAATAAATGGTGTTTCCATTTCTAAATACCTTACTGTGTATAGATGGTGTTTCCATTTCTAAATACCTTACTGTGAATAAATGGTGTTTCCATTTCTAAATACCTTACTGTGAATAAATGGTGTTTCCATTTCTAAATACCTTACTGTGAATAAATGGTGTTTCCATTTCTAAATACCTTACTGTGAATAAATGGTGTTTCCATTTCTAAATACCTTACTGTGAATAAATGGTGTTTCCATTTCTAAATACCTTACTGTGAATAAATGGTGTTTCCATTTCTAAATACCTTACTGTGAATAAATGGTGTTTCCATTTCTAAATACCTTACTGTGAATAAATGGTGTTTCCATTTCTAAATACCTTACTGTGAATAAATGGTGTTTCCATTTCTAAATACCCTACTGTGAATAAATGGTGTTTCCATTTCTAAATACCTTACTGTGTATAGATGGTGTTTCCATTTCTAAATACCTTACTGTGAATAAATGGTGTTTCCATTTCTAAATACCTTACTGTGTATAGATGGTGTTTCCATTTCTAAATACCTTACTGTAAATAAATGGTGTTTCCATTTCTAAATACCTTACTATGAATAAATGGTGTTTCCATTTCTAAATACCTTACTGTGAATAAATGGTGTTTGCATTTCTAAATGCCTTACTGTGAATAAATGGTGTTTCCATTTCTAAATACCTTACTGTGAATAAATGGTGTTTCCATTTCTAAATACCTTACTGTGAATAAATGGTGTTTCCATTTCTAAATACCTTACTGTGAATAAATGGTGTTCCCATTTCTAAATCCCTTACTATGAATAAATGGTGTTTCCATTTCTAAATACCTTACTGTGAATAAATGGTGTTTCCATTTCTAAATGCCTTACTGTGAATAAATGGTGTTTCCATTTCTAAATACCTTACTGTGAATAAATGGTGTTTCCATTTCTAAATGCCTTACTGTGAATATATTTTACCAAATCGTTTTATTAATTGTAAGATGAAATAGCAAATGTTCAATAACTCTTTCCGGAAACGGGATGCATTTGAGTGCTGACGACTTCCAATCTTAATATCTGTTGTGAAGGACAGACAATGAATATGAACACGCAACAATTATAGTTTTACTGTGAAATAATGCTGGGAAAATGGAACTTTTGTATACTTGAGGAAAAATCCTTGAAATCATTTAAGATGAAGAAGATATGAATGACTTCACTGTTTATCTGCCTGTAGAATATGAATAATTGTTACGAATTAGAATTATTCTCCGCCAATGAGAGTTTGTATAATAAGTGTATGCATATAAGAGATTTAGGCGTGACTCCATATTGAAAAGGCGCTGTTGTGTAGATAGTAAGTGACGATATATTAGTCGAGTAGCCAGCAGAGAGGCTGACCCAGTTCGACCCTTGCCTATTTCGGCGGCCAGATAGGCCTCTGTCGTCCTTGGCATTTCATCTACCACTCTCTTCCTCCTCTCTCTCTCTCTCTCTCTCTCTCTCTCTCTCTCTCTCTCTCTCTCTCACACACACACACTCTCTCTCACATTGGATACTAGATTCCAATGAAGTAGTTCAAAAGAGAAGAATATTTTATATGTTCAGATTAATCCATTGATCGTGAAAATGTTTCAGTAATCATATCATGTTGTGTTCCAAAAGCATTACAAATCACATTTAGACATTCCTAATACATTCAAAATAATGAATTTGTCAGGAATTTTTTATAAGATGATTTATTTATTTACGGACATCACATCAAAGGTGATTTACCCTTTCGAAAGTCAAAAATTGTACAAAGTGAAATAGAGAAGAGATAACAAAAAGTAACAATAACAAATACCAAAAAACAATGACAAATAACACAAGTGAAATAGATAAATAATAATAAATAGATAATCGTGTAATACATGATCAGATCTAACCAGAATATGAACAAAATTAGGATGTTGTGAAGATTATGGTATGTTTTTGGTAGGTTATAAGCATAGCTATAAAACAACTAGTGATGATTGTGAAGTAGTGCAGTTATAAACAAGTGCAGGTTATAAACAAGTAAGGTAATTATTATTATATTTAAATTTTAAAATATATTGATTATTTCCACCAATAATTCATTCACATTTCAATTTATTTTGTTAAAATAAATTCTTACAATGTTAAGAAACATTTAACAGCATTTAATTTCCAACTTCAAATTATTTTTTAATTTATACTTATTACTAATTAAGAAGGCAATTCACTTTCTTCACTTGTGAAGAAAGTGATTACTTTCTTCACTCTATTGCAAAATGTTTCACTTTCTTCACTCATTTCAGTTTAGTAATGTTACCATTATTCAACGATTACAGAAAAATGTTATTTTTACTAATGATTGTCGTAATTTCCTGCTTCAAGGTAAACATATACATGTGTACAAACGAATATAAAACAATTGATGCATATAATTTGAAATCGTATTGCACACCACAGACTTAATTTTTTTGTTAAATTTTGTGGTATAATTGAATTCAGTGTAGGTATGAGAATATGTTAATTCCTTAAATAAAATTACGAAGACAGTCCAATGCAGCGGAAACGTTGGAGTTATCCAATACTAAGTATTTCTGCATGGCGAGAAAAAATATCAAGAACATGAAGGACAACCTGTTTTTATTTTATGGACTTATGATACAAATGGACTATGTTTTTTAATGAAGACAAAGAAACAAATGACTCTCTCACGGAATTTCACCAATAGGCTGTTCGTCTTCACCATTACCTAACCCATATTTCCTGAGTATCAGATTACTACGATGCCCTATAAGTTGGGGTGATCTCAAGGAGTGAAATACTTCATTAAAGTTGGTATAGAGAGAGCTAGATAGTATCCGGGGTTCTGGGTAGCGGTGGCAGCGACCTCTGCTGTTTGGATACTGGTATCCATAGCACCGCCTTACAGCTCAAGGCTAGACTCTCTCTCTCTCTCACACACACTCTCTCTCTCTCTCTCTCTCTCTCTCTCTCTCTCTCTCTCTCTCTCTCTCTCACTCTCACTCTCTCTCTCTCTCTCTCTCTCTCTCACTCACTCACTCACTCACTCCTACTTCCTCCCTCCTTCAATTAAAACATCTCCTTGGAATCAGTATTATAGATTCCCCCCACTTGTATATATAGTATTGACTGGACTTTATTTTCGTGATTTCCTGGGTATGATCGATGGACATTTGTAGAAAGTTTTCAAAACCCCCGACATGAGTACAATCTCAATAGCTGATTTCTCAGCTAAAAAAAGGGAAACTGCTAAATTCATAGTTAACGATTCTGTAGAACAACAATTGTAGAAGATCAATAGTTTAACAAGATTGGTTCAATAACATGTTACGATCCGACGCATAATAACGTGTATGTTATGGACTTTCGGTCCCCACCCCTCCTCTAAACCCCCACTATTCCAGGTTCTAATTTAGCCAATAATAAATATGATCTTTAGTGTAGACTGAAATGGTTAAATATCGAGTTCGCTATAGATTAAATAAACATTTTTCAGTAAAGAACAAATAACCTTAATCGATGAAGCCATCAAATAACGTCCTTTCATGTATCTCACAAAGTGAAACTTGAATGTTAAAAACTGATTAAATCATTCATAAAATGAAAATGTTGATATATTAATTCCAATTACTTTAAAGTACTATTTTTGCTGTCCAAAATATTGACAATAAAATTGACTTACGTGGTCGCTCCTCTTGACACAAGATTTTGTTGCAAGAAATATTTTCATTGAGTTATGTGAAATAATAAACATGATATTCACTCCTCCTTGTGTCATGCACAAGTTGAGTAATCTAATTGTCCAAACATGAGAAAAAAAATAATAAGGTAGGATATGTAACTCTCAATAAATATAGCTTTAGAAAAAAATAAGGTTTATTATCAATCAAATGGCTTAATTTTTGTCAATATTTAATGTATATTTTCATTATTTTTAGAAAAACTATAAATTACATTTTTTTTATTTTTTTTTATCATGTTTTTACTAAGATCCGTTTTTTACAAAAACAAAATGTTTTAAGTCTCGATAAAGAAACTATTTTCTCTAACTGCAAAAATACCCTTTTAATTTTGATATCCCGAAACCCCACATCACATTAAAAAGACAAGAAGTGAACCGACGGTACAGACTTCTACTTAGATTGCTTGACAAAAGATCTAAACTATCACTACACTACAAACGACTGATTTATACGACAGTACTCCGACCAATATGGACGTACGGACTTGAACTTTGGGGTTCCACCAAACCTTCAAATACCTATAAAATCCAAACCCTCCAATCCAGAATACTCCGCAAAATTACCGATTCCCCTTTTTACGTATGCAATTTAACTCTCCATAATGACCTCAACATTCCTTTTGTTCATACCCTCGCCAAATCCCGATATCAGAAATTCCACTCTCTCCTTCCCGCACAACCTAATCCTTTAGTCGAATCACTTTCATCTACTCATATTCAAAACCCAAGACGGCGTCTGAAGCGTAAGTGGCCAAGAGATCTTCTCGTGTAGTGCTTCAGTTTAACTCCATGAAACAACCCAATGTACCCTCCATTGTGGGTATTGTCAATGGACAACTTCCCACCTCAAGATAATAGTCAAGCCACTTTTTCTAATATATCATTTGCTTGTAATATTTAATTATGTTGTTGCGAATAAACGAATAAATATATATAAAAAAAATTGATATCCCAACTTATTCGTTATCAAAGCGAGATTATCCCGTTTCGTTATGATTATGAGTATTACGATATCCAGGTTAATACAACTTTCTATGTTGGTTTTGCTTCTTTTTTTTTGTCGATAATCTTCGTAATGATCACTGCTAAAGTGCATATAGGTCTCGGTAACCTTTAGAACAGCTTTCACTCGTTGCAATTTATGAGCAAGTTAGTCTGCTGGGTAATAAACAGATTTGCTGGAGCTACAATCACCTGTTCATGAGATCTGCAGATTTCGGAAATTCTGAACTTTCAAAAATATCCTATTATTTCTCTTCGAGTAAAATATGGAATTGGGATTAATAACTTGGTAAACTAAGGGCCCTGGGTACGATAACAATTAGCCTAGCTAGTAAGAATTTATTTAATGATGAGAAATTATTATGCTAAATAAAATTTTTAAGTCACCCTTGCTAGAAAAGGGTAGTAACCTGTAGACCACCCTTCCCGATTAGCCAATTCCCTATACAGATAATAAATCTCAAGGATTTTACCAGATTTTCCTTTAGGAACACACACACACCTAAAAGTAAACTAGCCACACGCCAGCAAAAAAAGAGTTGTAAACAAATAGAAATGCTATTAATAAGCGATATAGGGCAAAACCCAGTTCCACAAGAAGTTTTGTTTTCTCGATCTGATAAAACTGCGAAACAACACGACATGACTTCCACAATAAGTAGGGTTCGGTGGAAGATGAAACCGCTAAGTTTCAAACTCCAAGCCTTTTAACCCGCAAAGGAAAACTACCGATATCAGCTGTGAGTTTTAAAGCTTGGCAAGAAAAACTAGAAGTTATACTCTTTTAGCAGAATTCCCTTACGGGAAAACAGCTAGTCAGGTTGTACCCATTTATGGATCATCAAAACATTTCTTCAATTGTACATCGATCTTACCCAGGAGATGACCAAAAAGTCCGTCACGCAGGGTCTGCGTAAACTAAGCAGATTTCCCACGTAAATTTTAATAATAGATATTAAGATATCCGACTGATAGTAACGGAGATATTTCGAATTTTCAAAATTCTCCCTCTCTAAATCCCCCTCCCCCTCCGCTTGGTCCGATTTCAGCCGATAATGAAGTTGATCTTTCTTTTTACATGAAATGACTAAATATAGAGTTTGGTAACGATCAAACCAAAATTGCGACCGCTAGAGCGGTAACACACACACACACACACACACACACACACACACACACACACATATATATCTATATATATATATATATAAAATTGTAACCTCTGTCTGTACATTGATTTTTTTCGCGAAATTTCACGATAACTTTTCGTTTCACATGTCATAGACACCATATCTGCATTTTGTTTCTTTCGTGTATGTTTGTTTGTTTGTTTGTTTGTTACCTTTTCACGCATAAACGGCTGAACCGAATTTTATGAAACTTGGTATGTATATTACTACTAACCCAACTTAGACTTTAGGCTATATTAATTTTCTCTGAGACGAACAGGAGTGGGGGTTATAAGGGAAGCCTGAAATTAAAAATATCTAAATCTATATAAATAATTTTTGTGTTTTATACATATATTATTTTAACAGTTCCTGGATCGATTGCTGCTAGTGTGCAGTCCCGAGACGCTTCCATTTCTTTCTGTAGTAAGCCACTCTAGTCCATGCTGCTCCAGCACAAGTGCGCATCTCTTCGTCCCAATTTTTCATTGGTCTGCCTCTGCTTCATTTATATTCTCGAGGTGACCAGTCTATCATCTTCCTGGTCCAACTATTTTCATGTCTTCTTATCATATGTCCTGTCCATTTCTATTTCCTTAGAAAGAAGCATTTAGTAATGTCTTCCAGGCCAGTCCTTATTCTTATCCAGACCTTCGTTCTGTGTACTTTTTTACTAATGCTGAGCATGTATCGTTCCATACGTCGTTGTGATGTTCACATATTTTCTATAACTTTTTTTGTCAGTCTCCAGGTTTCGCACCCATATGTTAGTACTGGTAATACTGTGGAATTCCTAAGTCTCTTTTTTAGTTTAATGTGTGCCTTACTCTTGTAAAGCATTCTATTTCTTAAAGAAAAAAAAAGAATCCATGATACCAAGACTTAAACTATTACAGACTGATTTTATTAAAGAACACAAAGAAGAACACTTTCTCAATCATCAGGAGCCCATTCAGATTTTACATAATTTAAATACCATTTCTGCATTCTTATATAAATGCTTCTCATATATTTCATTTCGCTCTGATGTAATTGCCTGAAAAGAACCAGTTACTTTTTTTTTTATTATTCATAATAGCCACTTACATAATGACACTCCGAACAACTAATCTATTGATAATTTTAAAGTAATTATTCAACACTCAACAGTACAATGAGACCAATTGGAAAGAATCTCAGCAGTCCTTCATATATGATTAATAACTTCAATTATTTTTTTTTTGTTATGAGACGTAATTATTATTATTTTTTAGGATTACTCTAGACAAATTGTAGCGTTTTTAGCATCTAGTAATTCTGAGCCATTTACAAATAATAATTCAAACAATAAAGTAGAGTAAAAATTTTTAAACTTAAGTCATGTTTTAGAAGATTTTTCTGAAGTAAAATCAGCTATTGAGTTTTTTCGAAAAAACAATTTCAAATGTCCATCGATCTTACCTACGTGATGACGAAAATGAGATCCGTTCAAAATTATATATATATGTATATATATATATATATATATATATATATATATATATATGAAATACTCACGCATATACATGTGTCCGTGTGTTTATCTGTTAGCACTCTATATATAAGGTTTTTATGTAAAACTAAAGATGGAGTTTATTAACGTCTGTAACGGACCGGAGGAGAAGGGGTGATTACAAAGAGAGGGAGAAATCTCGAAAACTCAAAAAAATTATACATTGGATCGACAACTTGTATTGAGTATATCCTATTACGATTGTCTACAAATGTTGCAATATGCGTATTTTTTAGCAGATTTCCCTTAAGGGAAATCAGCTATTGAGGTTGTACTCATGACGGGATTTTCGAAATATTTCTTCAAATGTCCATCGATCCTACCTAGTAGATGACGAAAATGAGGTCCGTTCAAAACTGTATATATATATATATATATATATATATATATATATATATACTTGTCTGTTACCGCTCTAGCGGTCGCAATTTTTGTTTGATCGTTACCAAACTCGATATTTAGTCGTTTTATGTAAAAAGAAAGATCAAGTTTGTCATCGGCTGAAATCGGACCAGTGGGAAAGGGGGGGTTTAGAGGGGAGGATTTTCGAAAATTCGAAATATCTTCGTTATTATACGTCGGATCGAAAAATATTACAGAATCAATCTTATTGAAAATTAAATTTACTATAAATATTGTTCTATACATTTATTCTCTATCTTGAATATTAACTGAGATATTTGCATTTGTATTCTGCATGTGCTCGGCAGCAGTGGCTATGTTCGGACTTTCCGCCGTGAGCTCTGGTGGCCGTTTTCGTAACTATTCGTCCCTCCTGAATAGGTTTAGAGGTTTCTTACTACTACAGCTGTTATTAGGCAGATTTCTCTATTTAAAACTTCAAGTGGGAAATCTGCTTAGTTTACGCAGCACCTGCGTGACGGACTTTTCTATAATGAATATAACCGAGAGATTTGCATATTTTTAGTTTTCAGCCTTCTGTAAGCCCCCACTCCTTCTCATGTCATATTAACAATAAGCTGTAATATCACGAACCACTTTATTGAAAGTCTAAATACCAAATATTTGGTAAATTAGCTCCAAATATGTTTTAAGATTACGTCACCATTTAAGATTTCCCAACTAGAAAGCGTTAATTTGATTTATCAGTTAACGGCTGAAACTGAAGCCACATTTGCAGAGAGAGTTTAGAGAAGGCGTGGCGAATTCTATTCGAATTACTATAGAACCAACACACACACACACACACACACACACACACACACACACACACATATATATATATATATATATATATATATATATATTTGAATGGACCTCATTTTCATCATCGACTTGCTGGATCGATAGACATTCGAGGAAATTTTTCGAAAATCGCGTCATGAGTACAACCTCAATAGCTGATATGACTTTAGTTTGAAAATTTTCATTCTATTTAATTGATAGACAAAAACGTCACCGAAACTCGATCATATTATAAAAACAAAAAAAAATATTTTAGAAGTTTCAGTCAACATTTTGAGTTCTTCGTTAATTATATGTATTATTTGTAAAATAATATATATGTAAGTATTTATAAAACACATTAGTACTAATGTGTTTTACAAATAGTTTTTCACCATACTACGATGTAATCACCTGTTTTACACAACTACTTTGCGGTCCGAAAGCTACAATTCGCCGCCCTAGGGCCGAAAATGAATATTTCGCCCTAGTGCCGCAAAATCAGCTGTTTATTATTTTAATTCATTCATTTCATTATATACATTATATTAGTTTGTTTTGCTCGTATTATTGTTTAGTTATTTAGTAATTATGGCTAATAATATATCAGAATCTATAAATAGAAGAGCAAATGAACACACATATGTTCATCTCTCTTTATTAACTTACATAATAACATAACGTAAAACAATCCATACATTAAACATTCATCATGTCCCCATAACCACAAGATAAACTTCTAACAAAGAGGTACACTTAACCAAAAGAAAATCTTGTTTTTGATTAATGTTATATCGTATTAATATTTATTGTAGTATGGTGAAAAATAGCGTTCGTGCCTCGGGCCAAAGTGCTATTGCCGGCCCTCGAACATTTCATGACCTCGACTACGTCTCGATCAAAAAATATCTGGGGCCTGCAAACGCCCACTTTCGGCCCTTGGTACAAAATATGCTATCGAGAAAAAAATCGTTTGATTCGTTCTAACAAACTGTAATCGGAAGTTTTTATTTAGCTTTCATAATGGATACAGGTCAAAGACAGAATACAGAAAAAGCTGAGATAAACATTCTGACAAATGTATAAACAATGCAACCAAACAATTAAGTTACGTCGCAGAACAACAGAACGTTACTTTCTCTCTCATTCTTTTAATTATCTTACTTATTTTAATATTTTATTTTATTATTATTATTATTTTTTCTTATAATATATTTCATTAGATTGTTGGTTAATGTGTATGTATTGTAATATAAAAATGTATTTAAACATTATCATACATGTAATATGCCATGAGGCATTGGAACATGTATTCAAATAAATAACTACTCATATGGTTACTATGAGGAAAAAAAGAAAAAAAAAATCCAACTTGATCTTCATTTTTATAAAACGTTTAAATATCGATTTTGGTAACGATCTATATAACGCGATTAACGCTAGAGCGTTTAAAGTTTGGAACGGACCTCATTTTCGTCATCTCCTGGCTGGATCGATGAACATTTGAGGAAAGATTTCGCAAATCGCATCATGAGTACGACCTCAATGGTAGATTTCTCTTAAGGGAAATCTGCTATTACGGTTGACAGCATATATTTATTTCGTGTTAATAAAATTAGCGTGCCTCTACTGTGATTTGAACTAACGTAGTAGGTACTTAACACAATTTTGGCAAGTTTCAGAAATTCGTATTATGTACTTTGCTATCCTATACGATTTTATTTATAAAGTAATGACAATTTGAAATAAAATGCCAAGGATCTTTGATTTATTTTTAATATTCCTTCAAATAAATACCTAGAATTCGCTTATAGTATTAAATCTATAGTTTTATATCTAAAGAAATTGTCAAAACTTTATTGTCGTGTCTTACAGGAGATGTTGCTAAGGGAAAATGGTTTTGAAAAATTATATCTCATTTTAGTTTATTATTTTCTTACAAAATAAAGCTAAAATTATAGTTCGCCATTTAATACAGTGAACCATTAGAAGATCCCAATAAAATGGGATATAAATCCCATTTTAGGATTTCCTATCTCAGCAATTTTATTATTGTACTTAATGGCTTCCAAGGACGGGAGTTCAGTCACCCCAACATCATTTTGCACTACGTAAACATCTTTATCGTACAGCTCTTACTCTTTGTCAATATTATTATAGTCGTGTTTGCTTTAGTCCGCATTTAAAGTGTGAACTCACTTTTATTAAAAAACTTCTAAAGGCGGAGCAAACACGTCATCAAGTTTTATTCCGTGCTAGAGAGGAGCTCGCAGTGGATGTGGAAGTTTAATTGTGTGACAAAGAAAAACTGTCGGGCGTTTCTCCCTAAATACTGAAATGTGGAAGGCATATGACTAATACTTAACTAAATTGTTTAGTTCTCCTTGATTAAATTCTCACTGCCGATATATCAGAGGCGCAGAACTGGAGGACATAATAAACTAGCAGTCTCCATATTCGATGGGGCAAATACTACCGGCTATAGGCTATGAAGGAATGATTCTTTAACTCGAGTGAAATTTTCTCCGCTCGTGACTTCATTTGAATAATTGGAATTTTCCTATTGAAGTCGTAGTTGTACTCATGACATGATTTTGGAAAAATGTCTTCAAACGTCCGAGCCTACCTAGTAGACGACGATATTGAGGTCCGTTCAAAATTATATATATATAACTTTTTTCATGTGCAAGTTTTCCGAAAAACTAATAGGAAGCGAAATATTGACATATTTCATTTCAGGTCTCCCCCTATATCCCCCACTCCTACACCCTTCAGCTTATAACGCCAGTAGAGTGTTACCACGCCATATACTATAACTCCCTAGATCGCACCGGGACTCATTCCTGCGTTTTAGTGGCACCCACACTTTACACTTTCTTTTGCAAAATATGTAATAGACTGAGTAAGGGAGAGTAGGGTAAAAGCGGGTGGTCTGGAGCAAAGCGGGTACCTCCTCTTAGCTGTTGTGTGTACTGCAGTCGGGCTGATAACGCAGCAACTACAATCCACCTTTGAAGAAGAAGCAGCGGCCATTACGCCAAATCGATAGTCGTGCTTGTTTTGTGTCAGTGACAATAATTCAATTGTCGTGGAACCTGCTTATGATTTTGGTGGAGAAGGTTTTGATTGTACTGCGCTCCTATTCCAATTAGAATACAGGCATGTAGTTCTCTTAGTACAAGTTTCAATAACCTTTATTTTAGCACTGAGTAATTTTCTTTAGCGTTTGGTATGCCTCAATGATGCAATGTTTTTTTTTAAACTTTACGTGTAGCAGCTATGCCACGATTCTCGAAACATGAAAAGTATAATTTTACCTAATTTTGTTTTTTTATTTCTCTGTAAAAGCATGTATAATGACAAACAATATGATAAATCTTGCAACTATGAATTCACTTTTTGAAATATGTAATTGTTTTGAAATAGCTAACAAGATTAATGTTATTTGTTTATATTTTGACGTTATTTTTTTGTATTGTTCCCAAAAGGGGGTTTGTTTTAATGCATCAAACAACATTTATATATTAACGAAAACACATTAATTTGATTAAAAGTCTTTACATTTTTATTTTTCCATAAGAAAAACATATGTACCTGGTTTTACCCTACTAGTGGGTTAAAACCGGGAAAAATGACTTTTTACAAAAAAAGTAGGGTAAAACTTCTTTAAAAATTTATATTTTGTTTTTGAAACTGTAGTTACGTTAACAGATAAGTATACTTTATATCAACATAACTTTACTTATTTGTGGTAAAAATTGTGGTTTCTGTAAGCCTTCAAACCTTAGCTACCCGGTTTTACCCCACTTTCCCCTAAGTTGGTGGCTCACAATTGAAAACATGTTAAGTAAAGTGAACTAGTGTTAGCCGTTTAGTAAGCAGGAAATATTTATTATTTATATAACTTAATATCAATCATTAGGTAAAAGTAAGTTACTTAAGACGTGACTCATGTTGAGTATGTGTTACAAGATAGTTGCGTTTTTGCAGAAACCTTAAGCGAAATAAGCTGTTGACGTTATGGTCACTACGCGATTTTCGAAAACATTCTTCAAGTCACCAATGATTCTAGGTGACGATAAAATTGAGGTCCTTTCAAAATTATGTATATTTGGGAGCATAAAATTCGAATATGAAGCGAAACATTTGCATATTTTATTATAGATTTCAGTCCTTGCTTATTAACCAAGTTATTCATTTGTTTTCATTTTTGTATAACCCCCGCATCTACTCATCCTATTTTGCTTTTAGCTTAACGGCTTTAGGAAACTGAGTCATTGGACATCTTAAATTTCACTTAGACGGAACGGACTTTTCATATGCTCAGATAATACTATAATTCACAAAATGTCTATAGAATTCCTTTTTTTGGGGCTCAGGTTAACCATGTGAGTTAAAGCGTTGACCTTTATCTCACATGGTAAACCTAGTGTGGCAAGTTCGATTCTCGCCTGGGCAAAGGAAATTATTTAGTGACAGACTTCTTTAAATAACATCCTAAGTCTCACCTTGGCTAGAAATGGGTGGTTACCTGTATATAACCCGTTGTAACAAGTGGACGTTAATAACTAATAAATATAGAATTCTTGAAACAGCTGGGACTCAGCAATGGAAGTTCGAAATCGGTTGAGCACCGAAATTCATATTATTAATGTTGTGACTATCTCATTTAAATATGAATATGTAGGCAGAAGGTTATTCGGTAGACAGATTCGCACTTTTCTTCTTCTTGAACATATTGTCATGTCCTAAGATGTCTTCATCAGGAGATTAAAACACTACCAAACCTCTGCGACCTTCCACTCAGAGAGCCAAGTCAATAGTAAACCAAAAATGGCAGAAAAAAGCTGACTGTAGAAATCAGCTTATTCCACCCAAATCAGCTGATGAAACATCGATTATTTACCTTCAAACTCAATCAATATTGCTGCCCCAGTCATTTGAAATTATATCAGCCAATTTGGGTAAGCTGATTTCTATAGCCACTTGTTTTCTCCCATTTTTCGTTTAGTACGATGAGGCTCTTTTAGCGGAGGGAGTGTGTTTCGTGGTGACTTCATCTTCCGAAGTCTTCGTAAGAAGTGCATCATGCAGATGGTTATTAAATGCTTTGAGGAAAAGAAGTTCTAGTTAAGTTTCTACCAAATGACATTCTGCCGATCTATCCATATGTGAAGATTATGCCCAAACCCCCAGGCTAAGGTTTCTGTAATCCAACCCCAACCTTGCTGAACTCTCATTTCTGAGACATGTGAAGTTAAAAAGGCTATTTCCTGGTTATTATGTATTTCTTCAGAAGATCCCCTATAGGCCTCAATTACTCCTCATCCCCACCAGTCCAAAAATCTATTGGCGCTTCCTCATCCTCGCCCCGACGGAGCGATCCGGGAGAAAGTACAGCTTTCACCCCAATCCTTGCGTCACAGGCTCAACCCCTCCACCACCCTCCTGTTGCTCGTCATCGCTCTGTACCGCTATACCCTAAATACTTCTCTCTCTCTCTCTCTCTCTCTCTCTCTCTCTCTCTCTCTCTCTCTCTCTCTCTCTCTCTCTCTCTCACTCTCTCTCTCTCTCTCTCTCTCTCTCTCTCTCTCTCTCTCTCTCTCTCTCTCTCTCTCTCTCTCTCTCTCTCTCTCTCTCTCTCTCTCTCTCTCTCTCTCTCTCTCTCTCTCTCTCTCTCTCTCTCTCTCTCTCTCTCTCTCTCTCTCTCTCTCTCTCTCTCTCTCTCTCTCTCTCTCTCTCTCTCTCTCACACACACACACCTCTCCCTCTCTCACCTCTCTCTCTCTCACACACACACACACTCACGCTTCTCTCTCTCCTCTCTCTCTCTCTCTCACACACACACACACACACACACACACTCCTCTCTCTCTCTCTCTCTCTCTCTCTCTCTCACACACTCTCTCTCTCTCTCTCTCTCACACACACACACACACACACACTCTCTCTCTCTCTCTCTCTCTCTCACACACACACACACACACACACTCTCTCTCTCTCTCTCTCTCTCTCTCTCTCTCACACACACACACACACACACACTCCCTCTCTCTCTCACACACACACACACACACACACACTCCCTCTCTCTCTCACACACACACACACACACACACACCCGCTCTCTCTCTCACACACACACACACACACTCTCTCTCACACACACACACTCTCACACTCTCTCTCTCACTTTCACTGTACATTTATCAATTGCTCATTCCCCTCACTAGGCTCTACCAATTTACAAGGACCTAACTCGCACCTGGACCGTGGGCCTAGACCTATAACTTAATTGATGACGTCATCACACATTATAACGGTCTGTGTTTCTTCATTTTCATTTAATTTTGTGTAGTTATTTATTTTTATTATTTACGTCCACTTTATGCTACTAGGGTAATCGGGACGGGTTATCTACGGGTTACCTTTATTTCTAGGGGCTCAGGTAGACCTAGAGTGGCGGGTTCGATTCCCACCCTGGGCAGTTGAAATTTATTTAGTGACGGACTCATTAAATAAATTCCATAGGCCCACCCTGGCTAGAAAAGAAAAAAAAAGTTGTGTAAAGTCTTCACGCTCTCAAAATTGAAACAATCTAACCACCATATAAAGTATATAGGTATTTCTAAGTGCCCATGCAACTCGTCAGATTGAAAGGAATTAACACTAATTTTAGTTTTGATTTATTTTTTTTAGTCCAGTGATCTATAGAAGGGCGTTTAGTTTTGATATGCATTATTTATTGATAGAGCTTAACGATACTAATGAGTTGAATGTACGATAGAGCTAACCTTCGTATAATGCTTTCTAAACAGCTTGCAGCCCCATTACAGGTTATAAACAGTTCTGTAGGTTATTAAACAGCTGATAAAACATACTATCTCCTACTCCATACAGGTTACACTATTTTCAAGGTATTCTCCTTGAGATAATAATGCTTATAACTCTGTTTCTACAACATATTATGTTTATTTGCTTTACATTTCAATGAGCAAGCAACTCCTATGGTTATTATATTACTGGAATTAGCTATCTATTTTATTTCCATTTAGATATAATGACTGGTGTAATAAGGAAGTTCTTGAGAGACGGAAAATATGTTTCATACACTCTCCATGAGATTAGAAAGTAAAGAAATAGTTTAAAAAAATAACTTATTCTAACAAACTTTATTTTTCATATAGAAATCTGAATGTATATAGGTATAGAATAATTTTAAATAATTCTGCCATTCCCATTTTACTCTTCATTCGATACTTTCTCTAAAATGTTCCCACACCTGTACTACACCTGGATCTGATTTGAATATGAAATTTCCAATCTCTTCAGTGATACAAGTATTTACAAGGGCTGTTAAAATATCGGTCTGCTTCCAAGTTTAATGAAATTGTATATATTTTTATACATGTAGCAGCAAAATAGTAATCACTATTCAGTATCTGAAATATGTGTTTCGATTTCAGCGAATATTGTGCCTCTAAAGAAATTTTAGTGACATTTGCAATTTATTATTTTTTATTTCTTTTAAATTTCATGGAATAATACAAAAAAAAATCCGTCACTCAGGGATTGTGTCAACTAAGCAGATATCTTACGTGCGTCACGTATATGAGAAAACGTAAAAGTTACGTGAGAATAATATTTGGTATTTAGGCTTCAAATAAATTGTTTCATAATGAATAGGAGTGGTTACTGAGGGCCGAAAACAAAAAAAAAATGCAAATATTTCGGTTAATAATAACGATAGTGAAGAAATGTACATAACGAAATTTATAGAAAATTACATTTGCAATAACATTGATTCTATACAGTTTTTCGATCCGACTCATAATAACGGAGATATTTATAATTTTGTTATTTATTCTCTTAATCAATGTTTTCTTTTATACACTAAGTATATACGCTAAAACATATTGCAGAATATCAATTTTAGTAGTATGTTAGTTATTATTATTTATTAACGTCCACTTTTTTGCAATTCAGGCTAATTGGGACTAACTAAGTATGTTAGTGTTAATGCTTATTTAATGTCACCTCGTTTTTTCAATATTAGTTAAAGTATTATTAAGCCACTATTGTTATATATTTCCACCACCTTTATCATTTATTAAAACGTTCGAATTGTTTAATATTTTGAATAAACAATTTATGTAAATCAACGTTATGTCACGTGGGAGCGGAAGTTTTCGGGAGACTAACACATTTAATTACATTTGCAATAAGATTGATTCCATACAATGTTTCGATCCGACGCATAATAACGGAGATATTTAGAATTTCGAATATTCATTCTCCTAAATCACCCCCCCCTCCCTCCGGATCAAAGAACTTGATCTTTATTTTTGCATAAAACGTTTAGATATCCATTGTGGTAAGGATAAAAAAAATTGGCAGATACACACACACACACACACACACACATATATAGGATATCCCTTAAGGAAAACCTGCTAAAATCATTATTTTTTACCCCTTAAAGAGTGGCCGACAGGAGTATCTCAAATTTCTGTTGAATATAAACCATATCTCTTTTTAGATTTAAATAATGGAATATGATTTTTCGAGTTAGCCCAATGCATAACGCCTTACGTCAACCGACTATTAACCATAGTATAGTAGTATATCTCAGCACACAACTTTCTCTTTACTTGTCCTGACTGAAAAATATTTCCTAGGTGAGTTGAAAACAAACCACAACCCATTCAGGGCTGGTGAAAAATAAAATAAATCCGTTGGAAAATGTTTGGAGTCGTAATTTAATTTTAAAAGAAATATTCAGAGTTTTAGTAACGTAGAAATGTACAGGACTTATATCTGTACGCATGTTGAAACTTTCTGAGGAAAACTAGGTCTTATTTAGAGAAAAATAAAGTAAATATGATGTAAAAGGATTGAATGAAAAGAAAAGGCTTGGTTGGCAAACGTTGCGGAGATGTGGGCTGTTGCGCAACTCTGTTTCAGGAGTCCCGTTGCAACATGCGAATTCCACAACGTTCCTTATTGCAAACCACTCGGCTCACAACATTTAGGCCGCTCTATCAGCCCAACGTAGATATTGTCCCTACGCACAATGGAATAACCCCATTAATTTATAATTCTGTGACCCATTCCATTATTTTTTCATTATGAGCAAAAAGTCTCACACCGGGAAGAGAAACAATTACTGAAGTATATCAGAATATAACATATTAATTTTATTGAGAACTATTTACTATATCTAGTACTGTAATTAATAATGAGTCAGAATAATTGTGGTCTCAATCAATAAAGTTTAGTAATCCAAGCCCATAAGACGGGAGGGGGGTCACCAGGACATATTTGCATGTATCTCGTATAATAAATGACTCTTGAATACAATATTTGATATTTAATCTTGGAATAATGTGGTTTATTATATAATAGAGCATTGTTTATGTAACATGAGTAGAAGTGGGGGTTTGCTGAGGGCTGAAAAGTGAAAAATGCTAATTTCTCGGGTAATATTTAAGATAGAGAATAAATATACTTAACAATAATTATAGTAACTTTAGTTTGCGATAAGATTGGTTTTATTCAAGTTTTCGATCCGACGTATAGTAACTGAGATATTTCGAATTTTTGAATATCTCTCCTCTTAACCCCCCTCCAACTGTTCCGATTTCGGCTATTAACAAGCATGATCTTTCTTTTTGCATAAAACGAGTAAATTTCGAGTTTGGTAACGATCAAAGAAAAATTAGAGCGTTAACAGACATATATATATATGTATATAAAGTTCTGAACGGACCTCATTTTCGTCATCTCCTGAGTATGATTGATGGACATTTGAAGAACTTTTCGAAAATTGCGTCATGAGTACGACCTCAATAGCTGATTTTCCTTAAGGGAAATCTCCTACAAGGTTCTCTTTTCTTCCTCCAATTTAAAATTTCAGGTTTTTATTTTGACCTCCTCTCCTGCTTACTTTATTTTCATTAAAAGGAGTGCTAGGCATTACAACAAATGCAAATATGAAATTTCAGCATTCTACGGCTAGCCAATTTTGAGTTATATGGAGATGCATACATACTACATACAATGTACTTACATAAGTCATTATTAAACTAGTCAAATGGGTTCAGAAAGGGTCAAATCAAATAATTATATTTAAATATGAAATTGACGATTTTTTTTTATTACAATTATTCCATTACTTTGTACAAGGAAGTATAAATAATTAAAAATATTTCAGACAGTACAGTTTTGCTCTTTAACAAACATGACATCCAAACTTAAAATATTTTAGAACTGAATACGACAAATATTTATCTTCTGGGAAATTTAAGGTGAAAATACTTTGCTTAAGTGAAGGTGTTGAAAAATATTTCTATCTGAGTATGTTTGTTTTCAATGGCTTCTGGATTCACATTGATTTAAATCCTCACGCACTCTAGTGTCACTAAATTAAACTCAAAGGCAATTCATCATCATAAGGAGTTTCCCAAAGGATAAAAGGAAACAAACTAATAGGAACCAAGATTTATGCCTTATACGTGCATAATGCCGAAAGTGGGGTTTCTACAAATAAACAGTGTTCCAAAAATCATTGAGGGAAGACTTAATTCCTTTATATCATGTACCTTGTAAAGAACACCAACAAAAGCATGGTATAATAACAATTAAACGAACTGATAACTTCATAAATGGAGTTGTACTCATGACGAGATTATCGAAAATTTCTTCAAATGTCTAGATGACGAAAATGAAAACCTTATAGAACTTCTCTAACAGAATGCATTTGAACCTCTGTATTCCAGAAGACAATTGTAAACTGTGTTACAATAATATAAAGAATAAATAATGTAAAATAATGGAGAGGTTATATTAACTTGACGGAGAGCATGTGGGTACGTGCATGCGTGCGTGAACAGTGTAGCTTTTACGATGAAAAATCCTATTAAAACTGTCTTGTGATGATGAAAAGATGTTCCTTTAGGAATAATTAATTAAAATTATACTGTAATTATTTATTAAGAATTATATAATTCTTATATTAGGCTTATTTAATATTCATTTATTGAAAAGATTTTCTGTACAACAGGTTACGCACTAATTTGTACGATTGAGTAGTAGTTTCAACAATAATTATATCTTCACAGGAAACATAAGATAATCTGCTCTTTTATATGTGCATAAGTAACATTGTTTTATTTAATGAATATTCTTAACCTCAAGGGAAATCAGCTATTGAGGTTGTACTCTTGACGCGGTTTTCGAAAATTTTCTAAAATGTCCATCCTATCTAGGTGAAGACGAAGATGAGGTTAAAATTTATGTGTGTGTGTGTGTGTGTGTGTCTCTCTGTTTCCGCTCTAGTGGTAATAAGTCTTGTTTTTTTTTTTACCAAACTTGATATATAAGCGTATCATGGAAAACTAAAGATCAAGTTTGATAACGGCTAAAATCCAGGGTTTAGAGGGGAAATTTCAAAATTCAAAATAACCCCGTTATTATGTGTCGGATCGAAAAATTGTTTAAAATCAATCTTATTGTAAATTTAATTGCCTATAAATGTTGTTAAAACCTTTATTTTATCTAATTTGAATATGAACTGAGATATTTGGATTTTTTAGTATTCATCCTTGAGTAAATCCCCAATTCTATTCATGGCACATAAGCAATACTCTGTTATATAGTGAACCACTGTAGTCTAAGCTTAAATACCGAATATTGTTTTCAAAAGACCTTTCTTACGGCAGATATATCCAAAACTCGTTGTGTGATGGCGTCATTGACTAAGATTTTTTCGTTCTTCGCTAGAAAATGTTTATTGGATTTATACCATCTTGGATATTTAGCCGTCCAGCCAACTCTAAAGATCATAATTGTTTTTGTCAGGAATTTGACCTGGAATTGGGACAGTTTAGAAAGGGGGGAATGTCGAAAATTCAAAATATTTATTTATTATGAGCCGGATAGAAAAATGATATATAGTGTATCTTATTAAACTGTTTATAATCTAAAATTGTTGTTCTACCTAATTATTCGTGGCTTCTGGTTTTCAGCCTTCAGTAAACCCCCTTTAATACGCACTTTTTTGCATAGAAATACAGAATATGTTTTGAGCTGAGATGCTTAGCTGACCAAAAAAAATATATAGCCTTAGTTTCATTGGTGATCTTATATATTTTGCGTTAAATTATTACGTCTGCATATTCCTCACGTAAAATTCCATCAATAAACTTTTGTGCTTTAATACTTTCATTAGCTCAGTTATTTTAAACTATTTCTAAAATTTATATGCAATCATGAATTGTCTAACAATTTGGAGAGTTTCTGTTGTTATATAAGAATAAAGAACTGCGTCAAAAGGTTTGCCCTTTACAAATCCAATGCTTTTATGTATGTAATTAATATTCCAACTTGTCATTCGTCTTTGTATAAATCTGAATAATTTACTATGTTGTTTAGCCTAAAACGTGTTTCGAATACAGCTCATTCGATTAACCCAAATGCTTATTTAATCTCGATACCAAACATCGGATGCCCTATAAAAATATAAAATAATACTGTTCTGTTGACAAGAATAAATTGTTTTTCTTTTCCCTTGCTATTTTCATTTTGATATTTACCTGTGATCGTCATATGAACTACTTCTTTCGTTTCTGTGATCACTTAATACAGAAGTTATTTAGTATAAAATACTCAGAAAAGATATATGGAATCTAATGGCTACAATACTTGTCTGAAATTCAAAAAATATCTTTAATCCAGGCTTTATTAATATGAAATCTTCAAATAAATCCATAAAACGAAATACACTAAAAATTGTAAGTTAGGAATCTGTAGGATGAACAAATGTTCTGTAAAGGTTAATCACCTTGAAAATCTATTTGTTCTGAGAGGTCATAACAATGAGGAAAACTCTGCTGAAAATTCTGTATGCATTTTTTAGCATGCTAAGTGCATGAACCCCATTTAACGTTCCTAATTAGAACGATGGGAAGCCTGGGTAAATAGTAAGAACACTTTATTGTGTATTTTGTAAAAATAAAATTGTAAACCCAATTGAATTTTATAATACTGATCAAATCACCAAATTTTATTAACCTTTCTCGGACTCATTTCAGCAACTATTGAGGGCGTACTCCTGACTCGCTTCTCGAAAAATGTATTCAAATGTCCATCAATCCTACCTAGGAGATGACGAAAATGTGGTCCGTTCAGTGTTTTATATATATATATATATATATATATATATATATATATATATATATATTTGTCTGTTAATGCTCTAGTGGTCGTAATTTTTGTTTGATCGTTTTTTGCAAAAACAAAGATTAAGTTCGTTAATGTCTGAAATGGGACCAGCGGGATGGTGGGGGGGGGGGGCGTTGTTAGGGAGAAATTCGAACACATTAAATAATATCCTGTGTCCCACCCAGGCTAGAAAAGCATGGTAACAAGAAGAGAATCCGTCCCATTTAGCCGTGTTAGCACAAAGTACATAAATCAATTACAACATTTTCCCATCGGTATTCAACTGCTATTTCAACAATTCTTAATTTTATGAGTCGAATCAAATTTTTGTGTAAAACAAATCTTATTGCAAATGTAATTTTATGTACATGTTGTCATGTACATTTATTCTCAATATTGAACATTAACCGAGATATTTGCATTTTCCATATTTGGCTGTTGGCGGTACTGTTCTTGCGATTCTTCTGTTCGGCCGTTTCCGTAAATGTTCGGCTCTAGTGAAATGTGTGTAGAGTCTGGTGTTAGCTTCTACTTACTCTGTGATCCACCCCCCTCCCTTCTTTAGTACTTGAACTACTAAAATTTGAATTATTAAAATATAAATTATTCTGATTCATAATAAATTACAGTACTAGATATAGTAAATAGTTTGCAATAAAGTTGATATGTTATATTCAGATTTATATATCAGTAGTTGGTTTTTTTCCGGTGAAAAATATGTCTATCGTCCTGTTCAGCTCTGTGTGGTTGGCAGAGCTGTTTGTTTATTGAATGATTTCTCATTACCGTTTCTATTTACTCACGGCGCTGTTAAGTGTTACGAATATGCAGATATCTCAATTGTAAAACACGTGGGAAATCTGCTTAATTTACGCAGCCCTGCGTGACGGACTTTTTATTTTAAAAAAGTTCCCACTGATTCTGCATATTATGTGGTTTCAGACTGTGTGGTTTTATCATTCCCGACGAAGGAGGTCTAGATAAAGGATGTTTCCCTCGACCATGGGCTGACATTGGGGTTCATTCTAAATTCATGAAGTTTTAATATTAAATTAAACTATTAAAACTTGAAGAAATGAAATGGATGGTTGATTGCTGAGTATATTTGAGTTTGCTTGATTATGAGTTTTGGAAGAGTCAGTGATGAGTAGTATATGAGCAGTAGATATTCCTGAATGGGGCATTGAGTAGTTTTGGGGCTGCAGTCGTTGCTTCCGACTCGACCTTGCAATGGGAGCAGACACCTGTTGGCTAATGTGCATTCAAGGGTACTGCCGCCGTTTACCTGTTCGCCCATTAACTCAGCTGTTCTTTTCTATTTAACAGCTGAGGGAGATTAGCACAATCTAGAGTTAAATGTGGAGATACAGACTGCCCAAGCTCAAAAACATAAAAAATATTCTTACCTCAGTGAATGTTTCCGATAAATGAATATAATATTTTCGATCCAAACAGTTCTGAATATTCGTTTTAACTGATTTCCTTTTTAAGGGAATCCAGCTATTCACGTAGTATACATGCCTCTAGTATGGAAACATTTCATAATTATGCCACCGAATGAAGTCGATATTCCTGGACGATATAGTTAACTCTATTAAGTATAAATATATATTAGTCTGTTCGCGTTCACACGGTCGTAATTTTTCTCTGATCGTTTACAAACTCGATATTTAAACTTTTTATGTAGAAATGAAGATCAAGTTCGTTAACATCTAACATCTGACCAGTGGAAGGGTGGGGTTTAAAGGGAGTAATTTTGAAAATTCAAAATATCTCCGTTATTATGCGTCGGATCGAAAAATTGTATGAAACCTATCTTATTACAAATATAATATTCTATAAATGTTGTTATTTGCGGTTTTTTATTATCTTGATTATTAACCGAGATAATTGCATTTTTTTCAGTTTTCCCCCACGTAAACCCCCACTCATACTCATGTCATATTAACAATAAGCATTTCTATTATGAAGCACATTAGTTGATGCCTAAATATCAAATATTTTTCTCACTGAACTTTTACGTTTTGAGATAAATGCAAATGGTAACGCGCGTGGGAAATATGCTTAGTAAACGCAGCCCCTGCGTGACAGACGTTTTTGATATTTTTGCAGGCTCTCTTCACACTAAAAATTCTTGTTAATTAGTGATTTATTCAGAAACCACTTCGTAACAGGGATGTTTACGATTTTATCTCCTACTCTAAACCCGCTTACAGGAAGTAATTGACATGTCATCTTTTTTACATGAAACGTTTAGATTCGAGTTAGGTAACGATCAAAAGACAGCAAACAGATGTTTATTAACTGAGTACCTTTTGTACACTTGCTTGACAGGATCGTAGGATATATGAAGAAAATTCAAGAAAACCTATCCAGAGTGAAATTTCAAGCAGATTTTCCTTAACGGAGGAAGTGCTATAGAAAATGGTGGCGTGTGAACTGGCGCATTGCTTCGGCCAGTAATTCGCGGAGATTTCAATACTCGTCCATTAGGTATTTAAATTCCCGCCATTATGAATGCAGTAATGTGACTATCTCTATGGGTGGTTATTATACTTACATGAATTAATGGCTTGAATAATAAATAGTTTGCGGCCATTATAAACAGGCCCACGGCATGCAAGACTCCTCAAATGTTTTAATCGCAATCAACCTGTTAAAGAAACAGAAAAGTTTCGTCACGCAGGGACGGTGTAAACTAAGCAGATTTCCTAGGTGAAATTTTACAGATAAATCTAACTAGTAACACTGCCTAATCACTGCGAATATTAAGTGAATTAAGTGAAAATAGTGATAATGAGAAGTGATTTAGTCAAATAACTACCACAACAGGAAGCAATTGTAAACAAACAGGACAGCCAACCTCAGAGCTAAAGAGATAGATAGAAATATTCTAGATCGGAATCAGGGATGGAGGGAGAGAGAGAGAGAGAGATGGAGGGAGGGAGAGGGAGAGAGATGGAGGGAGGGAGAGGGAGAGAGATGGAGGGAGGGAGAGGGAGAGAGATGGAGGGAGGGAGAGGGAGAGAGATGGAGGGAGGGAGAGGGAGAGAGATAGAGGGAGGGAGAGGGAGAGAGATGGAGGGAGGGAGAGAGAGAGGAGAGGGAGGGAGAGGGAGAGAGAGAGGGAGAGAGAGGGAGGGAGAGAGAGAGAGAGAGGAGAGGGAGGGAGAGAGGAGAGAGAGAGAGAGGAGAGAGAGAGAGGAGGGGAGAGGGAGAGAGAGATGAGGAGAGAGAGAGAGAGGGAGAGAGAGAGAGAGAGAGAGGAGAGAGAGAGAGAGAGGGAGAGGGAGGAGAGAGGAGAGAGAGGAGAGAGAGAGAGAGAGGAGAGAGAGGGAGAGAGAGAGAGAGAGGAGAGAGAGGGAGGAGAGGAGGAGGAGAGGGAGGGAGAGAGAGGAGAGAGAGGAGAGAGAGGGAGGAGGGAGAGAGGAGAGAGGAGAGAGGAGAGAGGGAGAGAGAGAGGAGGAGAGAGGGAGAGAGAGAGAGAGGAGGGAGAGGGAGATGAGAGAGAGAGAGAGAGAGAGAGGAGAGAGAGAGAATGAGGGAAGGGAGGAGGGAGAGAGAGAGTGAGAGGGAGAGAGTGAGAGGAGAGAGAGGAGAGAGAGAGAGAGGAGAGAGAGAGAGAGAGAGAGGAGGGAGGGAGGAGGGAGGGAGGGAGGGAGGGAGGAGGGGAGGAGAGGGGAGGGAGGGAGAGTAGGGAGGGAGGAGGAGAGGGAGGGAGGGAGGAGGGAGGGAGAGAAGAGGAGAGAGGAGAGAGAGAGAGAGAGAGAGAGAGAGAGGAGAGAGAGAGTGAGAGAGAGAGTGAGAGAGAGAGAGGAGGAGAGAGAGAGGAAGAGAGAGAGAGATAGAGAGAGGGAGAGAGAGAGAGGAGAGAGAGAGAGAGAGTGAGTGAGGAGAGGGAGGAGAGAGAGAGAGAGAGAGAGAGAGAGAGAGAGAGGAGAGAGAGAGAGAGAGGAGAGAGAGAGAGAGAGAGAAGGAGAGAGAGAGAGAGAGAGAGAGAGGAGAGAGGAGAGATGAGAAGAGAGAGAGAGAGAGAGAGAGAGAGAGAGAGAGAGAGGGAGAGGAGAGAGAGAGAGAAGAGAGAGAGAGAGAGAGAGAGAGAGAGGAGAGAGGAGAGAGAGAGAGAGAGAGAGAGAGAGAGAGAGAGAGAGAGGGAGAGAGAGAGAGGGGAGAGTGAGAGAGAGAGGGGGAGAGGGAGAGAGAGAGAGAGAGGGGGAGAGAGAGAGAGAGAGAGAGTGAGAGGGAGGGAGAGACACAACCCCGACTTCATAGTTGTTGGGTGAATGAGTGGCCTGGGTTATTGATTGTGCTGCTACTCACGCTACTACCCTTCCCCTCCGTTACCCTCCACCCCCACCACCCTCCCTACTACAGGTACGGTACACCCTGCCACATTCATCTCTACACCATCCTCTTTTACCTTTATAAATAAAAATAGATTCCTTCAATAGCAGCAAAACTACCCCTCCTTTTCCTCGTTCCCGGTTCTACTTTTCAAAATGGATATCCGGTCAAATATTTGTTGATATAGTGGGGGTGCGGGTTAAGGCATGGATACCTATACATCTTCCACTAGCATCTTTAAGCTATGAATTTCATCAGTAAGATGCAACTAAGCACTAACTAACTAAGCAGATTAAGCAAGTATTCGAATAAAACACTTTGATCTCATCTCAGCACATATTCTATATTTTATATGTAAAAACTATGAATAGAAGGGGCGGAACATGGGGGGTGCTTACGGAAAACCGAAACTAAGAATGTTCGAATACTTAAGTTACGAAAAATTGCATCGAACAGCAGCTGTAGATTATAAATAGTTTAACAAGATTGGTTCTATAATATTGTATGGTCCGACTCATAATAACGGAGATATTTTGAATATTGGAATCCTCCCTATGAAACACCACGATTCCTAATCCGATTTCAGTCAATAGCGGCTACCTATAATAATAATAATAATAGTTCATTTCATGAACCATTTCATTCCAAAGTTAAATATCAAATATGTTTCTCATTGAACTTTTACTTTGTGGGTTAAATGCAAATTCCTTTCGTGACGACGTCACCAAATAAAATTTTACGCTCTTCTTTGTAAGATCATATTTTTATTCGTAGAATTTGGAGCTGGAATAGTGGAGGTTTAAAGAGGGGCGAGATTCCCAAAACTAATAATATCTCGGTTGTAATGAGTAGGATCGTAAAATGTTATAGAAACAATCTCTTTCACCATACTACGATGTAATCACCTGTTTTACACACCTAATTTGCGGTCCGAAAGCTACTCTTCGCCGCCCTAGGGCCGAAAATGAATATTTCGCCCTAGGGCCGCAAAATCAGCTGTTTATTATTTTAATTCATTCATTTCATTATACATATACATTATATTAGTTTGTTTTGCTCGTATTATTGTTTAGTTATTTAGTAATTATGGCTAATAATAATAATAAAATCAAAAGATAGGTATGACGAAGAGTATACAAAGTTTTTGAACTGGCTAAAAATGGAAAATGTAAAACCTGGAGATGTGAATGATGAAGTTTTACTCGTATGTCTCTCGGTCCTATCAAAGCAAAACAACCCCAGTACTTTTGGAGTAAGTACTCCATGATAAATAGTTGTTTAAAAGTAAAAGAAAATATTCAACTCACCCAATTTCCAAAAAGTATTGCTTTTTTGAAACGGCAATCGGTTGATTATCAGCCAAAAAAAATCAAATGTGTTAAGTGCCACTGAAGTAACCCAATTTATGTTAAATGCTCCTGATAATGAATGGTTGCTAAACAAAGTAACTTTAGTTTTCGGAGTGTTTTGGTGCATGCCGAAGAGACGATCTAACAAATTTGAAAGTAAGTGATGTTAAAGATAATGAACACTCTTTTACTGTTTTCCTTAACGATGGTAAAAAACACTCAAGACGAAGATTTACAATCACTGATGAAGGATGCACATTTAAACCCTGCTGTTTTGTACGTAAGTAATTGAACATGCGTCCTCAAAATCTCACATCTGAGAGGTTTTTTGTTGCCTACAAAAAAGGGAAATGTGTTGCTCAACACGTAGGTAAAAACTTAATTGCTGCAGCACCAATGAAAGTAGCCAGTTTTTGGGTCTAGAGAACCCTAAAAGTTATACAGGTCATGCACTTAGGTCATTAGCGACCATGTTAGTTGAGGGAGGTGGTGACTTGTTGACATTGAAACGCCATGGTGGATGGAAGCCTTCAACAGCTGCCGAAGGTTACATTGAAGACTCTGTGACAAAGAAATTGGAAGTTTCTAACTGACTGTTCAGTAAAGTGAATGAGTCATCGACTTCGACATCAAATATCGATTTTGGAACTATTGAATATGAAAATCAGTCTCTCTTTACAATTGATGATTTATTTGAAGATTGTCAAGAGGATATTTTAATCAGAAACAATCCAACTACGAGTAAAAGTGTGAATGTGTCAAACAAAAAAGCAAGTAATAGAATCTTCAAAGGGTATTATGTTTTCAAACAACCAAAATTGTACTTTTAACATTTCTATAAATCAAAAATAAATGAACTAACTTTTTTTAGCATTTTGAAATATATCAGTTGTATTAAATGAAACACACATATGTTCATCTCTCTTTATTAACTTACATAATAACATAACGTAAAACAATCCATACATTAAACATTCATCATGTCCCCATAACCACAAGATAACCTTCTAACAAAGAGGTACACTTAACCAAAAGAAAATCTTGTTTTTGATTAATGTTATATCGTATTAATATTTATTGTAGAATGGTGAAAAATAGCGTTCGTGCCTCGGGCCAAAGTGCTTTTGCCGGCCCTCGAACTTTTCATGACCTCGACTACGTCTCGGTCAAAAAATATCTCGGGCCGGCAAACGCCCACTTTCGGCCCTTGGTACGAAATATACTATTGTTGAATAATTGTTGATCTATAAATTTTGCAATATCTTAAAATTGCAAAGGAACAATGTTTTAGCACTCATCAGATGCACCTTTCAGATCACCTTTCAGATGCTTCATTTATTAATACCAAAAACTTTAGTTTTACCTGTTAAGCGCACACTTAAAAGTTTGGGTTTCCTCTTTACCAACATTTTTAATGCATGTTTCAAAACTACTCAAAAAATTAAGAAACCCGTGTATATTTATTTAGCTTAGTATTTAGCGATAAAATGGTGACCAAAGTCCTTCCTCTGCTTCAAGTGCAGATTTAATGGTTATTCACAAAACTTTTTTATGGCTCCTCACAATTTTATTTCTTATAAACGCTGAGCGCTTTCGGGGACTAAATCCCCATCCTCAGAGCTACAAAACAATGTAACACCATAATTAGGAGTCTAAAAATCAGTTCTTAAAAATGTTTTACATAATTCGTCATATAACAAACAGTCTATAACATTATAAATTTTTTTACAATAATAACACCTATATTCAAAAACACATTTACAATTAAAATATAACAAAATAATAATTACTATTTAAACATTAAAATAATATTATAAGCAAAAATTACCGTCGGAGCGTAGGGCAATCCTATAGAGTTGCTACCAGGCTAAACCCTGCCGATGCACTGAGGGCAAGGGGATCATTCCAAGCTGCTAGGGAGGGGGCAGAGACAAGTCTGGACATGAGAGACGCGTTTGTTTCAGTCTGCACATTTACATTGCCATTATTTATGGTTTTTTCAAGTTTTATTTCAATAGCCTCCACCATGTCCAACAGATAACCCCTAACGTCACTATGAATTAATTTTATCTGGTGGTCCCCAGCAAGTTTAGCAGTGTAATTTAGTCCCCGAAAGCGCTCAGCGTTTATAAGAAATAAAATTGTGAGGAGCCATAAAAAAGTTTTGTGATTAACCATTCATCACCCTCACCACCAGCTAAAAATAAATATGTGCAGCTTTAATGTCTACAACTCTCAAACATGACTTTTTTTTTTTGTTGAGTAATTGCAGTTTCATCCATAGATTCTATTATAAATATTTTACTTATGTAGCGTTCGAAGCACTCTTGCAGCTACTTTCAGCAATAATTTTCAGAGATTTCATCAATGAATCAAAACTTTTTAAAGTAAATATTCAGTTTTTTTTAATATTTCGTTGTTTTACATTCACCTACATACGTTATTAATTATAATCAAGACCAAGAACGGATTTGGAATCGTGGATTTTAGAGGGGGATTCAAATATTCAAAAAATCTCCCTTATTAGGAGTCGGACCATAAAATATTACAGAACCAGTCTTGTTGGTCCCTTAAGGAAAATCAGCTATTGAGGCCGTACTCACGACGGAATTTTCGAAAATATTCTTCAAATGTCCATCGATCCTACCCAGGAGATGACGAAAATGAGGTCCGTTCAAAATTATATATATATATATATATATATATATATATATATATATATATATATATATATATATATAGAGAGAGAGAGAGAGAGAGTGAGAGAGAGAGAGAGAGTGTGTGTGAGAGAGAGAGAGAGAGAGAGAGAGAGAGAGAGAGAGAGAGAGAGAGAGAGAGAGAGAGAGGGGCAGACAGACAGACAGATTTGTCTGTTAACGATCTATCAGCCGCAATTTTTTGCTTGATCGTCACCAAACTCAATATTTAAACGTTTTATGTAAAAATAAAGATCAAGTTAACGGCTGAAATCAGAAAATATCTTCGTTAATGTACGTCGGATCGAAAATTTGTATAGAGCCAATGTTATTGCAGACTAATAGATCTATAAATGTTGTTAGGTACATGTTTTTGTTATCTTTAATATTAACCGAGATATTTGGGTTTTTTTTTTAGTTTTTGGCCTACAGTAAACCCCGACTCCTACTGATGGCATATTAACAATAAGCTGTTATATTATGAAGCACTTTATTTGAAGCCTAAATAACATTGAACTTTTACGTCATGTGATATATACAGATACGGGACGAAAGCGGGAAATCTGCTTAGTTAACGCAGCCCCTGCGTGACGGACTTCTTGTGTAACTCAAATATTAAGTGAGTTATTCTTACTTTCTTGTTCTCACCCTCCCGTGCCTCCCCTCCTCCCTTCTCGTCTGTCTTTTACATAAAAAAGTCACGCAGGGGCTGCGTAAACTAAGCAGATTTCCCACGTAAAGTTTTACAATAGAGAAATTTCACGAGAGCCGCGTCCGTTAGCCGCCCAGATTTAATAAAAATGCAAATATCTCGGCTATTATTCAAGATAGAGAATAAATGTATATAACAATATTTATAGAAAATTTAATTTGCAATAAGATTGATTCTGTACAATGTTTCGATCCGACGTATAGTAACGGAGATATTTCGAAAACCCTTCACTGTAACCCCCCCCCCTCCTACTGAACGAACTTGATCTTTCTTTGTACATAATACGACTAAATATCGAGTTTGGTAATGATCATACAAAAATTGCGACCGCTAGAGCGGTAACGGACAAATATATATATATATATATATATATATATATATATATATATATATACATACAGACAGTTTTGAACGGACCTCATTTTGGTCATCTACTAGGAAGGATCGATGGACATTTGAAGAAAATTTTCGAAAATTCCGTCTTGAGTACAACCTCAATAACTGATTTCGCTTAAGGGAGATCTGCTAATAGAGGTTTTTGGAGTTGAGATGAGTAGCGGGTTGCACCAGTACTTGGGAACCCGCATATTTTACGCAGCCCCTGCGCAGTGGACTTTTGTGTACGTAATTCGTCGAAACTGGTAATAATCGAGTAATTACAACCACTTGGATAACGGTGTACTTAATTAATCGGTTATTGCCGGTCGGAAGGGTTTACTCAGCAGCAATTAACAGTGCAACCTATTGCCTCTCCACAAAGTGTATATCAAGTTTAATCATGGCTATCACTCCCCGAGTCAGATTGCTTTGGCTTTGTAAGCTGAATAAGCCTTTATACCAATTTACAGAGTGCTAACCGCCCACATGCCGCATCTGACGTGAGGAATAATGTTGTCACCGGGGATATAGTGACATTGTAATTAACTCTGAAGCGGCATAAAGGCTATGCACTAGGCCGTTTAAATATTCATTCTCACATTGTACTGCGCTGCTCATTTGCCTCGTTAATAGACTGGTTCACTATAAATGGCTGAAAACCAATATTTGTTGAGATAGGTTTAAAACTTTAACTATGGACGTGATGTATGTTTGTTCTCAGTATTGCGTTTCGTACGACAGTTCATGCGTCAACTGCATGATGCTGGTGGATTGGACAAGTCAAGGGCGTTTCATATTTTAGCATATTTCCTTCGAGGGAAATCAACTTTTGAGGTTGCACTATTTGAGCCACATATGAAGTAGACATGAATACGAAATACTATATCGATTAAGACCAAACTAATTATACCCCTAAATTAATTAATAGCATTCAACTAAACGTTGTTTTTTATTTAATTTCAGAACGGATGAGCTGCACCCTTCTGTCGAAGTGAGGAGAACTGCTTCTCTTCACCGTCTGGATATCTACGGTAAAACATATTTATTTATTTAATACATTTTTTTAGCAGATTTCCCTTAAGGGAAATCAGCTATTGAGGTTGTACTCATGACGCGATTTTCGAAATATTTCTTCAAATGTCCATCAATCCTACCCAGGATATGACGAAAATGAGGTCCGTTCAAAATTATATATATTTATATATTTGCCTGTTAACGCTCTAGCGGTCGCAATTTTTGTCTGATCGTTACCAAACTCGATATTTAAACGTGTTATGCAAAAAAACAAATCAAGTTCGTTAATGGCTGAAATCGGACCAGTGGGAGGGGGGGTTTAGAGAGGGGATTTTCGAAAATTCGAAATATCTCCGTTACCATACGTCGGATCAAAACATTGTATAAAACCAATCTTATTGTAAATTAAATTTACTATAAATATTGTTCTATACATTTATTCTCTATCTTGAATATTAACCGAGATATTTGCATTTTTATTAAATTTCGGCCGGACGGCTGTTTCCCGCCAAAAGCTAGTTCGACCCTTTGCAGTTACTGTTCGGGTCTCGTATGGAGATTTCTCTATTGTATAAATCTGCTTAGTTTACGCAGCCCCTGCGTGACGGACTTTTTATTTATGAGTTTAAGATTTAGCTTTATGTAGGCCAAGTATCATTCGTAATATTAAATAACTTTAACAACTAAATTAATATTTGGTAACTTCAAATCCAGTGAGCAGCCAAATATTGAATGGTTACTCACTAAATTTTGAATTAAGTAGTAAAGTTCAGTGTACTCACTGAAAGCAATGCAAAAAAAAGTCACGCCGGGACTGCATAAACGAAATAGATTTCATGTGTGCTGGTATGACACATTATTGATCTCCACTCAGCACATATTCTCTTTTTTTTTTTGTAAAATAAGAAAAAAAGTGCGATGAGTAGAAGGCTGAAAACAGGATTGCGAGAATAACTCTAGAGCGGTCCCAATTTCGGTTTGATCGTTACCAAACTCCACATTTAAACTTTTCTGGCAAAAGTAAAGATCTAGCTGGTTTATGGCTGAAATCTCACCAGTGGGAGAGGGGGATGTGATGATATTTACAGTACATTTAATTTTCAATAAGAATAGTTCCAAACAATTTTTCCGAACCGACGTATAGTGACGGAGATATTTTTAATTTTCGAAACCCCTCCTTCTAAACCCCCCCTCCCTCTGGTCCGATTTCAGTCATAAAAGAACTTGATCTTTCTTTTTAAATAAAACGATTCAATATCAAGTTTGGTAACGATGAAGCAATAATTGCGACCACCAGCTGCAACAGACAAATATATATATATATATATATATATATATATATATATATATATATATATATATATAATTTTGAACAACGGACCTCATTTAGCAGATTTCCCTTTAGGGAAATCGCTATTGAGGTGGTACTCATGACGGGATTACTGTAAATTTTCTTCAAATGTCTATCGATCCTACCTAGGAGATGACGAAAATGAGCACCGTTCAAAATTAGATATATATATATATATATATATCTATCTACCTATATATATATATATATATATATATATATATATAATTGACTGTTAACGCCTTAGCGGTCGCAATTTTTGTTTGATCGTTACCAAACTCGATATTTAAAGGTTTTATGCAAAAACACAGATCAAGTTCGTTAATAGCTGAAATCGGACAAGTCGGTGGGGGGGGGGGTTAGAGAGGGGGGTTTTCGAAAATTCGATATATCTCCGTTACCATAGGTCGGATCAAAAAATTGTATAGAACTAATCTTATTGCAAATTAAAGTTACTATAAATATTGTTTTACGCATTTATTCTCTATTTCGAATATTAACCGAGATATTTGCATTTTTATTAAATCCGATAACGGATGACGAACGGGTTTCCCGCCAAAAGATAGTTCGGCCCTTTGCCGCAACTGTTCGGCTCTCGTATGGAGATTTCTTTTATTTTTTTACGCAGCCCATGCGTGACGGACTCGGTAGGATCGATTAACTTAAGGACTTAAGAGAAATCTGCTAAAAATGGCAAACATGCTGTGATGACATCATCAATTAAGATCTGTCGTTCTTTACTGAAAAAAAATTATTTAATCTAAACCGTACTTGATATTTAAACATTTCTGTCAGCACTAAAGATCATATTTCTTATTGAAATTCAAAATATAGTTATTATAAGTGGGATCTTAAAATGTAGTGGATCCAATCTTGTTAAACAGCTGGTGGTCTACAATTTTTTTTCTATACAATTTTTCGAGTTATACGTACTTTATTGTTTTCTGCCGTCGGTAACTCTCTCCCCCCCCCCTCTTCTTCTCATCAATTTGGTGTTCTATACCAGCACGTGGGAAATCTGCTCAGTTCACGCAGATGCTGCGTGACGGAATTTCTTTTAGTTCCAAGGAATCGTTCATACGTGTTATCATTTCCAGTTACAATTATTGTACGTTTCTGGCCTTACTGGGATGTCCCGTATACCCCCATTGTCGGCGGGGACGGGATGTGCCCTATTAACACGGTGACAGTGAAGCAGCAGCCTCTCCTCTCTCATTCATAGTACTACAGTACCATTGTATGTCATACTAACCTTCGTCCATTTCAAGGCCCTCTTGGAAACAGACCGTCAACGCAGGGGCTGCGCAAACTAAGCAGATTTCCAACATGTTAGCAAATATTCCCTGTTTTCCAAAAATAAATCCGACGAGTGGAAGTGGGTGGTCAATAAAATATTAATTGATGACGTCATCACACTAACTATTTGCATGCATCTCATATAATAAAGGTCCATTGAAATTTATGCTTGGAATTAGACCTTTTATAATATATTCTCTTAAAATTAAAGTGCAAAGACTAAAAATGGGAGTTTGTTTATTATTATTTACGTCCGCTTTATGCTACTTGGCTAATCGGAACGGACTATCTACAGGTTACCACCCTTTTCTAGCCAGGGTGGGCCTGAGGAGTTCGTCTAATGAGTCCTTCATTAAATAAATTTCTACTGCCCAGTGCGGGAATCGAACCCGCCACTCTTGGTCTACCACGCGGGATTAAGACCAACAACTTAACTCGCACGGCCAACATGAGCCCCAAAAATGGTGGTTTACAGAAGGCTAAAAACTAAAAAATGCAATTATCTCAGTTAATAATCAAGATAATGAAAATACGTGCAGAACAACATTTATAGAACATTACATTTGCAACATGATTGGTTTGATGCACGTTTTCGACCAAACGTATAATAACGGAGATAATTCGATTTTTCAAAATTCACCCTCTAAACCCCTCCTCCCTCTGGTCCGATTTCAGCCATTAACGAACTTCATCTTTCTTTTACATAAAACTTTTAAAAAGCGAGATTCGTAACGATCAAACAAAAATTGTGCCTGCTAAAGCTTGTTTATACACACACACACACACACACACACACACACACACACACACACACACACACACACACACACACACACACACACACACACACACATATATTATATATATATATATATATATATATATATATATATATATATATATACACACACACACACAAGCGGGCCCGACAGACGTTGTCCTGCATGATGATATTTCAAGCAATTAGGATTTTACATTTAATAATATTATGTTTAAAGCAAAAGCTACCTTTAATAACACAAAAAACAACTTTTGTTATATGTACTCGTACGTTTGCTTAAACCAAATAGAAGATGAAATATTTTATTCAAGCCTCCCTTATAACCCCCACTCCCGTTTGAACCTAAAAAAATTAATATAGCTCATAGTCATAACTATGGATGAATTATTGCTAATTTACATATAGAGTTTTGTTAAAGTAGAGTTCGGTTCAATCGCTAGTGCCCAATAAAACTTTTGAAAAAATCCCACTTTAATTTTTTAGTGTATATCTGGTTTATACGACAAAAGTGAATATAACAAAAGTTACTCTAAATAACAAAATAAACAACTTTTATCCTTTGCCGAAAAAACAATAGGACACGTAATATCGCTATTTTTTTAATTTTAGGCCTCCCTTACAACCTCCCACTCCTGCTCCATCTGCCGGGTTGATTTGTGAGTCTAAACCATCCAGGGCGTCACCCAAACGCATAAAAAGAATTCATTCAAATCGGTCCAGCCGTTTAGGAGGTGGTCAGTGACATACACACGTACAGTAGAATTACATATATATAAAGATATATATATATATATATATATATATATATATATATATATATATATTCTCCATACGAGTGCCGAACAGTTACGGAAACGGCCTAGCTAGATTTCGGCGGGAACGAATAGAAGCGACCATAGCTCGTCCGTTACACTTAATAAAAATGCAAATATCTCGGTTAATATTCAAGATAGAGGATAAATGTATATAATAATATTTATATTAAATTTAATTTGCAATAAGATTGGTTCTATACAATTTTTCTATCCGACGTATTGTAAAGGAGATATTTAGAATTTTCGAAATTCCCCCCCCCCTCTAAACCCCCCCCCCATCCACTTGTCCGATTTCTGGCGTTAACAAACTTCATCTTTCTTTTTCGATAAAAAACCGATTTTTGTGAAGATTAAACATAAATTGCGACCGCTAGAGTGTTAAAAGACAAATGTATATATAATTTTGAACGGGCCTCATATTCGGCATGCCCTGGGTAGGATTGATGGCCATTTGAGGAAACTTTTAGAACTGATTTTTAGAAAATCGCGTCATGAGTACATCCTCAATGGTTTATTTCCCTTAAGCAAAATCTACTAAAAGTTGGGTGACATAGATAAAAATTACTCTGATTCGTTATAAATGACAGTAAGTGGTTTTTAATAAAATTGATATGTTATATTCTGATATATTTCAGTAATTGTGTTTTTTCCGGTCTAAAATATTTCTATCTGCCTATCCAGCTCTGAGAGTTTGGCTGACCTGTTTGTTTAAAATCCAGACTTCTTTTTCGTAGATGTTATTAAAATGTAAATTTACAGAAAGATTTCTTATTTGTATTTATTCACTTAAAAGTCACGGTGGTGTTAAATATTGCAAGTATGTAGAATTTCTTTATTGTAATACCTCGCGTGGGAAATCTGCTTAGTTTACGCAGCCCCTGCGTGACGGACGTTTTATGTCTGCAGCAAGTATCTGTCATAATCAAGAATTTCTTAATTTTGAGCCTAGGATACGCATTTTTCTAAAATGATTCACATTTCAGTTCATTTTGCTCCAACATTCAACTTCTTGATGACTCCCTTAATGTCTTGACTTCTTTTTATATTCCCTGGAATAATGTTTGCTCTCAAACGTATACAAATGCAAATTACTAAGATAAGCACCTTGAACCATCTCAGGGGAACAATATCACTGAATGAATAATCTGTGAAGGGCCGAAGTCATTTTTAAATTAATACAGGAGTCAGTAATGTCAAACTGTTTCAAATGCTGTTTTTTTTATTAATGAAAAAGAAAGGGGGTATATAAACTTATAATTGATGCGGTATTGAGTATTTGTTTATTACAGATTCTTCGAGAATTGGCCGGAATAACTAGTATTGACCTAGACAATACATAATTTAAAGGTTGACATTTTTCACTAAAATGTGCATCTAGAACAGCGAACTAGGAAGCTATGTCCCAGTTTCTCTCATGAATAATTCCGTGAGGGTCGATCCCTTTCTGATTCTTATTTATCTCGTGAATGAGGTACTGTATTTATTTTATTTATTTTTTTGGGGGGCACGACGATTTTTTTGGGGGTTATCCGGCCTAGAATAAGTAATTCCCTGTTTTGCTCAAAAATTGTCCTTGCCAGTTTTGTAAACACTTTAATCTCTGCGAGATAAGAATTTTGGAAGTCTATTTGCCCTTCTTATGGACAACTAAAGGATGTCTGTCGATAAGAGAGAGGAGCAAATATCATTTGTTCAATGAAAATGGTTCATACTTTTCTGACCATGTACCACTTTTTTTTGGTGGATGGTATCTGACTTGCCATTAGGTTTACCACCCACAATCTATATATCTTTACAAGGTCCATTGTCAAAATGCGTCCCCAAAAAAGTTCGAGTTGCACAAAAGAGTGCGTATGATAATTGATTTTAAACATATTAAGTTCTAACGCTTATTACTGAATATAGAATATATATATAGAATATTAATAATAATAGTGTGATTTTTACCTAAATTGTTGTATCACTAAGCAGTAAATGTCCAATTTAAATTTGAAGTAGTGTTTATTAGGGCTTCTTATTTTGGAAGAAATAAAAAATGGAAGTAGAGATGAAAGTATTAGCGCATTACTCCAGGAGGTACGGTTTAAGGTCAGTTTATGTAGCACCCACATGTCGGACTTTTACCATTTGTTATTCAGTGAATAGAAATTAGCTAAAATGTAAAAGTCCGTCACGCAGAGTCTGCGTAAACTAAGCAGATTTCCCACGTGAAGTTTTACAATAGAGGAATTTCACGAGAGCCGAGCAGTTAAGGAAACGGCCGAACTAGCTGGGAAAGTCACTCGTCCGTTAGCCGCCCAGATTTAATAAAAATGCAAATATCTCGGTTAATATTCACGATAGAGAATAAATGTATATAACAATATTTATAATAAATTTAATTTGCAATAAGATTGATTCTGTACAATTTTTCGATCCGACGTATAGTAACGGAGATATTTCGAATTTTCGAAAACCCTCCCCTCTAAACTCTCCCTCCCACTGGTCCAATTTCAGCCATTAACGAACTTAATCTTTCTTTTTACATAAAATGCCTATATATATATATATATATATATATATATATATATATATATATATATAGTTTGGTAACGATCAAATCAAAAAATGCGACCGCTAGAGCGGTAACAGACAAATATATATATATATATATATATATATATATACATATACAGTTTTGAACGGACCTAATTTTCGTCATCTACTAGGTAGGATCGATGGACATTTGAAGAAACATTTCCAAAATTCCGTCATGAGTACAACCTCAATTGCTGATTTCCCTTGAGGGAAATCTGCTTAATGTCAGACCCTGAGATGCTTCTTAAACTCAACAGATTTCCAATATATATTCAATGGCATTACGTGTATGTTGTACTTGAGATGTTTAATGACGTGGTAACTTAAAGTGAAAATCGGAAGAGTAAAAAGTCCATCACGCAGGGGCTGCATAAACTAAGCAGATTTCCCAAGCAAAGGTTTACAATAGATAAATGTACATACTGGTAACACCACCGCAAATATTAAGTGAACAAATACAAACGATAAAAAGATATCTTTCAGTCAACTTGAACCTCCCGAAACAACCTCTGAAATTTAAAAAAAACAAAAAAAACAAGTCTGCCAACCTCTCACCGGAAAGAAAAACAATTACTGAAATGTATCAGAGTATATCATTACTTTTATTTGATATATCTAGCTCTGTAATTTTTAATGAATCAGAATAACTTTTATCTCAATCAATAAAATTTTAGTAGTTCAAAAAATTAAGACGGAGGGGAGGTGGATCACCAGAGCATATGTCCATGTATCTCATATGTATAATAAATGTCTCTAAAAATCAATACTTCATATTTGAGCCACAAATATTGTGGTTTATTATATAACAGATATTATACATGTAGCATGAGTAGAAGTGGGGGTTTGCTGAACGCTGAAAACTGAAAAATGCAAATATCTCAGTTAATATTCAAGATAGAGAATAAATGAATACAACAATATTTATAGTACATTTAATTTGCAATAAGATTGGTTCTATACACTTTTGACGTATAGTAACGGAGAAATTTCGTATTTACAAAATTCTCCCCCCCCCCGCCGCCTAAACCCCCCCTCCACATTGTCCAATTTCAGCCGTAAACGAACTTGCATCTTCCATTTTACATAAATATGCAGTTTGATAACGATCAAACAAAAATTGCGAACGCTAGAACGATAACAGACAAATGTATATATATATATATATATATATATATATATATATATATATAATTTTGAACAGACCTCATTTTCGTCATCTCCTAGGTAGTATTGTTGGACTTTTGAAAAAAAAAAATCGAAAATCGAGTAATGAGTACGACCTCAATAGCTGATTTCTCTTATGGGAAATCTGCTAAGAGGTATGACTACAGAAAAATAATAATTATCGGTCCCTTTTTTCCCTAAGAGTTTAGAATATAGAGTGTGGAACAAACTGAAACGGCTCATATGTGTAATGCATACCGCAATTTTTGTGGGGCAGATTTCTTTTTGCGGTTTGACCCACATCTCGTGCCAATAAGCGTCGTAAGCGTTTCGCACCTTCCTGTAAAGAGAACATGCTAAATCCTCTCTCTGCTAATATCATTTAGTAGCTGTTACGTTACTGCTAGTATTATCAACCGTAACAGCTACAAATCGCTGTAATTATTTTACTAATTTACTAAAGTTACTTGGTTTTGACTTTAAATATGTAAAAGTTAACCATAAATGTAAATTTAACGTAGTTGCTCCATCCGGTAATTGTACCCTTGACCAGGTAATACTGACTCACAAGGGAGGGAAGAGGGTAACCAGGACGTGCAGTGGTTCCAAATTGCACGAGACCATCCAGAAATAAATACATCAGAGGATAGAGAAATGTCGATAAAAATAGAAAAAATGACTTTCCACGCCAGAGTTGTTAGATAGCCATCCCTCGGCCAGTAGCAAATATGAGGTCAGGTTACAACTTTAATCAACCCTCCAGTCTTGTCTCATTTACGTGGTGTAAGTGAGAATTTATCCAAAGAGTGGGCTCCCTCCTACTTGCCCGATTTCAGCCGTTGCCGAACTTGGAATAATATTCATACGAAAAGCGTCTAAAATGTAAACAAAGAGGTCAGGCAAGTTCTCAACGGAAAGAAAAATATCACTGAAATACATCAGAATATAACATATTAATTTTATTGAAAACTATATACTATATCTATTACTTTAATTTACAATGAATCAGAATAATTTTTATCTGAATGAAACAAATTTTAGTAGTCCACGATCTTAAGACGGTGGGGGTCACCAGAATATTTTGCATGTATCACGTATAATGAAGGACTCTTGAAAACAATATTTGGTATTTAAGCTTGGCATACTGTGGTTTATTATATAACAGAATATTGTTTATGTAACGTGAGTAGAATTCGGGATTTGTTGAATGCTGAAAACTGAAAAATTTAAATATCTCGATTAATATTCAAGACAGAGAATAAATGTATATGATGATATTTACAGTACATTTAAATTTAATCAATAAGATTAGTTACATACAATTTTTCGATCCGACGTATAGTGACGGAGATAGCTTTAGTTTTCGAAAGTCCCCCTCCCACGGGTCCGATTTCAGCCATTAACGAACTTGATCTTTCTTCTTACATGAAACACGATTAAATACCAAGGTTGGTAATGATCAAACAAACATTGCGACCGCTCTAGAGTTATTCGCGCATTTCTGTTTTCATCAGACATATGTTTATATATATGTGTGTGTGTGTGTGTGTGTGTGTGTGTGTGTGTGTGTGTGTGTAAATTATATATATATATATATATATATATATATATATATATATAAATATACAATTTTGAATGGACCTCATTTTCGTCATCTCCTAGGATCGGTGGGCATTTGAAGAAAATTTTCAAAAATCGCGTCATGAGTACAACTTCAATAGCTGATTTCCCTTAAAGGAAATCAGCTAAAATGATAAAAAAAAGTTTTTCTTTATGTAGTACACCTTCCTCCACACGACTGCTTAAGTATATTCGTTTGATATATCCGCGAATGTTCGTTTCATTGTACCGTCAATGTTTGGCATGCTTGGGAATTTGGTACACGTGGGTTATTAATTAAGATTTTTACGTTCTAGAGTCCATAATTTAATTACAAGAGGCCTTTCAGAGTTTCCGTTCCGTTTTGAAGTTCTAGGTACAATTATGGACGTTAGCTCATCTAGGATGACCTCTTGAGTGGAATAAAAATAAATAATGACAGTTGGCGGATATACCGAGATGGCTTTCTCCTCGCCTCAGACCAATTTAAGCATACCATCATGACACGTCAATATCGTAAAACGATTGTCAATGATATTGAAATGAGATATCTCTTTGGATGATTTGCGGTATGAGACATATTTGTCGGACACCCGAGATGGAAAGTGAAGGCTGTTAGTTTTGACTTTTACTGCTCCATTCCATCTGGCAGCAGACCAAAAGGCCATTCGGTTCAGTTTTCTTTTTACTCACTCTAAAAATGGAGAGAGTTGAATGTACATTAACTAAACGAGTGAAAGAACGCTTTGAAAAACTAAACCAGCTTATTTCGCGAGTTATTATTAATATTTTAGCATATTTCCCTCAAGGGAAATCAGCTATCGAGGTCGTACTCATGAAGCGATTTTCGTAAATTTCTTTAAATGTCCATAGACCCTACCCAGGAGATGACGAAAATAAGGTCCGTCCAAAACTATATATATATATATATATATATATATATATATATACATATATTTGCCTGATAACACTCTGGTGGTCGATTTTTGTTTAATCGTTACCAAACTCGGTATTTATTCGTTTTATGTAAAAAGAAAGATCTAGTTTGTTATAGCTAAAATCGGACCAGTGAGAGAGGGGGGGGGATGGAATTTCGATAATTCGAAATTTCTCCGTTACTATAACTCGGATCAAAAAATTGTATAGAACCAATCGTATTATAAATGTAATTCCCAATAAATTTTGTTATGTACGTTGTTTCTCTATTTTGATTAATAACCGAGATATTTGTATTTTTATTAAGCGAGTCCGGACAACGGACGACACGAGATCGGCTGATGTCGGCTCTATTCATGAGCTTTCGAAGGCTAGTTGGGTCGTTTCCGTATTTTTTTGTCTCTCGTGAAATTTGTTTAGAGACTCTTTACTTACTACTGTTACTAGTATGCAGATTTCTCTATTGTAAAACTTCACATGGGAAATCTGCTATGTTTACGCAGGCACTGCCTGACGGGCTTTTTTCTATAGTAGAATTGCCTTAAAGAATGTCTGGTATTAAATTTCTTTATATCTCCATCGATCCTATCATGGAGTTACGAAAATGAAGTTGGTTAACATTTGTTGTGCTTGTTTGTGTTTTACAGTTACCATTCTGGCGGTCAAATGAGTTTGATTGTAAGTACTCGATACCTAAGAGTTACTCATAAATCGAATAACCACATCCATTAACAGTTGATATCGGAATTTTGGGGATTAGAATGTAGGATTGAGGGGGGGGGGGTAGAAGTTGTAAAATTGAAAATATTTCAGTTATTATGAATAATTTTTTATAACAAATCTTTTAAACTTCTTCTTTTCCACGGGGCTCAGGTTAACCATTGAGATAAAGCGTTGCCTGTAATCTCACTTGGTAAAGCTAGAGTGGCGAGTTCGATCCCCGCCTGGACAAGGGAATTTATTTAGTGACGGAATTCATTAAATAAAATCCTGAGTGCCACCCTGGCTAGAAAAGGGTGGTATCCTGTAGATGAGCGGTCCCAATTAGCCTTGGCACAAAGTAGATGTTAATGAAATAATTTAACTCGAATCGTAACGGAGATATTTCGATTTTCCTTTTGCTTTACTCACATTTTCATGATGAAAAAACTTTATTTTTTCTACTATGAGGTTTTGTACACATGACGCGAATATCGAAAAATTTCTTCAAATTTCCATCGATCAGACCTAGGAAATCCTTCAAAACTATATATGTGTGTCTGTTAACGCTCTAGCAATTTTGGTTTGATCGTTGCCAAACTCGATGTTTAAACATTTTATGCAAAAAGACAGATCAAGTTCGTTAACGGCTAAAATCGGACCAGTGGGAGGGGGATTTAGGGGGGGATTTTTGAAAATTCGAAATATCTCCGTTACCATACCTCGGTCAAAAACTTATACAGAACCAATCTTATTGAAAATTAAATGTACTATAAATATTGTTCTATACATTTGTTCTCTATCTTGAATATTAAGCGTGATATTAGCATTTTTATTAAGTGTAACGGACGAAAAGCTAGTTCGGCCGTTTCCGTAACTGATCGGCACTCGTATGGAGATTTCTCTATTGTGTAACTTTACGTGGGGAATCTGCTTAGTTTACGCAGCCCCTGCGTGACGGACTTTTTCTGATTTATGGTCTCCTTTTTTCTGGGTTGTACATATTTTATTTCTGTTGATTTCATTATCGTAAATTTTTAAATTATGTATACATATACATACTCACATACATACATACAAGTAATTTGAACCGAAATCAGTGAGTTCCGTCCTCAAAGGAGGCCTAACAGCCAATTACGCGTCTGAGCTGTGTGGTTGTGTCTCCAGAAGTAGAGGGAAAACGTAAACAGTATAAATCATATGTGGCCGGGAGGGCGTGGAGAGGGAGAGCCAATGGGGTTGCTCGAGGCGTGGCTTCAACCCTTAGCTCGTCCAATCAGAACACCCCTCTCCTAACCTTGGCCAGGCTGTTACCCCCGTCTCAGGGGGTGATGCCGGTAATTAGCCCCCTGTCTGCTTCTTCTTCTCCACCCTCACCCCCTAACTGGCCTCGTTACACTTTCATATTAAATTTTAACTCGGCGAGAAGTATGCGTGACATTCCAATTATCGCATTTTGTTACTTCACATTTGTTTTTTAATAATAAAGTGGCGTAAGAAAAAAAAAGAAAAAATAAAAAAACAAAAAAAAAACGGGCTTTATTAAAACCGTAATCTGCCCAATTTGCGATCAATCGAGCACAAAGAAAAAAATTCCTTCGCCCTGGGCCTGCGTTAACTAAGTAGATTCACATTTGCATTTATCTCAGAAATTAAAAGTTCAATGACAACAATATTTGGTATTAATGTTTCAAACAAAAATCTTCATAATATAACAGCTTATTGTTATTGTCATATGACATGAGTAGGAGTTGGGGTTTACTGAATACCGAAAACGAAAAAATGCAAATATTTCGGTTCATAATTAAGATTTCATACAATACATAACAGTTATAGAACATTAAATTTACAATAAGATTGCTTCTATACAATATTTCAATCCTATATATTAATAATTTCATATATTCTTCATAGTTTTATGGCAAAGGTCACTAATAAAAAATTTGGTATTAATGTTTCAAACAAAAATCTTCATAATATAACAGCTTATTGTTATTGTGACATGAGCGTGAGAGAGGGTTTACTGTTGGCCGAAAACTAAAACAATATCTTTGTTAATAATCAAGATTGTAAAAACATACATGACAACATTTATAGAACATTACTTTTGCAATAAGATTAGTTCTATACGATTTTTTGATCTGAAGCATAATGACGGAGATATTAAGAATTTTCGAAATCCCTCCCACTTGTCAGATTTTAACCAATCGGATCTTAATCTTCAGTTATACATATAACATTTAAATATCGAGTTTGATAACTCTCAAACAAAAATTGCAACCGCTAGAGTGTTAACAGACAGACACACACACACACACACACACACACACACACACACACACACACACACACACACACACACAAACACACACACACACACACACACAAACACACACACACACACACACACACAGAAATATATATAGTTTGGAGCGGACCTCTTTTTCGGCATCTCCGAGGTAGGATCGATGGACATTTGAGGAATTGTTTGGAAAATCGCTTCTTCATGAGTACGACTTAAGTAGCCGATTTCCCTCGTGGGAAATCTACTAAAAGTCCGTAACGCAATAGCTGCGTAAACTAAACTGATTTCCCACGTGAAGGTATAACCCACTGTTGATCTCATCACATATTCTCTATTTCTATGTAATAAACCGACGAGAAAAGGGTTGGGAAGAGGGTTATATTTTATCATGGATATACCCCGAGATATTTGGATTTTAGCAGATTTCCCTTAAAGAAAATCAGCTATTGAGGTCGCGCGCATGACGCGATTTTCGAAAATTTCCTCAAATGTCCATCGATCCTACCTGGGAGATGACGAAAATGAGGTCCGTTCAAAATTATATATATATATATATATATATATATATATATATATATATATATATATATATATATATATATGTGTGTGTGCGTGTGTGTGTGTGTGTGAGTGCCTGTTAACGCTCTAGCAGTCGCAATTTTTGATTGATCGTTACCAAACTCGATATTTAAACGTTTTATGTAAAAAGAAAGATCAAATTCGTTAATGGCTGAAATCGGACAAGTGGGAAGGGGGGTTTAGAGGGGAGGATTCTCGTAAATTCGAAATATTTCCGTTATTATGGGTCGGATAGAACAATTGTATAGAACCAATCTTATTGCAAATTACATTTACTATAAATATTAATATATACATTTATTCTCTATCTTTTATATTTACCGAGACATATGCACCTTTATTAAGTGTGCGCGGATAACGGACGAGATGAGATCGGCTATTATCGGTTGTATTCGTGAGTTTCCGCCGAAAGCTAGTTCGGCCCGTTTCCGTAACTGTTCGGCTCTCGTATGTATATTTCTCTACTGTAAAACTTCGCTTGGGCAATCTGCTTAGTTTACGCAGCCCTTGTCTGACAGACTTCCCTAAGTTACATAGAGGTCAACAGTGATAGAGAGGTGATCCCTGATGGTCTTATGAATATTACCCCGGGTGACTGGATAAGGCGTCATGCTCAACTTGATCCTCTAATGGGAGTTTCAGGTTAATTGAGGAAAGGTCATGTTAATTAATGAGCTTATTAATTTCAGCTATAGTGTCGGCTGATAAGGGAGCTTATGGGGCCGACTTAACTGGGAGCAAGAAGGGGGCAATCAACAATTAGCAGATACCCCATAATGGGGGGGGGGTACTTGAGCTACACCACAATTTCTGTGCCTATATTAGAAGGCAGATTTTGAGGTGTTATGAATTTCAGCTGACTTCCCTTGAGGAAAATGAGCTATTGAGGTCTTACTCATGAAACGATTTTCGAAATATTTCCTCAAAAGTTCATCGATCCTACCCAGGAGATGACTAAATTGAGGTCCATTCAAAATTATTATATATATATATATATATATATATAGTAATCTGTTAACGATCTGGCGTTAGAAATTTTAGTATGATTGATACCAAAATCCATATTTATACATTGTATGTAAAAATAAAGATCAAGTAAGTTAATGGCGGAAATCGGAACCAGTGGGGGTTCAGTGGAGGGAATTTCGAAAATTCTAAATGTCTCCGTTACTATACGTCGGATCGAAAAATTGTGTAAAACCAATTTTATTGGAAATTGAAAGATCTAGAAATTTTGTTATATACATATATTCTCTTTCTTGAATATTAACCGAGATATTTTGATTTTATAGTTTTTGGCTTTCAGTAAACCCTCACTCCTACCCATGTCATATTACATAATAAGATGTTGTATCATGAACGATTTCATTCCAAGGTTAAATACCAAATATTGTTTTCATTGATCTTTTACTTTGTGAGATATATGCAAATACGTTCTGTTGACCCCCCCCCCTCCCTTCTTTTCTTCTTGGATTACTAAAGTTTTAGTGATTGAGATAAAAATTAATCTAGTTCATTGTAAATGACAGGACATGCTATATTAAATAGTTTACAATAAAATTTATACGTTATATTCACATATATTTCATTAATTGTTTTTCTTTGGGGGTCTAGAATATTTCTAACTGTCTATTCAGCTTTGAGAGGTTGAAACTTTTTAGAGATTATTTATTTTAAAATTGACAGAATCATTTGTCATTATGGTTTGTTTTTTTATTTACTTAATATTCACGCTGATATTACCAGTAAAATGTAAAATCTGTGTAGTTTACGCAGCTCGTGCGTGACTGAATTTTTTGTTAAAATTCTATTAGTTTTATATTAGTTTTGTTTGGGGCTCAGGTTTGCCATGTGAGTTAAAGCGTTGGCCTTAATCTCAAATGGTAAACCTAGAGTGACGAGTTCGATTCTCGCCTGAGCAAAGGAATTTATTTAGTGACGGAATTCATTAAATAAAATCCTCAGTCCCACCCTGGCTAGAAAAGGATGGTAACCTGTAGATAACCCGTCCCAGTTAGCCTTAGTTGCAAAAAGTGGACGTTAATAAATAATTTAAATTTAATTTTATTAGTTTTGTTTGTTATTAGAAATTTAGGACATTATTATTATAGAAAATAGGAACCTGTTGATTTTGTTTCTGTGTTATGATTTTTCGGTCAGCTGATGCCACTCAAAGATTAAATTTGGTCATCACCTGATTTCAGACTCACCAGACTGGTGGACCTTTCATGAGTGTTTTAATTGGATCAAAAGTCCATTAAAGTCGACTTTTCTAAGTCGAGACTACAATTTGAAAAATTCCTTCAAAACTTCAAAATACTCCCTGCACATTTTATACCTCTTGAATAGAGATATTAACCGACTTTTTCACATTTTGTATTTTTGATTTTCGTCATCTCCTAGATAGGATCGATGGATATTTGAGGAAAACCTTTTTGAAAATCGCGTCCTTAGAACAACTTCAATAGCTGATTTCCCTTAAGGAAATATTCTAAAAACACATATGAAAAATATCCATATATCCCACTCCAGGAACAAACAAAACAAAAAAGTTCCAACGAATAATAAAACAGACCTCTAGTTCGATCAAGGTCCACGGCCTGAGAACATGAAATATTACACTATGATAATGGGTGATATATATTCTGCATAGGAGATTTCTCTACTACAACAATATATGAACAGTCCCATCTGGGTCAGAAATGTACAGCCGCTACTGCTTCTTTTTATATACATGCACATAAACATGTGTCTTTCTTTTCCCAGGGTAGTTTCGAGCACAATTCCTTATTTAGGGGGTTCTTTAAATCTCATATGTCCACTCAAAACCTACATCAATACACCTTTGTTTATAGCAGATTTCCCTCAAGGGGAAAACTTTGAAATTCATTAATGTAAATATCGTTTTTGGATCTTAACTGCCAATTTATAAAACATCATTCAAAATATTTTCTCTATTATCTAAATCTTGACGAATATATAGACGATTATGTGTTTTGACATCGAATAACGTCCACCCCCTCAAAGTTAAAACTTTGAATTCTCATATAGCCTTTTGTACGTAGTAGACTCGCAAATATAAAAGTGTGTTGAAATCTCCAATTTCCAGTGATTAAGTAACAAACGTACGGACAGGCTGACAGATAGTTCTTCCAATGTTCTCAAGCTGTAAAAAAAATGAGCCCCCCCCCCAATTCAAACAGAAATTAATACGATCCCATGATTTATACATGTAGATTCATGCTCATTTTGGGTCCTAGTAAATCCCTAGAAAAGCTTCTAGCTAAGATACTGAACCATGGAGAAGATTGTAAGTTCCAGCTCCCAAAATGCTATTCATGGTGGTTGCACATGGCTGGAATGATTACCCATCTCTTCATCTGGGCTCAATCCTAATGAGTATGATTTGTACTGTTGACAAGGACTGAACATTGTCTATCGTGTCTTTTTCGTTCTTGTAGAATCTTTGCTCAGTATTCCAATAGTTAGTGCTGTTCCGTGGCAGATTACTTTGCATCCGAAACCCGTGCGCTTACTATATTTCTTACATGCTACTCAGATTATTCAGATTATTTACTCATCCATTTAAGCTAACTTAATTAATCATCTGACGAATGGTAAAAATTCTGGAGACTCAAAATCTTATATGTTGAATGTCTTTAAAAAAATGAAAATCATTTTCACAATATATCTTAATACACCCTCTCACAAACGTTTTTACATATACTTTATGACTGTTCAAAATTTAATCAAAATAGATCAAATTTAATAATGAGTATAATTTTAAAAGGAGGTAATTGGCCAGAACCACCTCATATTTTATTTAACAGATATAATAAAAAAATTATAAAGTTTAACAAATGTATAAATATTGATGTAGCAAAAATACATTAGAATGTAAAGTTGATTGTGAGGAATGGGAATTATAATTCAATATATTTACCTTACATAGACTCGCAAACTAAACATTGATTGAGTTTAACTTTAATTGATTTGTTTTTTGTTCTTATTTTATTTATTTACTTTTTCATTTCGTTTATTAATTTTATTTGCAATTACCTTACTTATTTTAATATTTTATTTTATTATTATTATTTCTTTTATATTATATTTGAGTAGATAGTTGATTAACGTGTATAAATTGTGAAATAAAAATGTAATTAAACATAATAATCATACATGTAATATGCCATGTGACAATGGAACATGTATTAAAATAATAACTCCTCATAGGGTCACTATGAGGAGAAAAACAATACCCTCTAAAATGTGCTTATAGCCCCCTTAAATTCCGTATTTGATATGATTCATAAATGTAATAACATTATCAAAGATAAATGCAAATACATGACACACGTGGGACAACGTGGCGACCTTTTTGACTAGTTTTGGTTGACGTCTGTACGTTTTGAAAGTAAGTATCTGGCATAACTCAAAAACGCATTGACTCTCTTATTTTGGACAAAAACTCATTATTTTTGCCATCTTAAAGATTGTCTTACAGGAGTTTCCGATTTTCATTAGAATATATACCTATTTGCTCTCTTCTGCAATTTAAAGATTTTTACGAGATTGGTTATATAACATTTTACGATCCAACTCATAATTACCGGAGGAGATATTATGAATGTTCGAGTCCCCCTGCCAAACCCAAATTATTCGTTTATAGTTATACGTTTATAGGTAATTTAAGTTTCAATAAGTTAGGGTATAGTTAAGGTTATGTATAATTTTAGCAGATTTGCATTCAGGGAAATCAGCTATTGAGGTTGTACTCATGACGGAATTTTCGAAATTTTTCTTCAAATGTCCATCGATCCTATCTAGTAGATGACGAAAATGAGGTCCGTTCAAAACTGTATATATATTCTATATATATATATATATATATATATATATATATACTTATATATATTTGTCTGTTACCGCTCTAGCGGTCGCAATTTGATCGTTACCAAACTCGATATTTAGTCGTTTTATGTAAAAAGAAAGATCAAGTTCGTTAACGGCTGAAATCGGACAAGTGGGTGGGGGAGTTTAGAAGGTAGGATTTTCGAAAACTCGAAATATCTCCGTTACTATAAGTCGGATCGTAATTGTTCAGAATCAATCTTATTACAAATTAAATTTACTATAAATATTGTTATATACATTTATTCTTTATCTTGAATATTAACCGAGATATTTGCATTAAATCGGAGCGGCTAACGGACGAAGTGACTTTCCCGCCAAAAGCTAGTTCAGCCGTTTCATTAACTGCTCGGCTCTCTTGAAATTTCTCTACTGTAAACATTCACGTGGGAAATCTGCTTAGTTTACGAAGCCCCTGCGTGACGGACTGTTTTACTAGTTTTGGCAGACGTCAGTACGTTTTGAATGTAAGTACCTCGCATAACTCAAAAACCCCTTGTGATGTTGTGAAGTATCATTTGGGCTTACTGTAACGTCGAATAGCGCACCTTTCCTTGCGGTCGACTCTTTTATTTTTGTGTATTGAAGGAAAAGTCATTATTTTTTTACTTTTCCATAGAATATATATACCATATTGCTCTCTTCTGTAATTTAAAGATTTTTAACAAGATTGGTTGTATAACATTTTACGATCCAACTCATAATTACGGTGATATGAATTTTCGAGTCCCCCCTTCCAAACCCACACTAATCCATGTCCGGTTTCAGCTAATAACAAATAATATTTTTAGTGTTGACAGAAAAGGTTAAATATCGAGGACGGTAAAGATCAAATAAAAATTTTCGATTTAATAATGAATCTTAATAGATTCATTGCACAACAAATTTGTATGTTTCTCGTTTAGTAAAGGTCTCTTGAAAAAAATATTTGGTATGTGAGTAGGAGTGGAAGTTTACATAAGGCTGAAAACTTAAAAAGTCCGTCACGCAGGGGCTGCGTAAACTAAGCAGATTTCCCTCGTGAACAATAGATAAATCTACATACTGATAACACAATAGCACCGTCAACATCAAGTGAATAAATACCAACGATAATAAGAAACGAGACGGGAAGCACCTGACAAACAGGTGTGCCAACTTCTCACAGGAAAGGAAAACAATTACTGAAATATATCAGAATATAACATTAATTTTATTCAAAGCTATGTACTATATCTAGTACTGTAATTTATAATGGATCAGAAATTTTTTTCTGATCTCAATCAATCAAATTTTAGTTATCCAAGAACTTAAGAAGGGGGGTCCCCATTTTTGAATTTATCTCGTACAATAAAGGTCACTTGAAAACAATTTATGGTATTTAAGCTTCTAATAATGTGATTTATTTCATTACAGAGTATTGTTGATGTAACATGAGTAGAAGTGGGGGTTTGCTGAAGGCTCAAAACTGACAATATCTCGGTTAATATTCAAGATAGAGAATAATTGTACATAACAATATTCATAGTACATTTAATTTGCAATAAGATTGGTTCTATACAATATTTTGATCCGACCTATATTAACGGAGATATTTCGAATTTTCGAAAATCCCCCCTCCTACTTGTTCGATTTCAGCCATTAACGAACTTGATCTGTATTTTTACATACAACGTATTCATATAACAGACACACACATATATATATATATAGTTGTCATAATTTCGTCATCTCCTGGTAGGATGGATGGACATTTGAATAAATTTTTCGATAATCGCGTCATGAGTACGACCTCAATAGCTGATTTTCCTTAAGTGAAATCTGCTAAAATCCAAATATTTCTGTTAATATCCATGATAAAATATAAATATAACAACGTTTATTGGTAATTTAAGTTTCAATAAGTTAGGTCAGAGTTAAGGTTATGTACAATTTTTAATCTGACTTATTAGAGTAGATATATTTCATATTTCCCGAATCCGATTTCTGCCATTGACGAACTTGAAGTTTCTTTTTACAATAAAACGATGAAAACACAATTTTATTAAAGCAGAACTAGGGAAATCTGCTAAACTTAGTGGACAATTATACCAGTATCATCAGTATAAAGAAATTATTATTATTATTTATTAACGTCCAATTTTTGCAACTTAGGCTAATTGGGACGGGTTACCACCCTTTTCAAGCCAGGGTGGTATTTTTAGGATGTTATTCAATGAATTTCGTCACTAAATAATTTCCTTTGGCCAGGCGAGAATCGAACTCGCCACTCTAGGTTTACCATGTGAGATAAAGGTCAACGCTTTAACTCACATGGCTAATCTGAGCCCCTTAAGAATATATTATGTTACATTTATGGAGTTCTCATTCATTCTTCGCTCACAAATCACAGGCAGGCTCAACAAGTCCTTTCTCCTCTGGTTCATAAAGCTAAAAGCACCTTCTGATATTGTCTAATATTGTTGAAAGTATATTGGCGCGGGTAGATGAGAGTATCTTCTTCCATGGAGTCTATCTGGGGCGAGCCCTGCTTTGACTTTATAATCAGGCCCTAGCTCCTCTTGGGCAAATGTTTAACTTTTCCATTCTCTCGAATACACAGAGCTGCTCGTCAGCATTCCTCTCCACTTACATTAACTAGAAATCTTCTTTTAATTTGGGAAAACGCTTTCCAAAAAGGAACCTTCCCGCCGACAATTTCCCGCCCAAAGACGCTTCTGTTCTTCTTATGTCAATTTGTTATCTTTTTTAATTAATTTTACTTTGAGTGTTTAGTACTCTAAATTATTCACGCAGTATTTCTTATCGAGTTACACAAGAAATACTCACTACTGTATTTCGGTTCTATTTAACAAGATGAATTTTTGGAGATAGTAGTCCATTTAAACTTGGCAATCTTTTATGATGTTTACACAAATCAAAAGCTGTGGGTGTGTACTTATATAGTCCAAGGACCAAGTGCAACATTAACATTCTCTTCGAATAAAGTTTATAATTTTCATAGTTGACTAAATTTTAAAGTTATTATTTTCAACAATACTATGGGCATACATTTTTTACGTTTGGGAAAAACAAGTTAAATAAGAGTTTTTTTTAGCATATTTCCCTTAAGGTTCTTACTCATGACGCGATTTTCGAAGCATTTCCTCAAACATCCATCCATCCTAACCAAGAATTGACAAAAATGAGGTCCGTTCAAAACTGTATTTAAATGTCAATTTATTTAAATCAGCTATTGAGGTCGTACTCATGACGCGAGTTTCGAAAAATTTCTTCAAATGTCCATCGATCCTACCCAGGAGATGGCGAAAATGAGGTCCGTTCAAAATTATTTATTTATATATATATATATATATATATATATATATATATATATATATATATATATATATATATATATAGATAGATAGATAGATAGATATATATATATATATAGATAGATAGCGGTCGCAATTTTTGTTTGATCGTTACCAAATTCGGAATTTAATCGTTTTATGTAAAAAGGAAGATCAAGTTCGTTAATGGCTGAAATCGGACCAGTGGGAGTGGGGGTTTTGAGGGGGGATTTTTGAAAATTCGAAATATCTCCGTTATTATGCGTCGGATCGAAAAATTGTATAGAATGAATCTTATTTCAAATTAAATTTACTATAAATATTATTCTATACATTTATTCTGTATCTTGAATATTAACCGAGATATTTGCATTTGTATTCTGCGTGTGGTCGGCAGGAATCGGCTATGTTCGGACTTTCCGCCGAGAGCTCTGGCGGCCGTTTCCGTAACTATTCGTCCCTCGTGAATAGGTTTAGAGGTTTCTTACTACTACAGTTGTTATTAGGCAGATTTCTCTATTGTAAAACTTCACGTGGGAAATCTGCTTAGTAACGCAGCCCCTGAGTGACGGACTTTTGTTTATTCGTCATCAAACTCCTAAAACCTTTTAAACGTTTTATGTAAAACTAAAGATCAAGTTTGTTATTGGCTGAAATCGTACCAATGGGAGGGGAGGTTTAGATGGGGGAATTTTGAAAATTCGAAACATCTCTGTTACTATACGTCAGATCGAATAGTTGCATAGATTCAATCTTATTGCAACTTAAATGTACTATAAATATTGTTATATACATTTATTATCTATCTTGAATATTAACCGAGATATTTGCATTTTTATTAAATGTGATATCAGACGTAATGAGATCGGCTGAAATCGGTTGTATTCAGGACTTTCCGCCGAAACTTAGTTCGGCCGTTTCCGAAACTGTTCCGCTCTCGTGAAATTGGTTTAGAGACTCGTTGCTACTTCTGTTATTATTAGGCAGTTTTCTCAATTGTAATACTTCATGTGGGAAATCTGCTTAGTTTACGCGTGACGGACTTTTTTGGGTTTACTAGAGATTTCTGTGGCATAATTAATCCAGTTGCATCTCTAATCTGGCCCGCCAGCCAAAGCATTTGGCCTAATTTAGTCTAGAAGGAATCGGGAGTTAGAAAGTGAAGGACATGATGACGCAATGGAATATTTGGCGAACGGTTCTTGAACGAGCAGTTCAACCCCAGAATATATGAATGATTCAAGTTGTACACAACAAGCCCGCCACGCAGGTGCTGTGTAAACTAGGCTTATTAACCACCTCCTGCGATGCTCACGTCATCACACATTCTATACTTTATTTCCCCTGTAAACGAAGCCTATGAGATGAAGGACATGAAATTTAAGCTGGACACAACATGATTATTGATTCAGTTACGATAAGTGAAAATGGTATATCTAGAACTGACGGTTAGCTAAAGATTGAAACCTAAAAATAGCAGATAACAGTGAATATTGCAGTTAAAGAATTTATATATATATATATATATATATATATATATATATATATATATATATAAATTTGTCTATTAACGTTCTAGCGGTGGAAATTATTGCTTTATCAATACCAAAATCAACATTTAATCATTATATGAAAAAATAAAGATCAAATTCGTTAATGGGTGAAATCGAGCGAATGGGAGGGGAGTTCAGAGGGGAGGATTTTCGAAAATTCAACATATCTCCGTTACTAATCGTCGGATCGGAAAATTGAATAGAAGTAATCTTATAGCAAATTAAATTTATTCTCTATCTTGAATTTTAGCCAAGATATTTGCATTTTTCAGTTTTTAGCCTGCACCAAACCCCCACTTCTACTTATGCTACATAAACAATATTCTGTTATATAATGGAACAGATTATACGAAACTTGAATACCTAATATTGTTTTCAAGAGACATTTATAATAGGAGATACATCCAAATAAGTTCTGGTGCCCCTCCCCGTCTAAATTTTTAGGAAAACTAAAATTGGATTGATTGAGATAAAAAATATTTTGATTCAATATAATACTACTGTACTAGATATAGTAAATAGTTTTCTATAAAATTAACAAGTTAGATTCTATCTATTAAGCGCTGGGATGTTAGCTTCCCTGTTTGTTTGCAATTCATACGCTTTCCGTTGTAGATATTATTAACTAGTAAATTGTCTGAGAGATTTCTTCTTACCGTTTCTATTTATTCCCTTAACATTCACGGTGGTGATACCAGTATATAGATTTATTTGTTGGAAACCTTCCCGCTGTTAATCTGGTTAGTTAAAGCAGCTAATTTACTTTTCTGGTGAAAATAAATAATTATCATAATTGTGAAATGAGTGGAACTTCTACAGTTGATATCCCGAATGTCTGTTTGCTCTCGTAACACTTTTGAAGGGGCGAGACGGGCCGAGTCCTTGAAATAGTGTTCATACATTTTATCAATGACAGTCGACATTGATCCTCGGAGAGAAGACATTTATTGTTAATTTACGTTAGTGCTTTGGGTCCTCGAGACGAGGGCATAGCGTGATCCAGGGATTTGAGTGCTTTAAGTGATACTCGTCCCAAGGCTGGTGTGCCCACTCGAGTGTTGTGCTGGAGTGGGTCTTGGGCCTTGCACCACACAGTTCGTGCCTATATGACCGGCAGTAATGGTCAGCCATGGCAAAAGGTGCCCCTTTAACAATTGCTCCTATTGTCTACCAGGGAGAGCCACTCTCCCATCACGAAGGTCTCTTACGGTAGTTCTAAAAACCCCTCTCACTCTAACCTTACATCTATGTTACCTTCCAGCACCAAGTATCTCATTGGTTCAATATTGGTAAGGTTATTACATTGTTTGTAAAATTCTCAAACTGCTTGGAACATATCAAGAGGGTTCATGCACAATCTGACGTGTTCTTTTTTTTTTAACCCAAATTGCTTTTTTTGTTTCAAATGTATAATCTATGACAGTGCCTACATCATAATCCGGCAAACCATAGCGGCCTAAGATATTTGCATTTAAACCTACAGAACGATAGTTTTATTTTTTTTTTTTTGTAATCTTCTTAAATTTCTAATAATTGGACATGTTTGCTTTAACATGAACCCTCCTCATATTAGCTCCTCATCTATTGAAGGTCGTACTTATGACGCGATTTTCTAAAAATCTGCTCAAATGTACACCGACATTTGCGATGACATAAATGAGGTCCGTTCAAAAGTGTATGTATATACATATTTATCGCCATTTTGTGTGATCGTTACCAAACTCGATATTTAAACGTTCTATGTTATAATGAAGATCAAGTTCATTAACGGCTGAAATAGGAATTAGGGAGGGGGGAAGGTTTAAAAGCGGAGAATTTCGAAAATTCTTAAAATCTCCGTATTATGCGTGGTATCGAAAAATTGTATGGAGCCAATCTTATTGCAAATGTAATGGTCTGTAAATGTTGTTTTATACGATTGTTCAAAGTCTTGATTGTTAACCGACATATTTGCATTTTTTTAGTTTTCGGCCTTCAGTAAACCCCTACTCCTACTCGTCATATTAACAATAAGCTGTTATATTATGAAGCAAATATTTTTATCTTCGAACTTTTACTTTTTGAGATAAATGATGCTTTGTTGATACAGCTCCTGCGCGACCAATTTTTATTTCTTCCATTTATGTCAAGATTATCGAAATCTCCTGGTGTTCTCTGTCATGGCGTAGTATTTTCTACAAGCTTTCGCTTATCATGTTGCTTACGTCTTCGAGTAACACAAGATAGATTGAGGATGGGGTGCCCTATCCAACGTATACAATTCTAAACCAAACTAGGCAAGTATATGTATATTGGATAGAACAGAGGGAATTCCCTCATTTTCTATGACTTGTAGAACGCTTGTACGAAATACCATGTCACGATCAATACCATAAAATGTCGATATCCTTACTTGTGTACTTTTAATTGTATTTTTTGGTTTTTGCAAGTATTATTCAAAAGCCTTTGGGCATTTTTCAATTAAGAGGCACATACTCGTCTAAATATAAAGCACAATATCTATCACTTGAAGCCACCTTTGTGCCAATGCTATTCCGGTGTCATAATGAATCACTTGATTCAAAAATCTTTTTACACATATTTTCCATTTGGAAAAACCAGAAAAAGTGTGCTGTTGATTTCGACAGGCCGTAATCCGAAGGTGCAAGATTTGTGTTTTTACATAAATAACATCCAAAAATTATTTCTGATATACTAATACTTAAACTAATAAGTTTGTTTCCTTTCAGGTATGTTGCTTCCTGGAATTTTTTTTTTAAGTTAAGAAGCAGCCATTCATAGTAAGTACACTCATATTTCGATCTATATACACAAATATAGATATGACTACATCTAACATTCAATATAATCTTATTTTTATGATCATTCCAATGGAAATGGTGTACATATCCCGTAAGGGAAATCAACTATTGAGGTTGTACTCATGACGCGATTTTCGAAAACTTTCCTCAAACGTCGATGGATCCTACCCAGAAGGTGACGAAAATGACTTCCATTCTAAACTGTATATATATTAGTCTCTTAACAACCTATGATTGCAATTTTGATTTGATCGTTTCCAAATCCCATATAAAAATAAACATCATGTTCGTTTATGGCTGAAAACGAAATATCTGCGTTGTGATACGTTGGATCGAAAAATTGTACAGAACCAATTTCAAATGGAATGATCTATAAACGTTATTCTATAGATATTTTCTGGAGCACGAATATTAACCGAAATATTTGGATTTTATAGTTTTCGGATACCAGTAAACCCACACTCCTATGCTTGTCATATAAGCAAATACGCTGTTATATCATGAACCACTTCATACCAAATATTGTTTTCGTTGAACTTTTATTTAAATATAAATAGAGAAAATGTGGTGCGAGAGATGCAATCCTGCGGGCCCAGACATTATTTTATTTTGAAATAGAGAAGGACAGCTGTAGATGGACAATTATTTGAAGCCTAAATTCGAAGAGGAGAGCTAATGCTTTGCTTTCTACGAGAAGGACATTTTTTTACCCATAAGATTTCATGGATGTTTACGTGCAGTTGCATAAGCGTCCGTGTATATTTGGGGCGGGGTTGCCCATGAGATGGTTGGTTATCTGAGGTTAGGAGCGGGCGGGGATCAACAAGTGTGCCAATATCAAGTGCTATGGAAATCGATAGTTGCGGTCATCGACCTCTCGATCTGCACTATTCCAGGAACGGTGGGGTGTCCGCAGCCTGATCCCCTGACCTCCTTACACAACTAGGCTATTACATGGTTTCCCCTAGCGCCTTCTTCACCTTTACTAGCTTCAATTTGTTATGGCTTTATTGATCCGGTGGATAAACGATGCATCAATATTGTATTCAACATCCACGTCAACAACCTTGTCAATTATGCATCTCACCAAACTGGCTCGGTTCTGTTCCGATTCGTTTATAGACCAACTGAACTCTACAAAGTTCGACTCATTAGGACTTCAAGGTCTTCAAGCCAATTTTGAGCGCCGGAGCTTATTATAATTATTGTCAGTCACGCAGTCAAACTTGAAATTTTAAAACCAACTATCTTAATTCGTATTAATTAGTTGAAGCCGGTCTACCCACCAGATGTTTTATTTGCCACTACTCCTTTTTGGCGAAGGAAACCCTCGTCAACAATCAGTTAGACCAAAAACTGATGGGGAGTGTCTGGATCTGTTTCTCGGTTACCAGTCACAGACGTGGTTTTCATCGTTTACTCTCTCCGTCAGAGGTGTCAAATGATTGAAGAAGGGGCTTCTCAGGCCCTTCTGTCACAGATGACAATAATCGTCTTATTTAATGAGTCGCTTCCAGAGAACTGAGAGTCTGATGTAATAGAAGGGCTCTTCCATTTTAATCAATAAGCCTCAAGGTTCGTAGAGGGTAAACGGGGTTTAGGCCCGATGACTAGGTACCCTTTCATTCCGTTCCCGTCATCTTGTGGCGTTCACAATGTCACTACACCCTTGATAGCTTTCTCGTTGATTAATTCTCACTAACTGCATGTAAGTGAGGTAAGAGGGGAGGTACATTGATGTTGTAGTTCGCATAATCATTAGCCAGATAATGCTGGTTATGAGGGATGACTCTCTAACTATAGGAGTCTAATGGAGAATTCTCTCCACATGCTGGTGCATTTATCGTTGGTGTGAGGTAAATCAACATGGGATGAAAAAATTACGAGAATGAGAAGAAAATTTGTTTTCAAGAGTTTGGAGGACCGACCTTTCTAATAATTTCCAACGTATTTAAGTACATAGAATGAATCACGAGTTCAATACCAGAGCGCTCACAGTACTCTAGATTTCGCGGGAGTCGAGCGTCTGACACCCCTTCGGGATAATTAACGATTATGACTCTCTGATCCTGTCCAGAGACAAGCTAACACTATGTGAACTCACCACTGACCCCCCCCCCCCCGGGAATAATGAGACACAGTGTACTGGAGATAACTCATTTCACGTCCTCCTTGGTTAACAGGGGCTGTACGTCGGACTGAGCACGCTCTCCATAAACTCTGATTATTAATCCCTTTAGTCTCACTTGGGGGTGGCTAAAGATCCCAAAGCCTATAATGTATTAACATGTGTTGATTGACAAGATAAAGCATATGTTATCATGCAAATACACACTGAATAATACAGAGAGACTTTTTCTGTATTTAAACAGGGTACATGGGGAGGGTCCCATTACCGTATCCTATCACAATTAACGAGTTTAAACTAAATCACTCAAATCATTTGTATTGTTTACATCTCGTGGCAACCTGATAAATATTTAATAAATATAAACTCTCACGTAGAACCACAACATGTCCTCGAAGAACATTCTTTACACTTCATCAAGTCCGTACTTATCAAGAACCTCTCTTCTCTGAACCAATACCAGATGTAGCCTGTAGAAATTACATAAGTGTGTTCTAAACATGCTGAAACTTGTAGTTTACCTACTTCTGTGTTCATTTATTTGTTACTCAATCTAATACTACGTTATGAGAACACATATTTTCTTCAATTCCAAAATATGTGGGCATGCGTTTCTGCAAAAACGACTTCATCATCAGATTAGAGGAATAGAATGTTGGAAATCAGGAAAGAAAACAGGAAATGACGACGGTCTTCACCGACAGATATGACAACATAACAGGAAATGCTAACATTGACTCAGGTGCAATATCAACAGAGGTGACTGGATGCTGAATGAACCTGCAACCACCCTTACTCATATACTAGATAACGTATTCGACTTTCGTTTAATATTCAAAATGTCTGATAGTTTTATATAATATGCAACCAAAATAACATAAATATGCTCATATTTTTACATATGCACTACTTTTTGATGACAACCTCATTTAAAAAAGAATTTTTCAGCTGCTAAGAAGGGCAGGTGGACAGTTGAAGGCATTTTCGAAAAATCAGAACACAAAAACAGTATCAACAGACCTATTTCATACAATAGAAATGTCCTAAATGTCTAATAACAAACAAAACTAATATAAAATTCTTAGAATATTTGGGGCTCAGGTTAGCCATGTGAGTTAAAGCGTTGACCTTAATCTCACATGGCAAACCTAGAGTGACGAGTTCAATTCTCGTCTGGGCAAAGGAAATTATTTAGTGACGGAATTCATTAAGTAACATCCTAAGTCCCACCCTGGCTAGAAAAGGGTGGTAACCTGTAGAGAACCCGTCCCAATTAGGCTGAGTTGCAAAAAGTGGACGTTAATAAATAATAATAATTAGAATATTAACCAAAATAGAAAACGGATGTGTGACTATACGTTTGTTGTAATTTTTTTCGTTATAAACCAGTATTTGGGCATAGACCAAAATTCTTGTTATTGAAGTAACTCTGAAATAAGTATGTACGGAATCCAGAATGATTGTAAGGAACGCATAATTCTATGCAAGAAATATGTGTTCATTGAGCACTAGTGGCAGTGCAGAACTAACGGATTTAAATGGTGAACCTGAAATCTTACCTCTTACGAAACATAGAATGATATGATTTCACATACCAGATAGATGGCAGCACAGTGGGGCCGAAAGAACACTTTAGCGAAGACAGAGGTAGGTTTCTGAAGTTGGACTGGAGTCAAGATGGTTGAAGTGACCAAGCATCAAGAAGGATTAATGTACGGATATGTTTTGAGTTCGGAGATTTGGCGAATTTCGCTACCATTTGATTTGAGGTTCAGTTGGCAATTTGTTAATGGGTTTGACCACATGTTGGATCTTATGCGGTAGAGCAGCAATTAATCGGGATCAGTAAAAAGGCTATAAAGTGCACTTCAAAAGCGCAATCTTCACCATCAGTCGGACCTGGTAAGAGACGTCTTGACGGTCGCCCTGCTGGCAACAAAACTCTGATGACGGATCTTGCGCTTTGAAAGTGCACCTAGAGGAAAAATACTTGTTTAGCTCAAGTCCTTTTTATTGATTCTCTTAATGGACCAATCGATAGACGTTCGCGTACATGGATTTGGGCCTTGAAGATCCTGTTTCCGTTATTGTTGTGATGGGAAGTGAACAGACACCTGTCAGCCTGTAAGGATCTCAGCGGAGATTGGCGCAGGCGCTCCGGCCTTCATGAATAAGAGCTTTCAGCCCCCGAGATGGTAAACAAGGTCTCGAATATATAGCCAAGGTCAGGAAATCTGCGCAGGCTCACCCTCCCCCCCCCTTATCCCCCCTCTCACTCACTCTCTCAGTCTCTATCGCTCTTTTTCTCTCAGTTTTCTACTCGTCCTTTTTTTTTTATTCCCTTCCATCTTCTCCCTCTCATGTTCTTTTTTCCATCCTCTCTGTCTCTCACCCCCACTATACAATTTCCCAGCATCACTCAAATAATCTTGACTGCTCTTTCAAATTAGACGAGTCCATATTTTTTTCTCCCGCTTTTAAATTTGGCTTTTACATTGCTGCTCCTTGGTTTTCATTTTAAGCTTGAAATAAATAAAAAAAATACTAGCATGGTCCAACAGATCTTCCAGATAGAATGACGTGTTGAACAAATCGGTCAAGAGAGCACACAACTTGGAATGCTAGTTTTTCTAACTTTATCCAAAATTTACAAATCAAAAAGAAAAAAAATACTTTAAATGCATGCTAACCTCTTTCATATGAATCCTTTTCAAATGTTTAGTTTTGAGCGTAGTGTTCCGTTGCAAGGAGCAATGAAATGATTCCAAAATCTCTATCATTTTCTTTTCTTCTGTCATTACTAGAGGATGGTCTTTTAAAATAAGTAATAATATATGACATGGCATTGTAGACCTTAGATATCTCTTTAGTTTACGCAGACCCTGCGTGACGGGTTTTTGTTGTTCATCGTCAAAAGATCTATAATTTATGTTCGTAGACCTATTTTAGATCTGATTCATTGAAACAGAGTTATCTAATGATGACATTCAAATGAAATTATTTTTTTCTGTAATCGTTGAATAATGGTAACATTACTAAACTGAAATGAGTGAAGAATGTGAAACATTTTGCAATAGAGTGAAGAAAGTAATCACTTTCTTCACAAGTGAAGAAAGTGGATTGCCTTCTTAATTAGTAATAAGTATAAATTGAAAAATAATTTGAAGTTGGAAATTAAATGCTTTTAAATGTTTCTTAACATTGTAAGAATTTATTTTAACAAAATAAATTGAAATGTGAATGAATTATTGGTGGAAATAATCAATATATTTTAAAATTTAAATATAATAATAATTACCTTCCTTGTTTATAACCTGCACTTGTTTATGACTGCACTACTTCACAATCATCACTAGTTGTTTTATAACTATGCTTATAACCTTTCACAACCATGCTTATAACCTACCAACAAAATACCATAATCTTCACAACATCCTAATTTTGTTCATATTCTGGTTAGATCTGATCATGTATTACACGATTACAGAAAAAATTTAATATTACACTCGTGACGAAAGTAGAATTTACAACTCTCCTGAAATTACCACACTCGCTTCGCTCGTGTGGGTAAACGTTTCACTCGAGTTGTAAAATGATCTACTTTCGTCACTTGTATAATAAATAACTATAAACGAAGTCCTGAAAAACATTTTGTTTATTTAATTTAATAGGAGTACACAGAAGTCAGAAGAAGGCGTCCACATCCATGCTCACATAATTTACCAGTTTACTATTTATCCCAGGTACAATGTGTCCCTTTAGACCACTGTATAACGTGTGATAGTGGCGACTGGTTAGTTGTGTTTAGTTGATTTGACATTTTTGGAAAAATCGTATATATTTGAAGCCTTTCTTCTGTTGACTTTGAAAGAGCCCGTTGGAGTTGGGAGCTACGTGGTTATCTCCCCCTGGACCTTGTCGTATCCTAAGGATGTGTCTGCTGACTCCATCATCGGCGCATATGCCTCAGCTGTCATCATTATCACGGTTCTCTATTTATCTCTTATCTTCCCATTACTCTCTCTCTCCGCCACATCAATCATCACCCTTATCGCATACTCCTCTCGTATAAATCCTCATCTTTCACATTAATTCCTGTTTGTTGCGCCTTTGCCTCAGATTCCTACTAACAGAGACACTGTTTGTCCCATAAAAGAGAAATCCGCTAATGGGGATAAACCCACGAAGCGACTTTCCAAATCATTCCCGAGTATATGAAAAATCATTACTTTTACAATTTTAAAGCTGATACTTTTAGCAGATTTCCCTTAAGGGAAATCAGCTTTTGAGGTCGTACTCATGACGCGATTTTCGAAAAATTTCTTCAAATGTCCCTCGATCCTACCCAGGAGATGACGAAAATGAGGTCCGTTCAGAATTATATATATATATATATATATATATATATATATATATATATATATATATATATATATATATTTGTCTGTTAACGCTCTAGCGGTCGCAATTTTTGTTTGATCGTTACGAAACTCGATATTTAACCGTTTTATGTAAAAAGAGAGATCACGTTCGTTAATGGCTGAAATCCAGACCAGAGGAAGGGGGGGTTTAGAGGAGGGGATTTTTGAAAATTCGAAATATCTCTGTTATTATGCATCGGATCGAAACATTGTATATAACCAATCTTATTGCAAATTAAATTTACTATAAATATTGTTATATACGTTTATTCTCTATCTTGAATATTAACCGAGATATTTGCATTTTTAAGTTTTCAACAAACCGCCACTTCTACTCATGTTACGTAAACAATACTCTGTTACATAATAAATCACATTATTGGAAGATTAAATACCAAAAATTGTATTCAAGAGACCTTTATTATACGAGATACATGCAAATATGTTCTGGTGACTCCCCTCCCCCCCCATCTTAAAGTTTTGGACTACTAAAATTTTATTGATTGAGATAAAAATTATTCTGACTCATTATTAATTACAGTACTAGATATAGTAAATAGTTTTCAATAAAATTAATGTGTTATATTCTGATATATTTCAGTAATTGTTTTTCTTTCCGGTGTGAGGCGGGCCGAACCGTTTGTTTACATTTCTAACCTAACGCTTCCTGTCGGCAGGTTATTGAAATTGGATGAACCATTTCTTATTTCCGTTTGTATTTATTCACGGTATTGTTGTGTTACCAGTATGTATATTTATCTATTACTAAACTTCACGAGGGAAATCTGCTTAGTTTACGCAGCCCCTGCGTGACGGATTTTTTTAATGGGTGTGTTCATCTGAGATCAAAAATGTGCAATAAATATTTTTGTTGTCTTATCTTATATTCGTTATGTTGAACATTATTGCTCATATTTATTTTAAGTGTCTACTCACTACACATGTGAATTCTTATTTTTCTTGACTAATCTTTTTCAATCGCTATCCCAAATTTCATATTTTCGTATTTCGTGATTGAACTCGATCAATATTTCTTAGTTAGCGGGAAGTAGAATCATTTAGTTATTTTTCTCGTGATTTGATTTGTGGTATTAACATCAAAGGTTGGTAAGAATTCACCTGTCAAAACATTAGTTGGCGCGGGGCATGTCCACCGTAATTCGGGATCAAGCAATGGTTTATTTTTAAGTCTATAATACCAATCTCAAGGTTCATTGTCATTAATGCCACTGAGGTTTTACTCCTGACGGGATGTTAGGAAAATATCTTCAAATGTCCATCGATCCTACCCAGAAGAAGACGAAATTGAGGTCCGCACAAAACTATATATTTAACCGTTAACGCTCTAGTGGTCACAATTTAGGGGATGCGGTTAGACGGAGGGAATTTATAAAATTCGAAATATCTCCGTAATTATACGACGGATCGAAAAATTGTGTAAAACCAATCTTATTGAAAATTTGTTGGTCTATGTGGTAAATGTTCTGTACATGTTTTCTGAATCATGAATTTGTATTTCATAGTTTTTGCCTTTCAGTAAACCCCCACTCATACTTATCTCACACTAATAATAAGCTGTTATATCATGAACCACTTCAATCGAAGGTTAAAAACCAGATATTGCATTCATTGAACTTTTGAATCAATGTTATTGTAAATGAAATAATCTATAAATGTTATTCTGTTAATATTTTCAGTAGCTGGAATATTGGAGTTTTAGTTCTCGACTTTCAGTAAACCCCCACTCATGGCTCATAAGCTCTTATGTCAAGAACCACGTCATTCCAAGGTCAAATGCCAAATATTATGTCCAGTGAAGTTTTACTCGGGTGAGATACATGCAAATACGTTATGTGATAACGTCTCCAATTAAGATTTTTCGTTCCTGTCTCGAAAATGTTTATTTGATCTATAACGCGCTCGATATTCAACATATTGGAGAAAATTTAACCTTGAATAGTGGGGGTTTAGAGGCGGGGGGTGGGATTAGAAAATTCAATATATATCCGTTATTATGAGTCGGATCGTAAAATGTTATAAACCCAATCTTGTTAAACTATCGGTTTTGTACAATTGTTGTTCTATGTATTATTTCGTAACTCAAGTATTAAGCGAGTTGTTCCTCGTTTTTGTATACATCCTTCTGTAACCCCCACCATTCTACTCATCGGTTATTTAAATATAAATAGTGAATATATGGTGTGATGAGATAACGAGTGTTTTCCCAGCACATGGGAAATCTGTTTAGTTTACGTAGCCACTGCGTGACGGACTTTTAAATTGTTCGAAGTTTCTTGAAAAGCATTCTCATTCCGAGATCTGCCAAGGTTTTAAGGAATATTTTGAAGTATCCTTTGTCGGTTGTAAACTTCATCGGTTTCCACGGGCAGAACGGCCGTTCCCAGGGTAGCCAGTTGATGAATAGCGAACTGGGACATGTGATGACAGGGTTAACCGTAGCTAGTGGCTGTAATTATGAGACGGAGGCCGATGACCAGGAGGCCGTCATTGTCTTCCAGATAACAATGACCCAATACCCTTGGCTGCCGTCTCGGCGGGGGTTTCATCCTCTCTCATCGGCTGTTGGTCACCTTCGCTCCAACCTCAGCTCAGGGTCTCATGGAGGATGCCTGGGGGACTCTTAGATCGCTCTGGAATTGTGAAGAACTCAATAGAAGAGATAAGAACCGGCTCAATAACTGATTTCCTTCTCCCAGATAAGTCCGTGGCGCAGGTACTCCCAAAAATGATCATATTTCCCACAGACTGCTATAGAATACTAATGACGTAAACCCTCATTCTATTCTCTATTTCGTCGGCAATGCGTAAGTTTTGTGAACGGGGCTAACAGCTTAAACTGGACACGAATAGCTTAGTGATACGGTTGCAATAAATAAAAAGTCCGTCATGCAGGAGATCCGTAAACTTAGTAGATTTCCCACGTGAAGGTTTACAACAGATAAATCTACATATTTTTGGGGGGCTCAGGTTAGCCATGTGAGTTAAAGCGTGACTTTAATCTCACATGGCAAACCTAGAGTGGCGTGTTCGATTCCCTCATGGGCAAATAGTTATTTATTTAGTGACGTACTCATTAAATAAGTAAATAAATCTACATACTGGTAACACAACCGTGAACATTAAGTGAATAAATACAAACGGTAAAGAAGAAAACCTATCCAGTCGATTTGCACGCTAATATACTCTACAGCGGGAAAACGTCTGAAAACAAAAAGGCCAGTCAACCTCTCAAAGCTGAATAGATAAATAGAAATTTTCTAGACCGGAGAGAAAGACAATTACTAGAATACATCTGAACATAATATATCAATTTAATTGATCACTACTTACTTTAGCTAGTGCTGTAACTTATAAATATAAAAATCAGAATAATTTTTATTTCAATACTCAAATTCAATTGTTAGTAAACCAAGAACCAAAGAAAGGGGGGGGGAGGTGGTCAACAGAACCATTATTAATGTGATATGAGTAGGAGTGGGGGTTTCCTGAAAGCCGAAAACTATAAAATCAAAATTCATGATTCAGAAAATATGTACAGAACCACATTTATAGACCAATGCATTTTCAATAAGATTGGTTTTGCACAATTTTTTGCTTCGACGTATAATAACGGAAATATTTGGGTTTTTTTTTTAAATTCCCCCTATAAACTCCCCCCCCCCTCCCACTGACCTGATTTCAGCCATTAACAAACTTGATCTTCCATTTTTGCATAAAACGTTTAAACATGAGTACGACCTCAAAAGCTGCTTCTCTTTAAAATTTCGTAATCATTTTCATAGGTAGGGATTGTGGACATCTATGAAGGTTTCAGAAATTTACGTTATGAGTATAACCTTGATTGGAGTCTCTTGTGGGAAATCTCCCAATAATTTAACTCTGAAAATCCGAAGCTTACTTTTCATTGTATTGTTGTCATATATAGTACTTATACTGGTCTTTCAAAAAGAATCAACTGATTTCAAAGCTTTATGGTGCTTTAGACCTGCAGAACACGTTGCATGTCATTACAAAAAGCGCTGGGTGTAAGTTTCGAATGGTTTCCGGTAGTGTACTCCATTGATACTTCTCTAATGCTCTGTCGTAATCCCTACTCACAGCTGTTCCCGTGCGAGCGTCACAATGGCTAAACCTGTACAAAAATCGTTCTGTACTATTCAGTTTGCAAAGACCAATTCTGTTGTCACAGTGCAACGTGCTTTCCTTAGGCGATTCAACGCACCGTACATGCCCTCTGCCAAGAACATCCGACGTTGGTTCGTACAGTTCCGGGACACCGGATGTTTTTGAACATTAGTGAGAAGTTACAAAACCTCAACACCGGTTAAATACATGTGTCTTTATTGCAATCTTGTATTAAAGTCTGTTAATAATATATAGCTTAATGAAATAGGTTCCTTCTTTTTTAAAGAACAGTATTACAGTATCCTATTATAGACTAAATTCATATTCTGCTAAAGTGTTGGAATGTGTAGGAGGAACATGGTTCCTAGAAGATCCTAACCACCAAATACATTATTCACCGTGACCCGTTCCTTGTTCAAACATACTCAGGCTGAATAACAAAGCAGTCGGCCAGACTGTTGCCACCTATCTAGGAGATATTTCGTTTTATTGCTACACCATCTGTGTATTTACTGTCTGACATTACTCATTGTAAAAAGAGAAGATAAGTCCTCTCGGAGTAAACCTTGAAAAAAAAAGTTGGGTCGCTTCTTCTTAAAAAAAATGGTTTCAATTTGTAATCTTATTCCTCTCACCCCTGGCATTGCCTCATCGGATTACGTCTGGGCCCTTGATCCTTATACAATCTCATATATGAAGTTTCTCTTATTTTGGTACATTGGGCCTCCGCAGGTCAGTGTGCCAACTGTTTTAGGACCTACCTCTTGTTCTCGTGTCAATAGGTACATTATACAACTTTACAGTTGGCCTGATGACTGTTTCATGGAACATGGACTTCTTCATTTTGGGGATATTAAGAAAGATTAATTCATAGACACATTTGGGCTACAAATTCATTCTTGCTGTCATCTATAGGAATAAACAGTAAAACTGATTGGTGGGTCAGTTAGCCATTTGCGTTAATGAATTTATATTCCATTCATACACCCACGCGCCCCGGGGAGTGCAGGATGAAGTGCGGGATAAGGCGTGAGAACATCCCTAATTCAAATCCGTTTAATTGGGAATTAAAGATCAACTTCGTTAAGGGCTAAAATTGGACAGGTGGGAGGAGGGGGTTTAGATAGAGGAGTAGACTTTTAAAAATATTAAATATCTCCGTTATTATATGTCGGCTAGACAAAATGTATAGCACCAATATTATTGAAAATTTAATTTTCTATAAAATCTGTTATATATGTTTTTTTTGTCGCTATCTTGTTTATTAACCGAGATATTTAAATTAATTAGTATTCAGCCGTCAGCAAACCCCCACTCCTACTCATGACATAAATACAATAAGCTCTTATAACATGGACCTCTATATTATAAGCTTAAATACCAAATATTGTTTTCAAGAGACATTTATTAAGCGAGATACATGCGAAGTCGTTTTGCGATGACGCAATGAATTAAGGATTTATGTCTTTTTCTCGAAAATGATAATTTGATCTATACTATAATTTTAATATAGTAATATAATACGCTTATAATATTTAAGCGTATCAGTCATCACTAATGATCATATTTGTTATTGACAGAAATCGGGCAAGGAATAGTGTGGGTTTATAGTGGAGGTAATTAAAAAATTCAAAATATCATATTAAAATACGTTGTTATGAGTCGGATCAATAAATGATATAGAACCAATCTTGTTAAAATATTGATACCCTACATTGTTTCTCTATGCAATTTTTTCGTAACTCAAATGTTAAGCGAGTAATTTGTACTTTCTGTTTTTCAGTCCGAATATGTGTTGATACTGTTGCGAAAATTAAATACATGAAAAATTAAACAGACATAGTCACGTATTTGGGAAGTACGAAGTAGATCAAAGAACCCGAAAGAGGTTCGAGTCTGTTCTGGAAGTGTCGTGACCTTCCCTTTGATGTATTCCGACGACCTATATAAAGGACCGGCCAGCCGCGAGGTAGTTTGTTCTCAGCTGTCTTCAAGTGATCATCAGTGCTGCAGTACTGTAAAGTGTTTTTATGTGAAGAACAGTGTTGTGCCGACTCTGTAAGTAACATTATAGTTTCGTGTTTAAGACAGTGCAGTGCCGTGTTTTTGTGAACTTCTCTGATCGTGAGTGAATTATTGGACTGTGTAACCTGACGAACATGAAGCTTTCAGTACATACTGTGATTAATAATTAAGAATAATTAACCATGTGTGTAGTGTATTGTTAAATAAATTGTGCAGTGATAAAAACTGTGAAGCTTGTGTTTGTTTAATTTTGCGATCCAAAAGAACTCTAATAAACAACGTTTATTACTGATTTTGTAATAAAACGTAACAATATGTTATCACTAGTGTGTCATACGCGCTCGTCGGAAATCTGCTTATTTTACGCATTCCCTGCCTGACCGACTTTTTCTTTTTTTTTAGACCTGTTTTGCCAATTTGTGTCTTTGTTCCCCTAATAACCAGGGACGAAGGATTATAATTGCCTCTGCGGGCTGTATTTTCCGAGAAATCGCAAGGAGGGGGAGGGGAGGTTTAACCACCTGTACACGAATAGGGATCTCTCGTCCTTGGAAGTTTAATGGAAGTCCTTGGGGGGGGGGGGGGTCGGCGTGAAATAGGGGTGCGAGGGGTGGCATTCAACTCCCCCCGATTACCTCCTGTCGGCGAGTACAAAGCCCAACTCAATACTTGTTATTCAGCGGCTATATAAAGATCCTTGTGGGAAGTCTGCTTTTATGTTTAAATACCCTATTGAGTTAATCGCCATTTTTAAAAAAAAACAAACCAATTTCAAATATAAATGGGTGCGACAAACCTTGAAATTGATCATCATATTAACACCCAATTAATTCTGGTACAATCAAATGGAGTCAAGTCGTATGGGGAATTATAATTATAATATATTTTCAAGGAAGGAAAGAAATTTACTAAAGTTATTCTGTATATAAGCGTTAATATTAGTTAATATAATTAAATTTATGTATTATAATAACGATATTATTTAAATAAGGAAAAATCAATTTTGAGATGTCCATCTTCATATAAAATATTCCAATAATGTACAATTATACTTCATTCGTTCTTTACTCTTACCATTTTAACAATCGTTTTTCTTTTTTATGTGTACCCAACTCTACTTGAAGCTAGAGCTAAAGTTCTTTTACTTTTTTAAAAACAAAAATTTGACGATGGAGCGCATGCTCTGAAAGCGCTCTGTCGCATAGAATAAATAACTGTGAAGTAACAAGGACTTTGTATTTTTTTTATTTAATGAATTCCTATTGTCCAGGTTAGACTCGCGACTATAGCTTTACAAAGGGAGATCAAGAGCAACGCCTAAAGTCACATGGCTAACCTGGCCTCTCTGGTGGATATTATATGAAGTGCATATTTCCTGGGACTGAACTGTATACAAGTTTCAAGTTGTCTGTTTGTATCTACTCTTAAGTTCTTCAACTTCCCAAATCCTAGGTTATTGATGAGTGCAGTAGTCACAGAAGGCACTAAATAGTATTATGTTTATCCCAAAGTAATTTAATAGATTCTGAAAGAATTTTTTTTTTAAAAAAATGTAGCAGAATCAATTTAGAAAGCGTTGAATATGTCTAATAATATATAATAAAAAAAGAAAAAAATCTTAATAAAGGGTGTATTTAATAGTAAAAGTCTATTATGATTAGGTGGGTCATTGTGTCATTGTCTGTAGAGAGTAGGACAAAGTTTTGTTTTCGAATCATGTCCCATCATAAGCAGGGTTTTTATTCTAGTCACCTATTCATCCATTCAACAGCCAATGGGGGCCTGCTTTCTCCCTCTTATCAAGCTTTCAACTTTCTCATTCGCTCTTTTCGTCTTATCAGCGCGAGTCCTTGTGACGACCGAGAAATCTTAGGACCGTTCGGCAAACGATTAGCATCAACATGGAGTGTCATGGAGAGTTACGAAATCGGGCTTTGTGTCGTGACTCGGCTCCATACAATCTTGAGATTTCAACAGATAAGGCCTCACTTGGGTCCGGGGTCAAGGGTTTACAACCCCAGTGTTATTCTTTGCTACGTCCATGGCGCAGAAGTAGCACAACGATCCAATAATGCCTAGTTTATTGGAGGTAATGTGCAAGGAAGGCAATGGTAGCACATCTGAAGTCGATTGAGGAATAGCACTTCCAAAGCCAAAGAGGCATCTTAACAAGTAATCCTTCTTAAAGATACCGAACAGATGTTTGCAAAGTCTGGAGTGTACTACTTTGTGAGAGCCATGGTAGGGCTCCCCAAGAAAGGGAATATCGCAGATTATATAAGAAATTGATTTATGGATTTGGCGCAGAATCGCCAGTACAAATTAGACTAATAAAAACTCCAACGTGGAAGTCCCAAATGCAGTTGATGAATGTAATAGTCTTATCAAGGCTATGGAAAAAAGGAGCACAACGATTTCAGCACAAATATATTCGAAGCTAAGACTCTTGGGCATAGGGGAAGTGGGAGGCCTTTTTAATCCTATATTGAAAACGTCAAGTATCTTACGGATTTGGGTCGGTGTATTAATATGAAAATACCAGCTTCCGATAGAACAGAATGGTTGCAACAGATCTTGATGATGGATGCTTATTGGGAAGTATTTTTGAAGTATCCAAAAAGTCACTCTAGCGATAACTGAGCAGATTTTCAACTTGTGCAACCTTTTGCATTTTTCTCAAAAAGTAAAAGTTCAATGAAAAACATATTTGGTATTTAACCTTGGAATGAAGTGTTACATGATATAACAGATAATAGTTAGTATGACTTGAGTATAAATGTAAGTTTACTGATGGCCGAAAACTAAAATTTCAAAATATCCCTGTTAATATTCCATATAGACAAAATATGTATAAAAAATCATTTATAGAACATTACATTTGCAATAAGATTGATTCTATACAACTATTCAATCCGACGTATAACAACAAAGATATTTCGAATTTTCGAAATTCTCCCTCTCTAAACTCCCCTCATCTGGTCCGATTTTAGCCCTTATTGAACTAGATCTTCATTTTTACTGAGACAAAAATTGCTAAAAACTGCTAGAGCGTTAACAGACACACACACACACACACACACACACACACCCACACACACAATATATAGATATATATATATATATATATATATATATATATATATATATATATATATATATATATATATATATTTATATATAATAAATATAATGTTCTTTCATATATATATATATAGATAAATATATATATATATATGAAAGAACATTAACATGTACATTTAAAAATTGAAAAAAACAGTCCAATACATAGTTATTAAAAATCAATCCTCTTTCAAAGTCAAAAACACTGTGGAAGAACTACAGGGAAAGTATATATATATATATATATATATATATATATATATATATATATACTTTCCCTGTAGTTCTTCCACAGTGTTTTTGACTTTGAAAGAGGATTGATTTTTAATAACTATGTATTGGACTGTTTTTTCAATTTTTAAATGTACATGTTAATGTTCTTTCATATATTATCTGTAAGTGTTCATTGGGGCCATAATTTTTATTGTTTATTATGTCGTATGTTTTGAATTATATTTTTTTAATCTATTCTTCTTTCATCTATTCTTTTTTAGCAGATTTCCCTTAAGGGAAATCAGCTATTGAAGTCGTACTCAATACGCGATTTTCGTTCAAAATTATATATATATTTATGTGTGTGTGTGTGTGTGTGTGTTATTAATTGCAAATTAAATGTACTATAAATATTGTTATATACATTTATTCTATATCTTGAAAATTAACCGAGATATTTGCATTTTTCAGTTTTGAGCCTTTAGCAAATCTCCACTCCTACTCATGTCATATTAACAATAAGCTGTTATATTATGAACCACTTAAATACAAGGTTAAATACGAAATATTGTTTTCATTGAACTTTTACTTTGTGAGATTTATGAAAATACGCTCTGTGGTCCCCTCCTCCATTCTATAAATTTGAATGATTGAGATAAAACTGATTCTGATTCATTAAAAATTACAGCACTAGCTATAGTAAATTGTTTTCAATAAAATTAATGAGTTATATTTAGATATATTTCATTATTTTTTTGTCTTTCCGGTCTATCTATCTATTCAGCGCTTTCCGTTGTAGAGATTATTAACTTGTTTTGTAAATTGACTGAAAGATTTCTCGTTACCGAGAAGTTTATTCATTTCATATTCACGGTAGTGTTACCTGTATGTATATTTATCTATTGTAAACTTTCGCGTGGGAAATCAGCTTAGTTTACGCAGTCCCTGCGTGACTGACGTTTTACATATTCGTAGATTCTTACCCGTGATCTCAGAATACTTCACCTTACTATAACTCAAAAATGTGTATATATTCCTTTCGATCGTAGCCAATCGGCTGCAGTTTCTGAGAGGGCTTTTCCTTGGATAGCTGAACGTGAGAACTGTATACATCAGATGTGGGCAGGGGGTCGTGATGCACGCACACCTATCGCCCACCCGACACCTTATCTCGCACCCGCAACTCCAGAAACTCTATACGCTCCAGACATTCTACCGTCTATCTCACCTATCCCTCTTCCAACCACACAATCCAAGAGGGGTTTTTTTTTTTTTAAGGGCCGCCTTCTTCGTGAGAGCCCTTAAATAACTTCTTTTTTTTTTTCAATACTTAAATTGCAAAGGGAGGAAATGTAAATTCAATTTGAAGCCGAGAGACTCCTATCGGTCACACTTGACTTTTCCTACGATATATATGTACCAAAGAAACCTTTCAGAAATATCCTTTAAAATAGAAAATATTTTTAAAAATAGATTAAAGAACTTGATGCCTGAAGGTTGTTTTTATGCACAAAATGAATACTGTCAAATGAACCATCAATAGTCTAACAAGATAAGTTCTATGACATTTTACGATCAGACTAATGATATTTTGATGTATGAATTTTCGAATTTCCCCTCACTCTAAACCAGGAATGGTCAACCTTTGACATGTTGTGGGCCAAACGTTAGTGTGCAAAATACGTTCGCGGGCCGAGTTTGAAAGTACTGCATTTCAAAGTAGTATCCATACTTT